>CM041779.1:159193530-159335811 GCA_023374045.1 Limonium bicolor
CTTCTGCTCAACCTCGTTCATCTCAATTTACCGGCTATCTTAATTTCTCTTTCGACCTACTTATCTTTTTGGTCCTGGAAATTAGTATGCCACTACAAAGATAATGTTGGTGCCAAGTAGAAGCTAGACAGAGTTTGGTTAGTTTCGAATCCCAAAGGAATTCGAGGCATTGAGGAACACCGTACTACGGAGGCAGTTGATATCGAAACCCCCAACTAGTTTATCCACACAGGGCAGAAGGATGAAGACTCTATGGAATTGAAGCCAGATTCAATTTTCAAGTTTTTTTTGGTGGAAGAGGGGGTCGATACCAAGCTGAATTCTAACCGTGCTAGGTTGGAGTTGATGGTTAAAAATTGTTTTGGTTACGCTCAGCTTAGGTGATCGTCATCGCATAGGGGTTTGATCTTGATGTAGTAAACAAGAAGTTTGTTGTTGTTGCGATGAGGTTGAAGCATCCTTCCTTGCTGCTACTTAAGATGATGGTTGTTTTGCTAGTAATGATGAATAAGTCTCTAGTGTTTTGTACGGGTTAAACCTAATACGGCAAGTGTAACGGTCAATTGTAGCAAGATTTCCTATGAGTCCCTCTAGGTTATCGAACCAAAGGAGCTTGTGTCTAGTTTGAATCTCTAGTCTAAACTACCTAATATACTAAGGAAAAATAACAATAATAAATTTGGGGTTTTGATTACATAAACTAAAAGAATGATTAAAATAATAATAACTAAAGAGTGATCTTCTGACAATTCTGAAAGGGAATCTTAGTTTACAACTTCTTCCTAATTTATTAATTCCCTTTCTGAGTGTTCTCTTAATTCTAGATTGCAACCTCATATCTGAATTAATCTAAAACTGGTCTCCCGTAAGATAGATTCTTACTAGCAATTCTTAAACCTTAACTCTCGTTACGAAATTACTAATTAACTAGTAGCGTTCAAGATTCATCTGGTTTCTAGTCAACTAATACTGAGGAATTTTTATTTCTAGTTTCACTGGTAATATTCATATGGTCTAATGAACGCCACAGTTTTCACTTGTAAGCAATTCAAGCCAGATAAACTCAAGCAATCATTAATCACAAGAGAATTTAATATTAAACAAGAAATAGAACTACAATCTCTATAGAATTTGCATTCAGCAACTCAAGAAGAACTAGAGTAAATTAGATGTCTATAGTAAACCATAATTCTAACTGACTACTCATACATTGCAAGAACGTAAACAACAATAATAAAAAGAGAGAAATCCATCAAATATATGATGAAGAACTGATGTTGAAATCCCAAACTGCCCCGTGGTTCCCGGTCTCCAATCGAACTGCTGTTCTCCATCAAGAACGGCTCTGTTCTCTCTTTGTTTCTTTGTGTCTTCTCGTGTTGTGGTGTGCTAGGGTAGCAATCCCTTCGAATCGAGGATTCTCCTCCTCTTTGTACGTGGCTAGGGTTTCTCTTGGAAGAATAAATGAAGATAATCCATGCGGCTGATATAAACACATATATTTAGGGGTGAGCATTCAGTTTGGATATTTTGGATTAATTCAAAAACTAAATTAACCGATTTTTTTTATTTAACCAAATTTTCTAACAAAATATAAAATTTCAGTTATCTGAATTATCCAAATTATAAATTGGTTTGGATTGCGGTTTTGACTTTGTCTGATTCGGTTAACCGAATTATCCAAATTTACAAACAAAATATTCTCTTTTCTAATTCTAGTCTTTAGTGACAAATAGTCAAACACAAACCCTAAATTTTGGCTAGTTGAAATCCAAACTAGCTAAAATTTGGATTTCAGTTCGTTTTTCAGTTTTTCACTTAAAAAAATCGGATTTTGGATAATTTGGATAACGGTTAATTTGGTTTTGGTCTTAGTTTGGATAATTTGGGTTTTAACCGAAATAACCAAAATCCAATTTTTTTAGCAATTTGGATTTTGGTTAACCGAATTATTCAAACTCTCACCTTATATATATTTATACTCTCCACTTATGACTTGATAAAACGAAGTGGCACTGCTCTATTAACTTGGTGTGGTTTGCGTTCGGGTTTACATTCCCGAACCACTCCTGAGAATTTGCCCGCACGAGAGCCAACATCTGGTCCGGGTTTGTAAATCCGAACATATACTCGGATCAGGTACAAAATAACGCAAAAGGATGGTTCTAGTGTGGTCCGAGTTTTCAAATCCGGACATATACCCGAACCACACCCAAATGTAGGCAATACGCTCTCCTCAAGGTTGGTTCGGGTCTGTAAATCCAGACAAAGACCCGAACCATACATAAATGCTCCATGATCCTTGTCTTGGCTCCCGTTTAGCCCCATCTTGATCGTTAAGCTCTCGGCACGTGTTTCTAAACCCTTTCTTTAGTATTTTCATCTGTTTGAGCATAAATCCACAAGTAAGGGGAGTTCTTCACATATAATATGATTCAACACATAAGTAGAGAATTGATCACATGATCAATAAGATATTGAACAAATTAGCATAGAATATGATACATAAGTACAATATGCTACAATATGATTCCTTACAACATACCCATACTTAGCTTTTGCTTGTCCTGGAGCAAATAAAGAATATAACCGCTCCAAACTGAAACACTGAACTCCAGGATCAAACATAAGCGGAAGAAAAACAAGCAAAATGGCAATCAGAAAAATCAATCTACTCTAAGATATTAGTTTTCACAAACAGTGAAAAGAGAACAATTTCAATAAAAGCATGAATAAACTAAATTGCATAAACTGAAACACAAATTAGCTCAAGACCTTCCACCAATTTCATTCCCGTTCTTTTGAATGACAACGGGTGTGAAGTAATATTGCTTATTCCGTAATACCTTTAAACACAACATACTCATGATCTCAACAAAGAATTGCAATTAATTTCGGAATTTAAATGCTTTTATTTATTCAACATATTCCTCATTTATACACATCTATTTCATTCTCCATACTTTTTCTCTTCATTCATCTAACGGTGTTGGGTATTTTATCCCATATCATAAGACCTTGGGTAGATAGGTGATAAAGCATCCCGAGGACTTAATAATCGAATGAAAGAGGCCTGCTTTGGTTTAGAAAATTGCATGATCAGATGAGTACCTTGCCTTATCCTTTCATTCCAAAAATTTATATCATTCCCAAGGTCCAAAGTTAAACGCATCCAGTCTCCACAATTAGCCAATCCATCAGATATCAGTGAAAATAGAATAAAAATAAGAAAATAATTTAATCAGACAACTTTTAAGCAGAAATTTTTTTAAGGTTATCATCAGGCTCAATTTCAAACTCCACAGTCACTCAAAATTCAACATTTAATGGCATTAGAGAAGCACATTATTCATCACCTGAAAACAATCCAAAACTAGTGGTTTGAAGTGATAACTGAAGGTCACTCCCTACCCCACACTTATAATTAAACAATGTCCTCATTGTGTGATAAGGAAGGAGTGAAAAACTCTTAGCACGCAAAAAACATTTATGTCCGAAGGAAACAGAACAATGTAGTCAGAAACAAAAATTAAAATTAAAATAAATCAAACTAAAACTCCCTAGGATTTTGTTGTTGCTGCAGGAAGAACGACCCCACACTTGAGTTTCCCTCAAGTGTTGCAGCTTGGTTGCGGTATCATCATGAAGAATTCACTTGAAAGAAAGACACCAGAAGCAACCAAACTACAAAATGGAGTTAAATATTAAAAGACAACAAAAACAGAAAATAACTACAAAAAGAAATTAATACAGAAAATAAAATCTACAAAATTTAACACTGGGTTGCTTCCCAATCAGCTGCCCTTCTTTAACATCTTTGGCTAGACAATACCCTTGAGGTCATCCAAGATCGAATATGAATGTTGATGTGGGCGCCAAAGGGTAGACAGGATGGGTATCATATATCTTCATAAAGCGACCCCGATCAAATGGAAATAAAACCTCAACACTCTAAATATAACAGTGCAAACTCCACCGATCAAGAGCTCCTTGAAATCAATGAGATAACTCTACTCTGATGGCTCATCAGTAGGTGTAGGAAGGAAGTCAATTGGAAGACTCTCTAGCTCAAGTACGGATGAGGAAGGAATATACTGGTTAGCT
Organism: Limonium bicolor; assembly: GCA_023374045.1. NCBI lineage: Eukaryota > Viridiplantae > Streptophyta > Magnoliopsida > Caryophyllales > Plumbaginaceae > Limonium > Limonium bicolor. The sequence goes on from CM041779.1 coordinate 159,197,635, forward strand.
TCACGAATTAGATAATTCTCTAACTCTGTATCTTCACTAACTCACTCAATCTCTAGCTCTGGTCTCTCCACGATCTTCACCTCGGGTGTGTTAGTAACTTCAGGGATCGTCAGATCTAGCTGCGTACCCATCCACACAGCTACTACGGTAGGTTGTTCGATCTCAGGAATCAGTTCACATTCAAGCTATCACGATGTTTCATCTAGTTGGGCTAAAATCCTCACATTACTCTTCTGATGCTCCTTCATGTCCATCATGAAGGTCTCATGCCCAGTAGAACTGTGATTCGAAAGACAAGAATTTAAAATGTAACACACCTACCGCTAATGTCGTCACTACCGTCTAATCACCTCGTACTTCTACACAATCGCAGCGGATATTTCATACTCAACGACGGGTGGTACAATGCCGTTAGCCACCCAAGTGGCTAATAAGGCCTACTTCCAATACAGCATCGGTCTGATGGACCGGAATACCCGAGTACAAACAATCACAATCCAAACTCCAATTCCAAACCGAGTATACATAATTCTCCATTCAATACAATGCTCAAGTTTACATCCAATATACCGAGTTTTCTAAAGTGCAATACCAAAGTACAACGTCTTTCACATGTCTATACATACTTATCAAGAGTCTAACCTCCTACCCATGTCTCACAATTCCTCTTGCTTACCAATTACATAAGGGTGTACCACTTGGTACACCGACAATTCAAATGGGCTACAAGCCTTATACAAATGAATACATCATTCAATTAATCCCTAGCTAATACTAAGCATAACAGCCCGGTCTCACTCTCGACTTTAGCTTGTCGGGTACCTTAAATAAAAACGGTGCCCCAAGGGGCTCAGCAAAGCTGCGTATGAAATTCGCATACCCCGCGTGCTAACGGGGGTACGCCGACTAATTGGTCGCCAACATGAGGTTCGTTTTATATAAAACTATAACACCCCTACCGCTAATCCCGTCATTACCGTCTAATCACCTTGTACTTCCATACTTACGCAGCGGATAATCCATACTCATCGGCGAGTGATACAATGTCGTTAGCCACCCACGTGACTACAAGGCCTACTTCCACTACAGCATCGGTCTGATGGACCGGAATACCCGAGTACTAAAACAAATACAATTCACACTTCAATTACAAACCCAGTACAACAATTCTCCATTCAATACATTGCTCATACTTACCATACAATGTACCGAGTTTCCTAAGTACAATACCAAAGTACAACATCTTCCACATGTCTATACATACTCATTAAGGGACTAACCTCTCTACCCATGTCCTCACAATTCTACATGCTTTCAAGTACATAAGGGTGTACCACTGGGTACACCAACAATTCAAATGGCCTACAAGCCCGCATACAACTTATTACAAAACCAAGTTAACCCTAGCTACTAAGCATAGCTAACCGGTCTCACACATCGGCCATCAACTTCTTGGGTACCTGGAAAATAAAAATAGTGCCCCAACAGGCTCAGCAAAAGCTGCATATGAAATTCGCATACCCCACGTGCTAACAAGGGTACGCCGACTACTTGGTCGAATACATGAAGTTCATTTTACATGCATACATGCTATTACATACAACATTATAACATACAAGGTACATACATACGAGATACATACATGCAAGGGTACCGTACATACAATGGGATACAATTCACAAGTCCGTACTTCATTCTTGTTGGCCAGTTACCCATCCGGGTTAATCGGATGTTATTTACTCTTTTACTTGGGACATACGACTTACACCAGCCTTGGTCTTACTCATACAAATACTTACTTGCTTACATTATACTCAAGTTAAGTCGGTGTGACCTCCGGACAGGGACTACACTGTCCCACCACCGGGCTTTAGGGTGGCTCACTAATCCAGGTTGCTACCTATTTAAGGGGTTTGGACCATGGAAAAAGATTAAGGCCAGGAATCAGATCCAACCTCTTCTGTCTCCTCATCCTCACGCGTGGCCGAAACTATATCGGGCTTCTTACATACTTCCAATTTACCAATTTACTCAAAGTTAGAGGGGTTACATAGTTAGTGAGTAGTGAGAATCAGTTCACAATCACTAAGTCAAGGGTTAGCACAAATGCACAACCACAATCAAACACTTCATCTTCATTCATACATTTTATGAATTATACAAACTATGAGTTCAAATACAAACATCAATAAACAATACACTACAAGTACAAGAAAGTACAATAAACCCGATTCGTGCGTTTTATCTTATTTAGGTGATCATATAGCACACAAACACACAAATCAGAGTAGCCAAGGTAGCATACAGGGCATGAGAAAATCATACCGTTCACCATTGTCCTTGGACTCACCGACTCTCCAACGGTGTTCAATTCATTCAAATCCTATAACATACATAGAATCGGGCGGTTAATTACATATAGTTAACCTAACCCATTTCATCTTTAGTGTTTCCCGATTTACAATTACTAATTCCTTACATTTCAAATTCATTCACATAAGTTGCTTACTTCTCAAGCTTGTTTACAATCCTAATGACCTTTACATGTCATTAATTGAGTCTTAACAATCTTATAATATCAATACCATTCAATTCCCCACCTTTAACTTGCTTAAAAACACTTTCTAGACATTTTTAGCCTGGTCCGGGTTTGTGTCCGGGGTTACAAACCCGGACCAAACCCTGGAATGATGATTTTCTGCCAAGATTTTTATGGTGGTCCAGGTTTGTGTACCAGTTTACAAACCCATACCATCTCTTCAGAGACGTTTCTGTCAAGTTTTTAAGGTAGTCCGGGTTGTGTACTTGTTTGCAAACCCGGACCATCCTTCAGCGAGAGTTTCTGTCAAGTCCTGGTTTGCATACTTGTTTGCGTACTTGTTTGCAAACCAGGACCAATTCAGTCTGTTGCAAATTTATAGTTTTTAGCTCTGTTCTCACTTCAATCCTTTGCCTGTTTCTTTGCTAATATTCCCACATGAACTCTAGCATGTTTTAGCACTAAATCAACACTCTAAACTCCCTAATTCATTCCTTAAACTCATCACTCATTCCTTGATTCCTTACACCATTTTCCATTCTTATTTCTCTTAACTCTCTGCTACAGATTCTTGCTCTACCTCTCTTCACTAACCCAATGGTTCCTTCATTGCATTACTTCCATCCAAAGTCTTACCCAAATACACATTCACTCACACCTAGTCTCAAAGGCGATTAATTACTCAATCAAACTTCCAAACACACCTAGTCATCATAGGTTCTTCCCTTACCATTTCACACTATGTCACCTAGTTCCCAAGGAAATTTTGACACATAGTTTCCCTACAATTCTACACATCCCAAAGCATTATTTCCATCCCATTAATCCTACTAAACTAGCCATATCCACAAGGGATACTAACAACACATAATTCCTGCACATTCTCAACAATATTCCCATTGTGCATTTAAATTAAATACTTGGCTCTAGGCCCTTAAACATTCCATAATCAATACCTAAATACCTCCATCACTTAGTTTACCATTGCAGTGGCTTACTCAATACTAAAGCAATATAATTTCTCATACCACAAGACATTAAACTCATTCTTCAAGCATTAAAAATCTGTTTCAAAACCATACAAAATCAGCTCAAGGTAAGCTCGTGTACCTTGTGATTTTAGTTTTTTCCTTTCTCATTTCCTTCTCCTTTCTTCTTGCTCTTCCTTTCTTTGTTCTTGTTTTACCAATTCAACCAAACTACATCCCATGTTCAAGGGTATACAAACATTACTAAATGAGTAACTAACCCTAGGATTTAAACCCTAGAATTATGGAGCTAGTTTAAGGCTCTTAAATGGGAGATTACCTTCACAAATCTAGATGGAGTGTTTGGCTTAGCAAGACACAAGCTCCAGCACCTTTCTTGAGTGTTAAAAAAAATGGCTGGAACAAGGGCACAAGGGAGCTAAAAAATCTGGAAGTTTGCTAGTGAAGGAAGACTAGAAAAAGAGGGATTTTTGAATTACTTTTTACCTTAGAATAACAAGGAGAGGATGGAGATCACAATGCTCTTCTTCAAGCTCCAAATGGGCTTCATCCATGAAAATGAAAGTTGGGGTGTTTGATTTTTGAAAAGATAGAAACGTGCTCCAAGATGAGGGGAATCTAGTGGTGTAATTTTGTTGTTGTTTGGAGTGTGTTTAAGCCTTCAAAAATGAGGAAGAAGAGAGGGATGTGTGGAGGAAAGTGAGTGAATCGCAATGACTGGCTTGGAGAGGAAGAAGGGTCTGGAGAGAGGAGACCCATACATGAGAGAGGGGGAAAGGGGAAGGAGAGAGAATCAGCAGAAGTGCTTTTACACTTTATTACTTTTTGCTTTTTTTCTTCTTTTGTTTCCTAGTGAGTGAGAGAGTAAATAAGAGGGGGGAGGGCTGACTAATCGTCCCACACACACTCACATAGTTTAGATTTTTAATTGCACATGGGGGAAATATTTTGCTCTTATTACAATTAGCACCCACAAGTTCTAGTTTTTACACTATTCACTAACCGGAACCGTTTTCCTGAAAATTCTCGTTTATTTAATTTTAATGGTTCTCGACCTTCACTAATGTCTAATTATAGACATTTGATCAACTAAAATTATTACGGGTCTATTTAACCCGTTTAAAGTCGCGTTTCCCGGTTTCCTTGAAAAATGCGCTTTAAGGTTCGTTTGTGTTCTTTAGTCCGTTTTAAGGATCCGTTTTTTTTTTCGGGAATTGTTCCCATATATTTATCTAGGCTTAATTAAGGCTTAGGAACCCATCTAGGATCCTAGTCAAGGTCACATAACCCCTATGGTTTTGTAACACTCATTTTTACATTTCTCGCTTTTTAAGTGTTTTCTCTTTTCTTTTGGTTTTATTTTCTTCACCAATATTCCTTAGGCACTACTAGGCCGTTAAATACCATATTAGAATGATTTAATCACCATAGTTAAGTTCGGGGTATTTCAATCTACCCCTCTTAAGGAACTTTGCCCTCAAAGTTGGTGAATTGTTAACTTTATCGTTTGACATCTCCATTGTCAAAACCATACATTCATACATCTCTACCAATCCTCAGATCCATTACTCTTGGTATTTACATAAAACCCAATACAAGTACCATACACCCCGTGGAACCACTCCACAATCCAATTACAAGCAATACAATGTAAGCACTACAATCACTACAATCTGTATTCCAACCACCCATCTGGTTCTACAATACACGATATATGCATACATACATACAATGCAAAGATATCCCAAAGCAATGCAAAAATCCTCTTTCGCCTGATCTCTCGCTATTCTTGGAAAAATACAACACACACTGCCACCGTCCTACCGGTCAACTCAGGACCGTTGCTCGTCTGGTGCAGTGGTTTCAAAACTAATCTTCATTCTCAAATTTGAAGGAAAATCCTTTTTGTAAATATTAGTTAGAAATCCTTTTTTGAAAAACACAATCAACTCCAAGTCCAATTTATACTCATTACGTCTATTCTATGCGTGATTACTTGTGACCACATGAAGGGAGCTTCAAGAATCATTCGACCCTGATGTGATCAGCATCAGTGTTGAACTATCTTTCCACCCCATTTGTGTCCCGTTTCCCTTGATCTGATCAGGATCAAGTTCGACTTCCCACTTCAGTTTCACACAATCAAATAATTCAATTTTCCATTTTCTATCTTTTTACTTTTCCTAGTCATAATCACAAACCATACATCTCCAAGGGATGGAACTTTGTCCATCAATCATCCTCAATTTACTTCCAATTAATTTCCTTAATAATTCACTACCTATCGGACTCGTTTCATCAACTATTACTCCTTCCATCCATTATTCTCAATCATTCCAAATAATCTATCTAAGAAATACAATACTTGTGGAGTTCAGTCCACCAACCATTCTCAATTCGCCTCAAAATAATCACCTAGGGAACTCAATTCCTCTAGGTTCTACATCAGTTTCATACCGACTCAAGCATCGCAATGCCATGTCTAACCTCAAATAAACATATACTATGGGGATTCTCATTCCCCTAGGAGTTTCTCTACTCCTTTTTACTAATATTCTCACACCGGAGTTACAAGATAATCAAGTTTATATCAATGGTATTCGCATCTCTTGTGCGCAATAACCATAATTACACTATGAATGAGTACCTATGTTTAAGTAACATCAGTACCAACCACCAAACTAATTCTTCTTTGTGCTATACACACGGTAGTTTTCATAATTAATACGTGAAACATATACTAAGCGGTTTTCGCTCTACCCCCCTTAAAAGGGATTACGCCCACGTAATCTACCATATGTTATCATTGAACATTGGTTCACTCAATTCGGGCATCCTGAAGCGTTTTAGCTTCCATGCGGTCTATTATACCATGTACTCTTGAAATACCCCGTAATTAAAAATAGTGATTAATTAGGCTAATAATAATTTAGAAGCTTAATTAAGTGTAAATAATTATTAGGGAACAAATCCCGAAGAAAACGGACCTTTAAAACGGTTTAAAAAACGTTACCGAACCTTAAAGCGCGTTTTACGAGGTAACCGGGAAAACGTGTCTTTAAGCGGGTCAAATAGACTCGTAACAGTTTTGGTCAACTAAATAATCATTAATAAATATTAGTGAGACTTTTAAACGAATAAAAATCAAGAAAACGAGGAATTAGTAAAAACTGTCAAAAACGGAAGAAGTTGTGGGGTAGAAGTATAAATAACTCAAACTAGTGGTCCAATATTGCAAATAAATTTCAAAACCCACAAGTGGGTCTGTGTGCTAGCCGATTTTAAGGCCCTCACCCTCACACTCCCTTATTTTCTTTATTGTGTCTAATACACTAGAGGACAAAACCATTAAGAAATCAAAAAAGCAAATATTCCCTCTCTCCTCCATTCACTCCCTCTCTCACGTGAGAACACCCACACCAGCACCTCTCTTTTCTTCTCCTTCTTCCTCAAGCGATTTCCATGGCATTTTGAGAAGCTCTCACAAAACTACCACTTCTCTCCTTTGTAACTCTCTCCATACTCTTCCAAAAATTATAAAAATTACACCATTGTAATCCCCTCCTCAAGAGCTACATTTTCATCTTTCCAAAATCCAAAACAACCATTTTCGATTTTGAGGGTATATCCCATTTGGAGTTTCAACACCACCATTAGAAGGCCCTCCTTCTCCTTGTTCTTCTAAGGTAAAAATATTTTGAAAACTTCATCTTTTCTAGCTTTGTGGGCAAAACGAAAATCTAGACTAAACCCTTGTTTGGTCTCTTGTGTTCTAGCCAATTTTGGCTTGTTGAAGGAGTTGAAAACCTTGTTCTTGAACCACTCCAAGCTTCATTTGCACTCTTGAGAGGTAATATGAATTCTAAACCCTAGAAATCTACATTGAAAGCTTAAATAATATTAAGAGTAGTTTTGGTATTGAATGTGTGTGTATATATGGGTGATAATGTTAGATTTGTTGAATACCAAAACCGTAGAGGGAGAAGGAAGGAGAAAGAAGAAGAAAGAAAATCTAGAAGTAAAGCAAGGTAAGGAATGTTCACCTTTGTGTAGTCTTGTAATTGTATATGTAACAGATTTTTAGTAATGAAATTGGTATTGAAAAATGGTAATGTATTAGTAGTGTAATGTGTAGGAGAATATAAGTATTTTGGAGCTTTAAAAGATGTGTAAAACTCATTTAAAAACAGAAATTAAAATGCAAACACTGGGATCGACCGGACTTGCGACCGGACCCGCAAGTCCGGTCGAGCAGAAAAATTTCCCGTCAGTATGCTACTGGAATCGACCGGACTTGCGACCAAACTTGCAAGTCCGGTCGAGCAGAAAAATTTCCCGGCAGAATGCTACTGGAATCGACCGGACTTGCAAACGGACTTGCAAGTCCGGTCGAGCAGAAAAATTTTCCGTAAGAATGTTACTGGAATCGACCGGACTTGCGACCGGACATGCAAGTCCGGTCGGACCAAAATTTTTCCGATGAAACCTACTGGAATGGACCGGACTTGCCAAGGTCGGTCGCAAGTCCGGTCCTGACAAAAAAAAAAAATTTAATTTAAATGGTAATTGCATATATATATATGTATATGTATACCCATACATATATGTATATGTATATGTATATGTGTGTAAGCATGCAAATCTTAAGTAAGAAGATAGAAGCTTAAGTAAAGGAAAAGTAAGTAAGTAAAGTATAAGTGTAAGAAATGTGAGGACATAGTAAGAGTATGAGTTAAGTAATTGTAGATAATTAATCATTCAATTGTATGTATGTAATAGGACTTGATTTGTGACATCGAAGGACGTTGGAATTACGTACAACGGTGAACGGTATGGATTCCTCATGCCCCGTATGCTATCTTGGTTACTCTGATTTGTGTGTTGTGTGCTAATTGATCACCAAGTAAGATAAATGCACGAATCGGAGTTAATATGCATACTTGTGAATATGTAGTGTTGTATGATGTTGTATATTTTCTTTAATTCTTAGTTTGTATACTTCATGAAATGTTTGGATGAATATGAATGTGTGTATGTATGTTGTATTGCACTGTGACCGATTAATTCTTGTGTTTGGACTTCTAACTTGTTCCTAACAAGCTAACCATCCTAACTTAAAATGGTAATTAAATTGGAATGAGTAGAAGTCCGATATAGTTTCGGCCACGCGTGAGGATGCGGAGTCACGAGAGGTTGGCTCCAATTCCTGACTCTTAAACTGGTCCGCGGCCCAAATCCCTTAAGTGGGTAGCATCCGGATTAGTGAGTCAAGTAAATCCCGGATGTGGGACGGTGTAGTCCCCAAGGCCGGAGGTCCCGACGACTTGACTTGAGTATAAGTAAGTAAGTAAGAATGAGTAAGTAAAGTAAAAAGGAAGTAAGTAATTGTAAGTAAGAAGAAGTAAGTAATGAGTAAAAGAGTAAAGCATTCCGATTAAACCGGATGGATGCATAATTTGGCTAACCTTGTGAAGGTAAGTAAGATGTGTACTTGTAATGTTGCCTTGATTGTGTAATGAATTGTATAGCATGTATATTGTATGAAGAGCATGTATGTATGAGTAATGAATGGCATGTTTTAGTGGACGTCAAATAGTCGGCGTGCCCTAGCTAGCACGCGGTATATGCGGAGTCCATATGCAGCTTTTGCTGAGCCCCTTGGGGCACCATTTTTACTACACGCAGGTACTCGAGAGTGAGGAAGATGTGAAGACCTAGTTTCATTTCTTTTATCTCTTTTTGGATTGTAAACAGTGAATTTATGATGGGTGTACTAAGTAGTACATGGCTGTAGTTTTTGAATAGCCGGTGTACCCTGGGGATACACCTTTTTGGATAATGGAAGTATTGGATTGGGGTATAGATGAGTAGTTTAGAAACTCATTCTTTTGGTAAGTTTGAAAGGTTGTAATCTAATATACTTAAATACTCGGTGATCCAGGATGTAAGTATTTGGCATGTGTTATTTTGGTAAGTAACTTAGTAGCTCGGTACGTTATGTTCATCAGACCGTGACTGTAAGTATTAGTAGCCTAGCTAGCCGTATGGGCGGTTAGCGGCATTGTTTCACCCGCCGTAGTAAGTATGTAATAATTCCGCTGCGAACTCGTAGGATTAATAGGACGATTAGACGCAAGCATAGGATTAGCGGTTGGGGTGTTACAAAAAGTGGTATCAGAGCGTAGTAACGCTCTGATGTCCATAGTACCGAGCATAGGAGATTACCGAGTTAGGATTTCAACCGTCTTAAGACGGATACTTAGAAACCTAACTAGGAACTACCGTTGTTAACGACGGATACCCTTAACGTTCTTATGAACGATACCTTGCTTAAATTCCAAGACCTTTGAGTCCTATCTTGCAAAGCCTAATGTAACTGTTAAACATTCAGATGTCAGGACGAGGCCGAGGCCGACCTAGAGGCGAAGCCTCAGATGGAACCGGCGCGCAGACGATAGCTGAGATCGTCGCCGCCACGGTAGCACAGATGCTACCACAAGTTATACAAGCTGTACAACAATCCCAACAAACCCAACAAACTCAAACGGGGGCCAATCCCTCCCCCTCCACCCAGAGAAGCCAATTGGGTAAAAGCTGTAGCGGAACTCCGCCCTCCTTGCTTTAGGGGCGAGAGTGATCCGGCTAAGCTAGAAGCATACATCTCCGAGATGGAGACTGCTTTTGAAACACTCGAAGCTCCTGCTGGAGTTCGAGTCAGAGTAGCAGCCTACTACTTGAAGGATGCGGCCATGGATTGGTGGAAACTGGTGAAGCACGAGCATGTCAGCGACCCCACCTTCGATTGGGATTCCTTTCACATCTCTCCTCCGATCCAAGTACTATCCGGAGCATGTAAAAACGAAGAAAGAAAGGCCGGAGCTAGACACCTTAAAGATGACAGACAAGATGTCTGTGGATGAGTACTACCGCACCTTCACCTCCATTCTCCGTCTCCTCCCTGATCTTGGATACACCGGCCAGGTGTTGGTCGATCGCTTCTATGGCGGTCTGAGCCATCGCCTACGGTACGGTATGGGCTATACCAGATTTACCTCCCTTCAGGTAAATAACGGTTAACCCTTAGTATCATGTCAATTCCTTAAATTCCTTGAATTCTTTGAATCTTTTCCTTATCCTTTCCTTAAATGAGAATCCCGGCTAATACCTGAAACTTCAGGAGTGTTATCACGCGGCTTCTCGCGTTGAGATCACTTGCCAACTGAGGGATGAAGAAACCGCGTGAAGCGCAAGGCCAATAACAAGAATACCAATGGCGAGGAGCAGAACCAGGGTAAAAGCTGGAAGAAGAAGAAAGGGAACTTCTTTTCTCAGAAGAAGTCCCCAAGTGAGAGCAGTGCCCATGCTGAGCAGGGCAAACCAGCTGAGATCCTTCAGCTTGGTTATTCTGCACCGGTGGCAGCTAAGCCACTGAGATCACACCCTCCTAAGGGTAAATTCTACTTCCAATTCGTATTCATATAAGTATCGTATCTAGTATATCCACGCACACATGTGCTAACCCTCTAACCTCAGGTTCTAGCTCCGGTGCCGCCAAAACCTTCTCCGATGGCCGCACCTATGTGTGCAGAAAGTGCAACCAGAACCATCCTGGTAAGGACTGCTATGGGAGGGAGATCAAATGCTAAACTGCCAGAAGCTGGGACACACAGCTAACAAGTGCCGGAGAGTGGGAAGCCGAAGGGAAACTTTCAAAACTATAAGCAGAGAGAGGGCAAGGAGGTGGCATCCGCGATGCACCGGCCCAGCAGGCACCTCAGGGACAGGGATCCCGGGGCCCTCAGAGAGGTGCACCTCAGAGGCAGCCTGTTCTGCATGTGATTGACCGCGATGGGCCCGGTTCGAAATCCGGCCAAGGTAATCACCTAAACCTTTAATCCTTGAAATAGCATGCCTAGTAGTAGAGTAACTGTATGAGTGAATGCATGAGTAAATGAATGGAGTGTATATTGAGCATGAAATGAAGTAGTTGGAACTAGTACTCACCGTAGATGAAATTTGTAACCATAGGAAACTTTAGTATCTGTTACCCAATACCGGTAACCTTGAATCAAGAAGAGATCGACATCATCAACCACGACTACACCAACAAACAGTGTCAGGTCATCCGACCAGGTATGATTTTATTAAAGGGATACCTGACACCCGAAGCGCAAATCTCAATCATTCGACGATGCAACGAGCTAGGAACGGGTCAAGGTGGATTTTATACACCCGAATTCCCCGGTGGAGCGAAGATGAAGCTGAAGATGATGTGCTTGGGAAAGGACTGGAATCCTTATACCAAGACATACCAGGAGACACGAACACAAGATGGAGCGACGCCACCGACAATACCACCAGAATTTCAGACCCTCATCACTCAAGCAGTCGAACTTGCACAACAATGTGAATCTGAACCAATCCCCGCACTTGAAACGGACCTTTGTATCGTCAACTTCTATGAGAAAGAAGGACGACTTGGGTTACACCAAGACAAGGACGAGACAGCGGAATCTCTTGAACAAGGAGTGCCCGTAGTGTCTTGGTCCATTGGTGATGACGCCATATTCCTGTATAGCGAGCAGAAGCGTGTGGACCTCGCACAGAAACTGGTATTGAGATCAGGAGATGTCCTAATCATGGGTGGAAACTCTCGGATGCTGTATCACGGGATCAACAAGATCAAGTTGAATACGGCACCGCCGGCAATAATCAATGCCACACACATGAAACCAGGACGCCTGAACCTGACCTTTAGAAAGTATTAAATTCCTAGTATCATGTAATCTTTTAGTAACGTGTATTAGAGACACGGTATGTATGATGGTTGGTTTATCAATAAAGAGCAGTGTTGATTTAATTCCACTTGTGTCCACCATCAATACTTATCCAATTGTGAATCCAATAGGTTGTGGACTCGGTACCGAAGGTATCCTGAGCATCCTCACCGAAGCACAAGCGGCAGAAGCGGCAGAAGCGGCACCATATTAACGGGAACCTTCCCAGTGAATGGCATTGATGCCAATGTATTATTCGACTCCGGCGCCTCTCACACTTTCGTATCACCATCCTTTGTGAAGAGGTTGAAGCTAGATGCGGATGAGCTACCGAACTTCATGGTTACTCTCCCATCGAAGGAGCGAGTAGTAGTAAAGTGCACCAAATACTATCAATCAGCCACAATCCAAATCAAAGGCGAATCGTTTCCCCTTTCCTTCATCGAATTCAATGGATTGGGATTCGACGTAATCATTGGGATGAATTGGTTGGAGCGGCACAAGGGTAGAATCCTCTGCGCCGAGCATCGTTTGCTGCTCAAGAGTCCTTCTGGGGTTACCGTATCTTACCGCCAGAGACCGAGAGAGCCTTCGACCACCCTTATATCTGCCATGGCTATGTACCGGGAGCTCAGAAAGGGCCAAGAAGTGTATCTGTGTTATGTGCAAGACCTGGAGAGAGATCCAGAGTTCAGTGACGATGTACCTATTGTATCTGAGTATCCCGATGTATTCCCTAAGGAGCTACCCGGCATGCCACCACCGAGAGTAGTGTGGAATTCGAAATTGATCTGTTGCCAGGTACCGGTCCCATTGCCAGGGCACCGTACCGCATGGCACCTGCAGAGATGACCGAACTAAAAGAACAGTTGAGAGATCTTCTAGACAAAGGGTTTGTACGCCCGAGCGTATCACCCTGGGGAGCACCGGTTCTCTTCGTGAAGATGAAGGACGGTAGCCTCCGACTATGCATTGACTACCGCGAGCTGAATGCGGTCACAGTCAAAAATAAATACCCACTACCACGTATTGATGATCTATTCGACCAGTTGAAAGGAGCCTCAGTCTTCTCCAAGATCGACCTCCGTTCAGGGTACCATCAGATTGCAATCAAAGAGCAAGACATTGAGAAAACGGCATTCTGTACCAGATATGGCCACTACGAATTCACAGTGATGCCATTCGGTTTGTCAAACGCACCGGCAAAATTCATGGACCTCATGAACCGTTTATTCAGTGAGCAGTTAGACACTTCGGTTGTGGTCTTCATCGACGACATCCTTGTATATTCTAAATCACCAGAGGAACATGAAATCCACTTGAGGAAAGTGCTTGAGACACTGCGCGAGAACCAGCTTTATGCGAAGTTCTCCAAATGCGAGTTTTGGCTTGATCAGGTATCATTCCTTGGACATGTCATCTCGAGCGCAGGTATCTCGGTTGACCCTTCTAAGATAGAAGCTGTACGATCATGGCCTAGACCCAAGACTGTTACCGACATTAGGAGCTTTCTTGGTCTAGCCGGTTACTACCGGAGATTTGTAAGGGACTTCTCGAAAGTCGCCAAGCCCATGACTACATTGATGAAGAAGGATGCACCGTTTGTATGGACAGACGAGTGCGAGCTATCATTTCAGAAGCTGAAAGACTCATTGACCTCAGCGCCCGTCCTTACTCTTCCAGAGGGCACAGAGGGATTTGAGGTATACTGTGATGCATCAGGCAAAGGAATGGGATGCGTACTCATGCAGCATGGCAAGGTTGTTGCTTATGCCTCCCGCCAGCTGAAGAAACATGAGGAGAATTACCCGACTCACGACTTAGAGTTAGGCGCCATTGTCTTCGCCTTGAAGATATGGCGACACTATCTCTATGGGGTAAGCATCACCATCTACTCCGATCATAAGAGCTTACAGTACGTATTCACTCAGAAAGAACTCAACTTGAGACAGAGAAGATGGATGGAGTTTCTCTCAGACTACGACATCAATCTGCAGTATAAGGAAGGGAAGGCTAATGTGGTAGCCGACGCCCTGAGCCGTCGAGCACACTCGCTCCATTCGCTACTCGCTTCTTCTAGCTTGGTTGACGAGGTGCGAGATGCTCAGTCGAGCGACCCTTACCTAACCGAAATCAGACAAAAGATCGAGAATGGTACATTTGAAAAGAAAAAGTACGATTTTAAGCTACATGAAGATGGTTTGATTCGGTTGAATGGCAGGCTATGCGTCCCCCGAAGCAATGCTGAGCTAAGGGATCGCATCCTGCGAGAGTCACATAGTTCTACATTATCAGTCCATCCGGGGGCCTCCAAGATGTACAAAGACATGAAGAGGTACTTCTGGTGGTCTGGAATGAAGTCAGATGTGACGGAATTTGTATTGAGATGCTTAACATGCCAGAAGGTAAAATTTGAACACCGTAGACCGGGCGGAATGGTACAATCAATGCCAATTCCGGAGTGGAAATTTCATGATATCTCCATGGATTTTGTTGTAGGACTTCCACCTGCTAGGGGAGGACTCAACATGATCTGGTTGTAGTAGATCGCCTTACCAAGGTTGCCAGATTCATACCGATGAAGGACACCTGGAAGGTAGTGAAGCTAGCTGAGCTTTTCGATAAGGAGATTATCAGACACCACGGAGTCCCTAAGACCATAGTATCTGACCGCGACACCAACAGATTTCTTTCGAGATACTGGAGAGCTACAAGGGAAGCGTTGGGTACGGAATTGAAGTTGAGTACCGCCTTCCATCCTCAGACCGACGGTCAGACAGAAAGGACCATCCAGACACTGGAGGACATGCTTCGGGCATGTGCCTTGGACTTTCAGGGGAGTGGGTTGGTTAGATAAGCTTCATCTTATCGAGTTCTCGTATAATAATAGTTATCACGCCTCGATTAAGATGTCGCCTTTCCAAGCTCTATACGGTAGACCTTGCCGTACACCCTTGTGTTGGGATGAGTCAAGTGAAGCGGTCATAATAGGACCGGAGTACCTTGAACAAGTGCAAGCCGAAGTGCAACAAATCCGAGCGAACATGAAGGCAGCCCAAGATAGACAGAAATCCTATGCGGATGTGAGACGACGCGACCTTGAGTTCGCCGTGGGCGACCAAGTGTTCTTGCGAGTTTCACCTATGAAGGGTGTCTTCCGTTTTGGTCAGAAGGGCAAGCTAAGCCCAAAATTTGTAGGGCCGTACACTATCACCGAAAGAGTTGGTTCAGTAGCCTACAGGCTAGCATTACCTGAGGACTTGGGACGTGTCCATGATGTATTTCATGTGTCACAACTCAAGAAGTATATGGCTGATCCTTCTCATGTGTTGGAGCCCGAGAGACTATCCATTGAGCCAAACATGAGATATGTCGAAACCCCAGCGAGAATCCTTGATAGGAAGACCAGAGACACTCGCCATAAGTCTATACGAATGGTGAAGGTCCTATGGTCTAACCATGATGTCGAAGAAGCGACATGGGAGTTAGAAGATGCCATGAAGGCTAAATACCCGCAGTTATTCATAGACTAGAGAGTCTAGTATTTAGTATACGGGTACGGGTCGTACCCCTTTAAGGGGGGTAGAACCCTTTGCTTTAGCATTGCTTCGGGGTAAGCATTGCATTTGTATGGCACATGTAGTGCGAGTGAATTTAGTATGGATGTGTATGTATGTGTAATGTGTAATGTGTAATGAATGATATGTATGTGTAATGTATGGGTATTGGTGTAATGTGTATTGTGGATGGTAATGATGTGTTTTGTATTGTGGTATAGCGCGAATGGAAATGATGCATTGTGTATGTGAATTGTGAATTGTGTATGCTTGTAATGTGGAATGAAGTAAACACCTCATAGGTGTAGTAAGACAATTATGGCAATTGGGTTGCATAATGAGTAGAAATTATAAAACTATTAACCTTAAGCAACTTTGAGGGCAAAGTTTCTTAAGGGGGTAGATTGAAATACCCCGTAATTAAAAATAGTGATTAATTAGGCTAATAAATAATTTAGAAGCTTAATTAAGTGTAAATAATTATTAGGGAACAAATCCCGAAGAAAACGGACCTTTAAAACGGTTTAAAAAATGTTACCGAACCTTAAAGCGCGTTTTACGAGATAACCGGGAAAACGTGTCTTAAGCGGGTCAAATAGACTCGTAACAGTTTGGTCAACTAAATAATCATTAATAAATATTAGTGAGACTTTTAAACGAATAAAAATCAAGAAAACGAGGAATTAGTAAAAACTGTCAAAAACGGGAAGTTGTGGGGTAGAAGATAAATAACTCAAACTAGTGTGTCCAATATTGCAAATAAATTTCAAAACCCACAAGTGGGTCTGTGTGCTAGCCGATTTTAAGGCCTCACCCTCACACTCCCTTATTTTCTTTTATTGTGTCTAATACACTAGAGGACAAAAACCATTAAGAAATCAAAAAAGCAAAATTTCCCTCTCTCCTCCATTCACTCCCTCTCTCACGTGAGAACACCCACACCAGCACCTCTCTTTCTTCTCCTTCTCCTCAAGCGATTTCCATGGCATTTTGAGAAGCTCTCACAAAACTACCACTTCTCTCCTTTGTAACTCTCTCCATACTCTTCTAAAAATTATAAAAATTCACCATTGTAATCCCCTCCTCAAGAGCTACATTTTCATCTTTCCAAAATCCAAAAACAACCATTTTCGATTTTGAGGGTATATCCCATTTGGAGTTTCAACACCACCATTAGAAGGCCCTCCTTCTCCTTGTTCTTCTAAGGTAAAAATATTTTGAAAACTCCATCTTTTTCTAGCTCTTGTGGGCAAAACGAAAATCTAGACTAAACCCTTGTTTGGTCTCTTGTGTTCTAGCCAATTTTGGCTTGTTGAAGGAGTTGGAAACCTTGTTCTTGAACCACTCCAAGCTTCATTTGCACTCTTGAGAGGTAATATGAATTCTAAACCCTAGAAATCTACATTGAAAGCTTAAATAATATTAAGAGTAGTTTTGGTGTGAATGTGTGTGTATATATGGGTGATAATGTTAGATTTGTTGAATACCAAAACGACAGGTAGAGGTAGAGAGAAGGAAGAGAGAAAGAAGAAGAAAGAAAATCTAGAAGTAAAGCAAGGTAAGGAATGTTCACCTTTGTGTAGTCTTGTAATTGTATATGTAACAGATTTTTAGTAATGAAAATGGTATTGTATTGAAAATGGTAATGTATTAGTAGTGTAATGTGTAGGAGAATATAAGTATTTTGGAAGCTTTAAAAGATGTGTAAAACTCATTTAAAACAGAAATTAAAATGCAAACACTGGGATCGACCGGACTTGCGACCGGACCTGCAAGTCCGGTCGAGCAGAAAAATTTCCCGTCAGTATGCTACTGGAATCGACCGGACTTGCGACCGGACTTGCAAGTCCGGTCGAGCAGAAAAATTTCCCGGCAGAATGCTACTGGAATCGACCGGACTTGCGACCGGACTTGCAAGTCCGGTCGAGCAGAAAAATTTTCCGTAAGAATGTTACTGGAATCGACCGGACTTGCGACCGGACATGCAAGTCCGGTCGGACCAAAATTTTTCCGATGAAACCTACTGGAATGGACCGGACTTGCCAAGGTCGGTCGCAAGTCCGGTCCTGACAAAAAAAAAAAAAATTATTTTAATTTAAATGGTAATTGCATATATATATATGTATATGTATACCCATACATATATGTATATGTATATGTGTGTGTAAGCATGCAAATCTTAAGTAAGAAGATAGAAGCTTAAGTAAAGGAAAAAGTAAGTAAGTAAAGTATAAGTGTAAGAAATGTGAGGACATAGTAAGAGTATGAGTTAAGTAATTGTAGATAATTAATCATTTCAATTGTATGTATGTAATAGGACTTGATTTGTGACATCGAAGGACGTTTGGAATTACGTACAACGGTGAACGGTATGGATTCCTCATGCCCCGTATGCTATCTTGGTTACTCTGATTTGTGTGTGTGTGCTAATTGATCACCAAGTAAGATAAATGCACGAATCGGAGTTAATATGCATACTTGTGATATGTAGTGTGTATGATGTTGTATATTTCTTTAATTCTTAGTTTGTATACTTCATGAAATGTTTGGATGAATATGAATGTGTGTATGTATGTTGTATTGCACTGTGACCGATTAATTCTTGTGTTTGGACTTCTAACTTGTTCCTAACAAGCTAACCATCCTAACTTAAAATGGTAATTAAATTGGAATGAGTAGAAGTCCGATATAGTTTCGGCCACGCGTGAGGATGCGGAGTCACGAGAGGTTGGCTCCAATTCCTGACTCTTAAACTGGTCCGCGGCCAAATCCCTTAAGTGGGTAGCATCCCGGATTAGTGAGTCAAGTAAATCCCGGATGTGGGACGGTGTAGTCCCCAAGGCCGGAGGTCCCGACGACTTGACTTGAGTATAAGTAAGTAAGTAAGAATGAGTAAGTAAAGTAAAAAGAAGAAGTAAGTAATTGTAAGTAAGAAGAAGTAAGTAATGAGTAAAAGAGTAAAGCATTCCGATTACCCGGATGCATAATTTGGCTAACCTTGTGAAGGTAAGTAAGATGTGTACTTGTAATGTTGCCTTGATTGTGTAATGAATTGTATAGCATGTATATTGTATGAAGAGCATGTATGTATGAGTAATGAATGGCATGTTTAGTGGACGTCAAATAGTCGGCGTGCCCTAGCTAGCACGCGGTATATGCGGAGTCCATATGCAGCTTTTGCTGAGCCCCTTGGGGCACCATTTTTACTACACGCAGGTACTCGAGAGTGAGGAAGATGTGAAGACCTAGTTTCATTTCTTTTATCTTCTTTTGGATTGTAAACAGTGAATTTATGATGGGTGTACTAAGTAGTACATGGCTGTAGTTTTTGAATAGCCGGTGTACCATGGGATACACCTTTTTGGATAATGGAAGTATTGGATTGGGGTATAGATGAGTAGTTTTAGAAACTCATTCTTTTGGTAAGTTTGAAAGGTTGTAATCTAATATACTTAAATACTCGGTGATCCAGGATGTAAGTATTTGGCATGTGTTATTTTGGTAAGTAACTTAGTAGCTCGGTACGTTATGTTCATCAGACCGTGACTGTAAGTATTAGTAGCCTAGCTAGCCGTATGGGCGGTTAGCGGCATTGTTTCACCCGCCGTAGTAGTAAGTATGTAATAATTCCGCTGCGAACTCGTAGGATTAATAGGACGATTAGACGGCAAGCATAGGATTAGCGGTTGGGGTGTTACAACTCTGGTCAAGGGGTCTTAACCATGCTAACGGTTTAGTCCCTGCACCAAGAATTCCCATTAGAGTTTATTTACTCATAACCGGTTCGGTACTAGCCTATCCGGCTTCAAGGCATTGATAATTAGCCATTCCCTCATACTTACTAGGTATTTAAACCTCTGAGCTAGGGCCCACTAGCTTCTGTTACGCAACCCTGATAACTTTAGAGCTTAACTCGCCCTTTTTGTTACTCTAATGTATTACATATTTACCTTTTGTCCCTTTTACCTTGGGATATACGGTTTCTCAACCGGTGTGTGGTATCTCTTACCGTACGCGAACTTATTGTGTTATAGATTTCTATCCAGTTTCTAGAAATCTATTGTGCATAGTGCTGTATACTTCTGTGTTTATTCACTTAATTCTTCCGACTTGTTGTCGGTTGAGGTTTAGCTACTACCTACTGTGTAGTGCTCCTCTGATCATTGGTTCCTGGCTATTCACTCATGTAGTTTTATACAAGTTCTCTTTTATTGCACGATCTTGCATTTATAAGCATTGATCCTCATAGCGCTCATTGTTTCGTTTCTACTTTTATTCTAGTGGAATTCACAGGTTGTGATTAATGGCATCTCCAACGTTCCTCGTGCATCTTTGGCCGAAAGGCCGCACGGTTTATCGCTAGATTTACGCTTAAACTGGCTTGCGCCATGATCCTTGTTGCGTTTACCAATCCTCCGTATTTAGTATGGTCAGTTGTTCAACATTCGGGTACTCTTGCCCCAAGTTATCACTCCTCTTATCGAGTTGATCCACTAGCTATACGCTTTCAGTTCCTTATGAAGTGCATTAGGAATGAACAATGTGTTCCTTGTGTGATCCTTGTGTGATCCTTGTTATATGGTTCAGACTATAGGCCTTAATGCCTATTCTATCTACCAATTCCTGCTTCTCGACTCCGCTGAGTCCAGCTCATGGTTTGTTTTCTATATTATTGTCTAGCTACATTCTCATAGTGGTCGCTTGTTGCGCACCATATTCTTACTCATTATACAACGTTGTTTTCACGGCCTCTGCTACTGTGGTAGCTTGCCTTTATTCATTGCCATTGCTGTTGGCACCATTCCTCAACTGTACACTCCAATATTACATTTTATATTCACTTCCTTCGTGGTGTAAACACACTGGAAGTTTTCTAGATTCGTGTGTATGGCGGTTGTTGTAGCATACCGCAATGTCGTTATCTTAATGTGAAGATGTTCTTCTTCCATTTTGGGTTCATGTGTAGGTTAGCTTACCTCACATTCTCGCATCACTTATGACATTGTACCATGTGGCTTGGTTGACCAAGGGTGAATTAATCTGTTGGGTCACCAGCTCCTTTGAGCGTTGGTCATTTGATGTGTCAAAATACGTACTCACATTGCTTGTTTTTGACGTTAATTGCCTTCTACCTGGGCATTGGGTGTGTAAGGTCTGATCGTGCATCTTTTCTTCTCTATGCACATTATCAGGACCTCCCAAAGAAACTTCAAGGGTTTCTGGTCCCGTTCTCCAATAGAAGAGTATTCTATCACTGATAAGTGAAAGTTCCTGTTTAGGGGTTTATTTCCACTCACAAGCCTCACGACGAGGTTTTACTGTTTTAGCCACTGCTTACGTACTTCCACCATTCATATAATGGTTCACCATTCGCTTGGTTGACTACAGAGTATACTACTCTTTTAAGTCTCTACGCTCTTTGAGCGTTATCATTCTACAATCCACATTGTACACATTCTGTGTTTGCTTCCAAACTGACTATTCTTCGGTTTTCTACCGTTACTGTCAAAGCTTCTTTCTTAATCATACTAGTTAGGAAATTCCTCCTCCTAGTTCAAATTGTCTCTTGACAATAATCACATGCGCAAGTTTTGATGTTATAGTAGGTGAAAGCCTTTTCTAAGGGTTCACATAATCATCGCATTGGCGGTCTTCTGATAACGAGAGGTACCTTCACCCCTCTAATTTCTCATAGTGCCAAAGTGCGGCTAGATCGGTATTGTCATCATCTAGATTCTTATGCCTCTATGTTACTATTACTACAGAGGGCATGAGTGGCAACTACAAGCCTTGTCAACCGTTTACTAGGCTGATGCTCTAGTGACAGTGACACTAAGGTAGTCTTCACTCCAAGTTACTCATTACATTGAATTCAAATCGAGTGGTTCGATTTCCGCTCCGTTCATTGTGGAAATAACACTTCTTCCCTTACTACTTGCCATTCTCGGTAGTTCTTCTTATCATTTAACGTAGGTTTTGCAACCGTTTAAATCTACACAACGTAGTTGATTCATGGCTATAAGCCACATTGTTTCGAGCTATGCTCTTTGCAGGTTGTTTATACAAGTTCCTATTTCTCCATATACCGCCAATGGTTTGAAGGTGGTACTGGGCTCCAAAATATGGTTGTTACGTCACACTTCCGTTCATGAGAGGCCCTTTAGGCAATCTGGTATTAATCAGTGCCTCCTAGTGATTTTAGGGTACTTCCTGTTAGGTGAAATCCCTTCGGTGTCCTAACCGAGTGTTCGATTTAGCTTCTGTGTTCTTATCACAACACTTCGTTCAACGGTTGTTAACTTAAACACCCTTCAAGGACTGCTCCTGGGTGTTGTTAGACTATGCCATTACCTCTGGCTAATATTTGTGAGTATGTCCGGTCGGTACTGCATTGTAGTACCGTATTCCGGACTATCCCATTTAGGTTATAACGTCTCCCGTTCTTGGGTAGATCGTGGTACTTTCTTCTTGCGTTTTTGACTGGGGTAAACGTCCTCTTGGTGAAGATTAATATCCCGTAGTTATGGTGATTGTTATGGGAATTCTATCCCTTTCATTGAACATTAACGTGTCCGTGTAGGCCTCTGCCTTACTGTTTGAGGCTGAGAATTCATTCCAACTTTTATGCATTCGCTTCAAAAATTTTGAGACATATGCAATGTCTACACTTACTAATGTGTGCTTCTTGCACTTTCTAACTCTCATTCACTTCCCCTAGATGTATTCTTTGATTCTTTATACTCGTTAGCTTAACTGTGTTCCTTCGCTTTGATCTTCCGAGATGTCCATCTGTTCTGGTTTGAACTTACTTACGGTCCGTAGAATGGAGTTAACCACTTCTTGTGTTCTGTACACCACTTGTATACATGTGGGGTACCTTACTAATACATTGCTACTTACCCGACTATCCTATAAGTAGGCCTGTCAGGCCCGCAAGCTCCTATCGGAGTGCGGTCGTCCCACATCTCATTTTTGTACACTCGTAGTGTTCATCACACGCCTAGGTGAAGTATTCTGTTGTCAACTCCTCTTATGTCATCCTTCAGTGAGAGTTTCTGTCAAGTCCTAGTTTGCGTACTTGTTTGCGTACTTGTTTGTGTACTTGTTTGCAAACCAGGACCAATTCAGTCTGTTGCAAATTTACAGTTTTTAAGCTCTATTCTCACTTCAATCCTTTGCCTGTTTCTTTGCCAATATTTCCACATGAACTCTAGCATGTTTACCACTAAATCAACACTCTAAACTCCCTTAATTCATTCCTTAAACTCATCACTCCTTCCTTGATTTCCTTACACCATTTTCCATTCTTATTTCTTTAAACTCTCTACTATAAATTCTTGCTCTACCTCTCTTCACTAACTAACCAATGGTTCCTTCATTGCATTACTTCCATCCAAAGTCTTACCCAAATACACATTCACTCACACCTAGTCTCAAAGGCGATTAATTACTCAATCAAAAACTTCCAAACACACCTAGTCATCATAGGTTCTTCCCTTACCATTTCACACTATGTCACCTAGTTCCCAAGGAAATTTTGACATAGTTTCCCTACAATTCTACACATTCCCAAAGCATTATTTTCATCCCATTAAGCCTACTAAACTAGCCATATCCACAAGAGATACAACAACACTAATTCCTTCACATTCTCAACAATAATCCCATTGTGCATTTAAATTAAATACTTGGCTCTAAGGCCCTTAAACATTCCATAATCAATACCTAAATACCTCCATCACTTAGTTACCATTGCAGTGGCTTACTCAATACTAAAGCAATATAATTTCTCATACCACAAGACATTAAACTCATTCTTCAAGCATTAAAAATGTTTCTCATAACCATACAAAATCAGCTCAAGGTAAGCTCGTGTACCTTGTGATTTTTAGTTTTCCTTTCCTCATTTCCTTCTCCTTTTTCCTTGCTCTTCCTTTCTTTGTTCTTGTTTTACCAACTCAACCAAACTACAACCCATGTTCAAGGGTATGCACAACATTACTAAATGAGTAACTAACCCTAGGATTTAAACCCTAAAATTATGGAGCTAGTTTAAGGCTCTTAAATGGGAGATTACCTTCCAACTCTAGATGGAGTGTTTGGCTTAGCAAGGCACAAGCTCCAGAACCTTTCTTGAGTGTTAAAAACAACGGCTTGGAACAAGGGCACAAGGGGAGCTCAAAAATCTGGAAGTTTTGCTAGTGAAGGAAGACTAGAAAAAGAGGGATTTTTGAATTACTTTTTACATTAGAATAAAAAGGAGAGGATGGAGATCACAATGCTCTTCTTCAAGCTTGAAATGGGCTTCATCCATGAAAATGAAAGTTGGGGTTTTCGATTTTGAAAAGATAGAAACGTGCTCCAAGATGAGGGAAATCTAGTGGTGTAATTTTGTTGTTGTTTGGAGTGTGTTTAAGCCTTCAAAAATGAGGAAGAAGAGAGGGATGTGTGGAGGAAAGTGAAATCGCCATTACTGGCTTGGAGGAGGAAGAAGGGTCTGGTGAGAGGAGACCCATACATGAGAGAGGGGGAAATGGGAATGAGAGAGAATCAGAAGTGCTTTTACACTTTATTACTTTTTGCTTTTTTTCTTCTTTTGTTTCCTAGTGAGTGAGAGAGTAAATAAGAGGGGGGAGGGCTTACTAATCGTCCCACACACACACTCACATAGTTTCAGATTTTTAATTGCACATGGGGGAAATATTTTGCTCTTATTACAATTAGCACCCCACAAGTTCTAGTTTTTACACTACTCACTAACCGGAACCCGTTTTCCAGAATTTTCTTGTTTTTTTAATTTTAATGGTTCTCGACCTTCACTAATGTCTAATTATAGACATTTGATCAACTAAAATTATTACGGGTCTATTTAACCCGCTTAAAGTCGTTTGTTTCCTGGTTTCCTCGAAAAATGCGCTTTAAGGTTCGTTTGTGTTCTTTAGTCCGTTTTAAGGATCCGTTTTCTTCGAGAATTGTTCCCACATATTTATCTAGGCATAATTAAGCCTTAGGAACCCATCTAGGATCCTAGTCAAGGTCACATAACCCCTATGGTTATGTAACACTCACTTTTATATTTCTCGCTTTTTAAGCGTTTTCTCTTTTCTTTTGGTTTTATTTTCTTCACCAATATTCCTTAGGCACTACTAGGCCGTTAAATACCATATTAGAATGATTTAATCACCATAGTTAAGTTTGGGGTATTTCAAAAACAACATGCTAAGACAATTAAATTCACAAGCATGCATGACAACATTCATACAAGGCATACCTTTCAAGCAAAGCATACATCTCACAATTCATCAATCAAGGTTCAAATCTCAATCAAACTTCACACATAGTTAGTCAATTCTCGATCGGGTTAATCGGATGTTCTTACTCTTTACTCAAGATCAATGACCTACACTAGCCATGATCATTCTCAATCAAATCTCTTCTTCTCAAATATACTCAAGTCAAGTTGGTGTGACCTCCGGGAAAGGACAAGGCTATCCCACCACCGGGCTTAAGGTTGGCTCACTTAATGCAAACAGAATTTTTATCTACTAAAAACTACGAAATTAATCCTAGAAATTAATAAATTAAATCCCTATGGGTTGCAAAATACCCGGTCGCTATAGTAAATTAAGCAAGAAACCGAGGTCGAATCCACGGGGACTATGTGATTAAATCTAATCCTAAGAAAACAGCAAATGAAAGGGGTTGTTGGTTGTTTTGGTTTTGAGAATTTAAATAACAAGAAAACTAGTAAATAAGCGAGCAAATAAATTAATTTGCAAATTATGTGTGAAATGGAACTCCGGGTCAGGTTATCTTTGACTGTCAGATTATGCAATTCCTGCTAGTTAGATTGAGATGTCGATTGGCAAAATTCCTAAAACTTTTCCAAAGACTAAATCCTAGCCTTAAGAACTCGCCTAGCAGAACGTACTAGATCTAATCCAGATTTAGCACAACGGGAATAAATGGAATAGGCGCGAGGAATTAATGTTTGCACTTGAGGGAAAATCTAACCTATCCAGTATAATTTTCCACAAGTTTACAGGTTAATTGACCTATCTATTTATCACGGATCTGATTTAAATAGACTTCGAGAGCAATTCAACAAATTAGCAAGATTTATTGAAAGCGCAAAGAATAAATTAATCTGTAACAATCGATAAATTTCTCAAACAAACGTAGTAGCAAGAATTACAACATCAAAACAGTCAGATAACCATCCCCGTAGTGTCAACCCTCTTAGCCGAGCATAATCAAAGAAGAGAAATACAAGAAGAGAGAGTAGAAATCATCTTGATATTAATTATGAAATTTGCCAGCTGAAAGGTTGAGCAGTTGAGTGAATCTGGAGCAGAAATCTTCTTCTCCGGTATTGAAGTGGTGGCGGCAGGACAAGGAGACTGAGAGAGGATCGGTGAATGGTTTTGGATTTGAATTCTGAATTCTAGCTCTTGAAATTGAACTGTCAATGTTCTGGATCGTGAATTGTGGATGAGTGGATGATTTATTCTCCAAAGCTTCCATATTTATAAGTGTAATTGAAGACTCTTTGTTTGCTCCTTGATGACTCATTTTAATTTCCTTTGGTTTCGCGACGTAAATGGAGGCCCTTCAGTTGATTCAGAATTTAAGTTACTATTTTCAATTTACTTTCATCATCAATAAGTTATGGAAAACTCTAGAGTTACTATCTTCAACTAACTCCCTTCATCAATAACCTTTGGAGTTACTTTCTTTTATATTCCAATCTTCCCCCTTCTTCTTCTCAATCCTTTCACGGCAGTCTCGTAAATATATATATATATATATATATATCGCACCGAACACAACTTTGACAGGGTCCAAATTCTTCATATTAGCTCCGATTTGTTCCCCGTTTGCGGCGTTGGAAAGCTTGTGAGGAGATCTATGCATTTTCACCATCATTTCCTGATTTAAACATATAAATTGCCATCAGTTCTTGCCCAAAATATGAGTCATGAAAAGTATAGGATAAGTGCGAAAAAGTGCATAAAAAGGTTGCATAAATAAGAATTTAGCATCTATAAAACCCTATCAATTTCACACTTATCACTTAACCAGGTTGCTACCCATTTAAGGGGTTTGGACCGTGGAAAAGATTAAGGCCAGGAATCGGTTAACAATCTCTCTTGTTACCTCATCCTCACACGTGGCCGAAACTATATCGGACTTCTCAAATACTCCAAATTACTCAATTCTCAAAGTTTGAGTGTTAGATTGTTAGGGAGTTAGTGAGAAGCCCACAATCACAATTCAATCAAGGTCATCATAACCAATCAAACAATACTTCACTTTCAATCACAACCTTTAAATTCAGCCACAATTCAACTAAGGCATCACCACTCTCAAACTAGTGAGAAATGCATATTCAACAAGTCAAAGGTAGCACCCTTGCACAATCAACATCCAGACTTCTTCCACAATCACACATTTTCTTGAATTATACAACTTCACATTCAAATACAATCCAACAAGGTACAATCACACATTCTCTAACTCTGTATCTTCACTAACTCACTAAATATCTAGCTCTGGTCTCTCCACGATCTCCACCTCAGGTGTGTTAGTAACTTCAGGGATCGTCAGATCTAGCTGCGTACCCATCCACACAGCTACTACGGTAGGTTGTTCGATTTCAGGAATCAGTTCACATTCAAGCTATCACGATGTTTCATCTAGTTGGGCTAAAATCCTCACATTACTCTTTTGATGCTCCTTCATGTCCATCATGAAGGTCTCATGCCCAGTAGAACGTGATTCGAAATACAATTTAAAATCTACAATTGCAGCTTCCAAACTAGAGAGATTACCCTGACATTGTGAACTTTCATGATTCCCTCCGCACGTAGGGATGACAATTTTAAACGAATACCGCTAACCCGATCCACCCGCTTTGAATCAACGGATGAAAACCCAAAATAAACGGTCAAACGGATGACAGATCAGGTGACAAGTCGGGTGATGGATGACATTTTGCATCCGTCATCCATTTATCACCCCATCCGTTAAAAGTTGCACCTTGTTTTATTTCAAGTAACCAAACAAACCTTAAATAATTAAACAACAATATGAAAAACAAGTTGTAGAGTTATAATTTATGGTTTATTTTTATTTTCTCTCTCATACAGCACACAACACCATACTCTACATGTTTATTTTCTTAATGATATTGGTGGAATATTTTTATTATGTTGGCATGAATTTTTGATAAAATATAGGGACATTTTACCTTTAGCTATACAAATAAAAGTTATATTAATTACCATAGTAAAAAAATGTTGTTTATGATATAGAAAATATTTCCCCGATGTAACACCCCAACTCGTAATCCGAATATTAACGTCTAATTAACCATACCAACATCCAACAATTCACTCCGGAAAATAACAATTCAATAACCGGTGTTACGTCGTTAGTCACCCACATGACTAACAAGGCCTTTCAACAATAAGTCACGGTCTGAATAACTAGAAATCCAACATAAACGCTATCTACAATAACATACCAAGTTATACTAGTTTGCAATCCCAAAAAAGACAAGTTCATTTTCTTCTTAGCTAACAAGTACACATGCGTTCAAAGATGCCTAAAATATATTTACAACCAAAGGGTATATACCCAAAAGCTTTCTACCCGTATACTTCCTGAATGGGTCCCATCAAAGATCAAGTACTCGAAATGGTTAGGCCACAACGGGCTCATCACAACTTGCTGAGTATGGAAAAGTGTAACCCGAGTGGTACCGGGCTACACTAAACTAATTGTCTAGTGAACATGCGGTTCATTTATCAAATACTATATGTAGTGCAGTATACACACATCATGATAGCATGTGATAAGTGTGAAATTGATATGGTTTATAGGTGCTAAATTCTTATTTTATGCAACCTTTTTATGCGCTTTCTCACACTTATCCTATGCTTTTCATGATTCATACTTTGGGCAAGAACTGGTGCCAATTTATATGTTAAAAGCAGAAAAATGATGGTGAAAATGCATATTTCTCCTCAAGAGCTTTCCAACGCCGCAAACGGGGAACAAATCGGAGCGTAAACGAAGAATCTGGACCCTGTCATAGTTTGCGGAGAAAAGGGACACAAATATACACATGTCCGGATCTACGTCCGGCTAACTGACCCGGACGGTGGTTCGGACATCTCAAAATTGAATTTTTTTACACACGTCCGGTCTATGTCCGGCTAAGTGACCCGGACACGTTGTTCCTGTCCGGCTAACTGATCCGGACGGAGACCCAAACACACCCAGAATGTTGTTTCTCGAATCTATCACGTGTATGGATGAAGTGTCCGACCCTGTGACCCGGACGTACTCAGAAGGACAACAATATTTACGACCATGAGTGCTGCGCCGCGAATTTCTATTATTTTCTGTCCAGCTAACTGACCCGGACAGGTGGTCCAGACGTCTCACAAACCAGAAAAACTCGCCTGACAACTCTATCTCACGTCCTACTAAGTGAGCCGGACAGGTGAGCCGGACATGTGTATTTATGTCCAAAAATTTCTTTTTAAATGAGCATGCGCGAGACAGAAGGGGCATTCGGAATTCAGACAACCACTCACGAACATTTCACCCGCGCCTCTCTCACTGTTCTTGCTCTGCCGCCACCACTTCAACTCCGAAGAAGAAGATTTTGTTCCAAATTCGCTCATCTGCTCAACCTTTCATCTGGCAAATTTAGAACTAATATCAAGATGATTCTACCCTCTCTTCTTGTATCTGTTCTTTGATTATGCTAGGATAAAGGATTTGACTATGGGAAGGCTGTAATATTTTTGGATATGATATATTTTTTATCTTTTTTGTAGTTTGTATACGAGATTTCTTGGATTGTTTCAAATTAATGTTAATTCTTGCGCTTCTCCTTTAATCTCATGAATTATCTGAGTTGTCTTACGAATCTTATTACGAACTGATCGGTGAGTAATAGGAAGGTCATATTAATCTGAAAACTTGTGGAGAATCGAATTGAATAGATTAGGTTTTCCCTCAGGAGCTAAATTAATTCTTTGTGCTTAATCCACCTCTAGGTGTTCTGCTTGTTTCTGGATTAGAACTCGCATGTTCTGTTAGGTGAGCTTTTCTGAAAGTAGGATTTAGTGCAGAGGAGAAAATTAAAGAATTCACCATTCCACTCTCGTGAAAAATTGTAGGAATTACTAGATCGATCCAAAAGAAACAGCCTGACCCGGAGTTCCATCTCACCCTTATTTTTCACTCAATTTACTTACTGTTATTTCACATATTTTTAATTCACGAAACCAAAACAACCGACAACCTCTTATTTATTATTTTCTAGGATTAGATTTAATAACTAAGTCCCCGTGGATTCGACTCCGGTAGCTTATAGTTCACTATACTCATTGACCGAGATTTATTTTGCAACCCGTAGGGATTTAATTTATTAATTTCTAGGATTAATTTCGTAGTTTTTAGTAGGTTAAATTTTTCCGTTTGCAAATTGGCGCCGTTGCCGGGGACTTGACTTGGTTGTCATTTGTTTGTTTTGCTTAATTTTAATTTTAATTCTGTTTTTTTTATTTAGTTTCTTTGTTTTCATTTTATTTTATTACTGTTTTCTATTCTATTCTTTGTTTATATTGTTTTCTTTGTTTTTTATTTTATTTTTAATTTATTTTAAGTTTTTTTCTTTTAGCTATTTCATTTTTTTATTGTTAACTTTCTATTGCTTTAATTAGTTCTAATTCCAATTCCTTTTTGTGTTTCTTTCTTCTTTGTTGTTGCAGGTACCTAGTGGATGCGCAGAACACATTCCTTTGGTCCTCCTGAAGCAAATTTCGATCCTGAGATTGAAAGGACTTTCCTCTAGGCTCTTAGAGCAAGAAGGCAGCTAGATTTCGACATGGCTGATCATATTCCTCAAATCGAGAATGGCCAGAATATGCTACGATGGGTACAATTAATAGACCGCCTGCTACTCCGAGAGGGAGCCCTGCTGTTCTTCCATAGTTGACGCTGAGTTACTTGCTGAATGGCAAAAACTGAAGCCATCACATCAATCGGCTGCTGTGCGTAATCAT
Organism: Limonium bicolor; assembly: GCA_023374045.1. Taxonomy (NCBI): domain Eukaryota; kingdom Viridiplantae; phylum Streptophyta; class Magnoliopsida; order Caryophyllales; family Plumbaginaceae; genus Limonium; species Limonium bicolor. The sequence goes on from CM041779.1 coordinate 159,228,580, forward strand.
CCAGCTGGGTGTTTCTCTGGAGCAGACCCTGCAGATGCGTTGGACCATGTGCACCGGTTCTTGGTTCATCTGGACACTCTAGGTCATGTTCCTGGTTTGGAGGAATATGCGAGGTTGTGCTTTCTTCGAAAAACCTTTCAGGAGAGGCATCTAAATGGTATCATCGCTTGCCTCTAGGCATTATCACTACTTGGGATCAGATAGCAGAGAAATTTTATGAGAAGTACTTGCCTATCTCGAGGACTCGCTAGTTGATTGCTGGGTTGATGACTTTCAAGCAGTCTGGATCTGAGACAGTTTGTGAAGCTTGGGACCGCTTCAAGGAGCTTCTGCGCCAGTGCCCTCACCATGGAGAGGACACTACCTCTCTAGCACTTGGATTCTTTCATGGGCTTAGAGATAAGAATAAGGGTGAGGTGCGTTCAGCCTTGGGTGGTAACCTGCAAGCTAAGAATGACGAAGAGTTTATGGCTGCTATGGATTCATACCGTGAGGAGTTGAGACAGTGGAGCTCTAGTGGTGGTAGAGTTTATTCAGTGGGTTCTAGTTTGTCCAGAGTTGTAGACCCTATTCTAGAGCAGATGACAGCTAAGCAGGCTCAGACAGAGACTACCATGAGCCACTAGTTGAAGATGTTGGAGCAGCTCACGATGGGTAAAGCTCATACTCATTTTGTGAAGTAGGTTTCATCAAGCTCCAGTGATTTATGTTGTTGTTAGTGTGGTGGGCCACATGAATTTGAATCATGCCCAGAGATAGATGAGATGCGTAGAAATGAAGAAGTAAATGTTGTGGGCCAGTCTTTCGATAGGCAACCTTGGGTTCAGAATCAGCATCCGAACTTGAGGTATGACAACCCCAATAATGCCTTGAACTCATATTAGATGAGGCCTTAGCAGTCTACTCAGGGAGTGCCTCTTAGTTTTTCTTGGCCTTCCTACAATCAGAATCAGCAATCTCAGTTTCAACAATCAGGCCCTTCTTCTTCAAATACATCCAATCTTGTAGATTTATTGGCTAAGTTGGAAGCCAAGCAGCAGAGTCAGTATGAGCAGCAGATGATTACTAATCAGACTCTAACTGCTGGTCAGCAGAAGCTTGAGCAGCACATGGAACAGCTTACTAAGTTGTTATTGAATCAAATGACTCCTGGTTCATTACCTTCTCAATCGGATCCCAATCCAAAGGAGCAGATGAAGGTAGTGACTGTCCTAGATGTTGATGAAGCAGAGGTTTGTCAGGGAGTTAGCCTTTGAAGGGAAGCAGCTGATAAATAAAGATCAAGTGGCTGAGGACCAAACTGGCGAAGAGACTGGTCTTCTTTCTTCTACCACTGGTGCACCGTCAGGGCCTCCAGCCCCGCCTAAGGTAGTTGTTGAGGAGACCCAGGCTCTTATCTCTTCCCCTTCTCATACTTTGATTGCTAAAAATTCCAAGGGTAAAGTGGTTCCTAAGGAACCTTCTTTTCCTAATAGATGATTGAAAGAGAAAAGAACTTGATGATCAATTTGGGAAATTCTGAATGTGTTTTCTAAGCTTTCTATCAATATTCCCTTGATTGATGCTATCAAGCAGATGCCTAATTATGCTCGTTTTGTGAAGGATTTGATTTCTAACAAGTGAAAGTTCACGGAGAGTGATATCGTTCAGCTGATAGAGACATGCTCTACAGCCATCCAGCAGAAGCTTCCTCCTAAGTGTGGAGATCCAGGCCAACCCATCATCCCTTGCACCATTGGAGACATGGACTGTGGGTTTGGACTCTGCGACCTTGGAGCAAGTATAAATTTGATGCCTCATTTAATGTTTAAGAAGCTTCATGCTGGTGAGCTTGTTCCAATTCACTTTAACTTGCAATTAGCTGATCGTTCTACAATCAAACCTCGTGGTATGGTTGAGAATGTCGTGGTGGGTGTTGGTAAATTCTTCTTCCCTGTTGATTTTGTCATTCTTGACATGGATGAGGATGTTAAAGTGCCATTAATTTGGGTAGACCTTCTTGAGAACTGCTAAAACTGTCATTGATGTTGACAAGGGAAAGATCACTCTTAAGTTTAATAATGAGGAACTCAGTTTTGATATCACAAAGATGATGAGAACAAATGCTTCTTCTCATGTCGTGCTTTCAGTTGATGTTGATTGTTCTGATGATTATGATGCTTGGTGCTAGCTGCTGTGGCGGCCCTCCTTGATGCTTTCTTATGAATTCTATCCAGAGACTCTAACTCCGGGCAGCTTGGTGGGAGGCAACCCACCGGTTTGTATCTCTTTTCGTTTTCTTAGTTTTGTTGTTTATTTTGCTCTTTTCTTTTTAGCTTGTGGTGTGTTGGATGATGCTATGCTTAATGCAAGAGCCCTTGGCTCTATTTTTTTTCCTACTAATGTCTTCACTGTGTTTTGCACTTGAGTTCTTCTGGCTTTGCAGATAATATTATCAGCTTGCTTACTTCATCGCTTAGCTGAACTTAAGTGTGGGGGTTGGACTTGCTACACACCCTGAGCGGACTCTAGGGAGTATTCTTTACTTTTCTACTCCTTCATGTTTTACATATTCCCCTCTGAACTTCTGTGAGCGATTTTGTTTCCCCGTTGGATTGCTTGCATAATGTAATTATTCCTAAGCAATGAGGACATTACTTCCTCTAAGTGAGAGGTGGGGTAAGCTCCTTCGCCGCATGTTTTTTGTGCATCTCTGAGCTCTTTCTCTTGCATTTGTTAAAGTTTAGCAGTGGTTGCTCAACTTGGAAGGAAACCATAGAGGAAAGTTTAGTTGGTTAGCTGATCTTGGGGTGCAAAATTTGAGATTCTTCTTGTTTTTAATTGCTAAATTGAAGTCTTTGTTATGAAAGTGCTGAAACCAATGAGAATATTCTCCATCTGAACCTAGCTTTTAGCTTTGAGCCTTGGAATGAACTGGATTGAAATGGTTGGAAAAGAACAAGGCAAGGTACTCCGCTGATCCTAGGCATGCTAATTCTAATTCTAATCCAAATCAGGCCTCGTCCACTTGGTTATTAAGTCCTTTGGGGTGCTTTATCACCTAGCTACCTAAGGTCCTTGTGATCTGGGATAGTTGACCCAAAGCTGTTACATGGGTGGAGAGAAAAGTCTATGGAAAGAAATTGAAAGCGCTTAAGTTGTAATATTTATGCAAATGTGGTGCTGAATATAGATTATTTTCTCTTATGGATCAAGAGTATGTGGCATTGAAAGGTATGATGGAATATGATCTTACTTCATGCCCCTTGTCGTTTCTATGGTTTTTGAAGGAAAAAGGTGGATTGGCTCAAGGTTAAAGGCAAGGCTCTTATGGTTTGTTTCTCATTTGTTAACTCCAAATTACTTCATGTTTATGGAAAGAATGAATTTTTTGAATAATTTGAATTTCCCCCTTGATTGGTAAAGCTAGCAATACCTTTCTTCTGTGCTCTTCCTTTTCTGTTGAGTTCCATTAGCTTGGCTTTACTTGTGCTTGAGAGTTTTGCTTGGGGACAAGCAAAAGGCTAAGTGTGGGGTGATTTGATAAGTGTGAAGTTGATATGGTTTATAGGTGCTAAATTCTTATTTTATGCAACTTTTTTATACGCTTTCTCACACTTATCCTATGCTTTTCATGATTCATACTTGGGCAAGAACTGATCCCAATTTATATGTTAAAAGTAGGAAATGATGGTGAAAATGCATAGTTCTCCTCAAGAGCTTTCCAACGCCGCAAATGAGGAACAAACCGGAGCTCAAACGAAGAATCTGGACCCTGTCGAAGTTTACGAGAGAAAAGGGACACAAATATACACATGTCCGGATCTACGTCCGGCTAATTGACCCGGAAGGTGGTCCGGACACCTCAAAATTGAATTTTTTTACACACATCCGAGTCTATGTCCGGCTAAGTGACCCGGACGCGTTGTTCCTATCCGGCTAACTGATCCGAACGGACACCCAGACACACCCAGAATGCTGTTTCTCAAATCTATCACGTGTCCGACCCTATGACCCGGACCTGCTCAGAAGGACGACAATATTTACGACCACGAGTGCTGTGCCGTGAATTTCTATTATATTTCTGTCTAGCTCGGCTGTCCGGCTAACTGACCCGGACAGGTGGTCCTGACGTCTCACAACCAGAAAAACTCGCCTGACAACTCTATCTCATGTCGGCTAAGTGAGCCGGACAGGTGAGCCGAACATGTGTATTTATGTCCAAAAATTTCTTTTAAATGAGCGTGCACGAGACAGAAGGGGCATTCGGAATTCAGACAACCACTCATGAACATTTTGCCCGCGCCTCTCTCACTGTCTTTGCTCTGCCGCCACCACTTCAACTCCGGAGAAGAAGAGTTTTGTTCCAGATTCGCTCATCTGCTCAACCTTTCATCTGGCAAATTTAGAACTAATATCAAGATGATTTCTACCCTCTCTTCTTGTATTTGTTCTTTGATTATGCTAGGCTAAAGGATTTGACTCTGGGGAAGGCTGTAGTATTTTGGATATGATATTTAGTTTTATCTTTCTGCAGTTGTATACGTGATTTCTTGAATTGTTTCAGATTAATGTTTATTCTTGCGCTTCTCCTTTAATCTCATGAATTATTTGAGTTGCCTTGCGAATCTTATTACGAACTGATCGGTGAGTAATAGGAAGGTCATATTAATCTGAAAACTTGTGGAGAATCAAATTGGATAGATTAGGTTTTCCCTTAGGAGCTAAATTAATTCTTTGTGCTTAATCCACCTCTACGTGTTCTGCTTGTTTCTGGATTAGAACTCGCATGTTCTGTTAGGTGAGCTTTTATGAAACTAGGATTTAGTGCAGAGGAGAAAATTAAAGAATTCACCAATCCACTCTCGTGACAAATTGTAGGAATTGCTAGATCGATCCAAAAGAAACAACCTGACCGGAGTTCCATCTCACCCTTACTTTTCACCCAATTTACTTACTTGTTATTTCACATATTTTTAATTCACGAAACCAAAACAACCGACAACCTCTTAATTTGTTATTTTCTAGGATTAGATTTAATAACTAAGTCCCCGTGGATTCGACCCCGGTAGCTTATAGTTCACTATACTCATTGACCGGGATTTATTTTGCAACCCGTTGGGATTTAATTTATTAATTTCTAGGATTAATTTCGTAGTTTTAGTAGGTTAAATTTTCCCGTTTGCAGCATGTAATAACACACACAGATAATCAATCAATTCAATAAACAAGAGTTATGGCCTCGGAATATGATAAGTCAGTCTTTGTTCACACCAAGGTGGGAGATTATAATTAGAATCTCGTTATACTACCTCAAACTTCCAATCATTACAATGAGATTAACTCAATTCAAGGCAATCACAACTCATTCGGGTATGTATGGACCCTGTTTAATGCGTATTAAATTATCAAATGAACAACTGTCACTGTGACGTCATGTTTAAACCACGTCTGGTAGCAGTGAGCTGATGGACGATCGGAGTCAATCACTGACTCAAGGAAACAAATAATCACGTCAGGTAGCACTATGCTAGTGGGCGATCGAAGCCAATCACTGACTCAAGGATGACCATGTATGAAGACACGATCAATCGGGAACGGTCTAATGTAGATACCGTACTCTGAACAAATACGTGCGCGACCGGAACCATCCCGGACTCCTCTTCATAATTACTCAAAGCTCGTCAAAAGTATAAGGGAACGTTAGTCCCATGGATGTCGACTAAGTATTAAAGGGAAGTTAGTGAGAAAATTCTAATACAATTCCACCGTTAAATAGTTCGTATATTTGAACTTCTAAACTTCTCTAATCGTTATCGTATGTACATATGTGTTTATGACTACTCTAATGTGTAGTTAGTAGCACACCACATAAGGGTCATCGTTAGAAAATACAATAACACAAAACAATACAATGTTCCATTTCCATGCAATTATCTTATTAGTCATCACAACACAACAAACCACGCAAGCCGAGAACTCGACAGCACGCAGGTTCAACGAAACCATACCGACACTGGAGTAGAAGGTCGTCTAATCCCTGGCTGTCGTCTCGACCACCGTCTCGACCATCCCGTTCGTATAATGGAATAACCGCGAGAGTGTTAATTATTATTACTCTCGTTCAACAGTTTCTCGTATTACGTTTCTTTCGTATAATATTTTCCTTTTAATTAAAACTTACCATATTGCGTATTATAATATATTCAAATGTGACGCCCAAATGTGCCGCTTATAATATATTACTCCTCATAGTTTATATTATAACCCATATTAGATATATATAGATATATATATATTATATATATATACATATATTACATACACTTATTAATTGTTTATATGGTAGTTTTATTCTTCCCAATGTCACATATTTATCTTACTGGTCTTTATGATATTCTCTTGATATGTCACACATACTTAAGTCCATACACTCCAATATTTTATTTATTACACTATAATCCCAAATATCATCCAACTTTACAATTAAACACCTTATACTTATAAAACTATAGTTTCATTTCTTACTTATCTATCCAAATTTCCAGTTCTAAGTTCTTCCAACTTCCAAACAGAACCTATATTTTCTTTCAATCCGATTCTTTGCCCAAAAGTTTGGATAGTACACTTTGACCACACTTATTTTTATAACCTTACAATTCACCACAAATTTCACTATCTTGTAATTTTTATTTCTATCTTAATAATCTCCAAAGTCACCCCTAAGATTTCGGTAATTACCAACAGGCCACACCTCATTTTTCTGCCTATACACGTATTCCCATATTTATGCTTTGGCCCATAAGTTTTACAACTGTTACAATTATGTCATTGAAATACCCCAAACTTATACGTGTTAATAATTATGCAATTATGATTTATAAAGGCTATTAAGTCCTTACAAACATTGGTAAACTTTTTAAAACCAAAAGGAAGCAAATACGCGTTATAGACACCGACTACAAAATGTGTTTTCTAGGACCCACAGGAGGCGTGTGACCTTAACAAGGGTTCTAAATATATTTTTATACCCTAAATACATACTAGGAACATGTGGAACAATCCCCAAGAGAAATGAACTCATATAGAGGTTTTAACGAGACATAACAAGTTTTAGCGCACAATTCTGGGAAAATCCCGAAATGTGATTTCTGGTGGTTTAATTGACTTGGGTGTACTATAGTTGTTATATACACTATAGTTAATATTAATTAAGGCCTTGAACCAATTAAAAAATAAAAACGAAAAAATCCCGAATGTGGCTCTGATTGATGAATAGTACCAAACAGGGATTTATGAGCGTTTCTTGCAAAAAGACGAAAATACCCTCCCTAAATATCTATATGGGGCCGGTTTTATTGGTGACTCATCACCTCTATTTTCCAGCTAAGGAGTTACAAAAGCAGAATTCTACTTTACTTTATTCACTATTCTACCTTACCACTTTACAATTACAAAAGCAAACCTCACTCCTGATTTCTTCCCTCCCATCCGGTTCGCTATTTCTTCTTTCTTCCTCACGTTAAACACAGCAGCTCTCACGGTTTCTCAACTTCCCTTGCTTGCCCAAGTAGCTACACAACTTCAAATAAAAAACCAAGATAGATTCTGCTAGTTGAGTCAAGAGCTCTCTTTTACCTCTTTTCAAAATTCTAAAAGCTGAAGTTGGACTCCATTGAAGGAGCTCCATTTGAGGAGAAAAATTCAGTTAGTTTTGGAAGCTAGGTTGTGTTCTCTTGGTTAAAGGAAGAAAAAATCCAAAAACTCATCTTTCCTTCATTTCTTACATAACCGAAAATGGCTCTCATTGTACTCTGTTCTTTCATTGTATTAGCCATTATTCCAAGCTTCAATGGCTTAGCGAGGTCCTGGTTTGATTCCCTACAGAAAAAACATCCTAGGTTTTACAAGGTAAACACTCATTTAGTGCATTTAGCACTCTTCTTAAAATCTTGGAGTGTTTCCATGAGTCTAAGTATTTTACCTAGCACTCATTACTTTCATTTGAAAATTGGGTATAATTTTAGCAAGTGAAGCTCTCCCCTAGACGTTTTCAATCAGAGAAAAACTAAGAGAAAAGAGAAAAAAAGGCTTGAAAGACTTAAGTAATGATCTACCTTAATTGCCTTAAGAAATTAGTTTATGGTGGTACAAAACAGTGTGTCTTGGATGTATTGTATTAATGTAGGTTGATAGCTCTAAATGATGGAAATTCAGTGTTTTAATTATGTTATTTAAGGGCCTATGAGCCATGTCATTTAAGGGCCTAAGAGCCAAGCAATTTAAGATTATGCATTATAATGTGAATTGCTGTTATGTGTGTTGAAATTGTGTGTTTGGAATATTTAACAAGGTTTTGATTAGCTGTTTGCAAAATAGGTGGTGTGAGACTACTCTGCTAACTATGGGCAGTGAACCCAATCATTGTAGTATAACAAGGTCGTATCCACAGGGACTTCGTAACTGTCTAGCTAATTATAAGCTTAGTAAATGTGCAAAAGGATATATACAAAAGTGCATAAATGTAAATTGTTTTGGGGGTTTTGTTGGTTGGATAGATAAATCGGAAAACGAAGGAAAGCAGTAAAACTAGATTAACTAATCTAGGATAGGTGTAGCTCGGGATGGATATTTGCACCCGTCCTCCCTTTACTACCAATGGTCAATTCTCGAACTCATGGCTAAACAACGGAAATGCTAAACTAACTAATATCCTAATCAAGGTCTACTAATCCTAACCAACAGAATGGAACCTGGTGGATCTTCCAGTACCTAGTCAATTGATGGCATTAAGCACAAATTCCCCTTAAGTTGCAGTGAAGTCTAATCTCGAATCCTCGATATTAGAATGCACTGATTTAGTCCTCACGGTCTAGATTTCTATCTCAGAATCACATGTGACAGAAATCCACAATAATGCTCAACTAATCGGTAGGCCAAACCAACCAGTTTAAACATAGTGCTAATTAATCAGCAACCTAGAATATCTCAGAATCTCATTTCAACAAATTCAAGGCAAACCAACCAATTTCACACAAAGATAACAAATTGGGCAAAACCCTCAACAAATCCCCAAATCATGGGTGACAAGTTCAAGAGCCACAAACACACAATCGTTATCGGTATTCAGCACACGAACTGAATAAAACCATAAACGAGTTCAAGAATCTACAACGGAGTTTAGGGATTTTGGGGCAAAATCCCCAAATCCCAAGCTACAAGGAGACTACTCAAGCATTGAAGCTACAAAGGAGAGAAAGGAGGAAGAAATAGCCATTAATGGAGGTGGTTGAGCTCTTGAATGAGGTGAAATCCTCTCCTCTTCCTTCTCTTCTCTTCTCCTCTCTTTTTCTCTTCTTCTGTCGCCTCTACCGTCGCCTGGAGTCCAGGTCTCGACCTCCCTCTCTTTCCTCCTCTTTTCCCCTTTTAAAATCTGATTTCTGGGCAAATTTTACGACCGACCGGACTTGCGACCGGACTTGCAAGGTCGGTCGGAGTCAGTAGCGATTTTCGGACGCGTTTTTAAGTTCGACCGGACTTGCGACCGGACTTGCAAGGTCGGTCGATTCCAGTAGCTTGTAAAAAACGCGAATCTGGGCAAAATTTCGACCCGACCGGACTTTGCGGACTTGCAAGGTCGGTCGGAGTCAGTATAACTTCAAAACGCTGTATCTTCTTCGTTTTAACTCCGATTTTGGATCCGTTTGCGCCCACGCGTTCCTCTCTTCGTCTACTTTACTCCTAGCTATGTTAATCCTCCTGTTTAAACAATAAATGTGTGAAACACCAATGAAACACAAAACTAGAGGAAAACAAGCTAGAGTGGAGAAATGAGCATGAAAAGTGTTGATTAAACATATGAAATACACCCCTAAAACATGCTCATTTGGACACTCATCATTAGCTTAAATTGTTTAGGAAGGAAAAACTATGCATTTGGGCATAAGGATATAGTAGAGAAGTTATGGCAAAATTGGTGTAGAAACCAAGTGTTTTTGAGTGTAGAACTTGAGTGAAAATAATGTGAATTGTCATGAGAATAACTAGACTTGAGAAAGGAAGTGAAAGATGTGTAAAAAAGTTATGAGTTGTGTAATATAATCAAGGAATTAAGTGATGAGTTTGGTCAAGGAATTAGGAGGATTTAGAGTGTTAAAATGAAGTTCGAATATGTTAGAATACTTTTGGAAAGATTAGAAAAGAATTGGGTAAAGAAACAAGCTAGGATAACAAAGGAAACTCCCAAAATCCTACAGAATAATGCTTGGTCCGAGACTTAGGTCTTGTAACAAGTCCCAGACCACCACAAAAAAGAGCCGAGAATAATGTGTCTAGACTGGTTCAAGACCTAAGTCCCATAACAAGTCCCGGACCATAGCTTGAAATGTGCTGAGAATTACCCCATGACATTGGTCCGGGACCTAGGGTAAGGATCAAGTCCCGGACCACTCTAATTTTTCTGCCACAAATTTTCCTCCAGTATTGGTCCGGGAGTTAGGACCCGGACAAGGTCCCGGACCAACACCAAAAATCAGCCGTGAGTATGTTTATGAGTCTAACATGAATGGGAATGAGTGTATAGGTTATATTGTGGTTTAATGAGTTGTTTAATTCCATGTAATGACCATTAGGAGGGTGAACAATTACAAATTTAAGTGCGAAAACACACAAAACAATAAGGAGAAGTAATTAGTTAATCGGAGGGTAAGTATGGTAATTAACCGACATGATTAATTATTTATAGGAACTGCTTTCGGAGGGCAACGAACGCAGCAAGGACCAAGGTATGGTTTTCTTGCAACTTGTTTGCTACCGGTTTACACCGGCTTGTATGTTTATTTGTTTTTATGGATGTTTACCACCTTATAAGATAAAGCATGTAATGAGTTTACAGTGTTTGATTTATTGGGGACTGTTGTGTGTGAATGTGTCTTACCACCCTTGTGTGCCTAACTGGACTTGAATAACTATAATTTGACATGATTTGATAAGTTCCATAAATGGAGCTTCTAACTAGTGTATAACTTGGGGGGGGGGGGGGGGGTGAGAAATCCGGGTGTCCGGTCGCGCGTGTAAGTACGGAAGTTGATATCTGGATCAGATTCGGCTTTCTCCATGTATGGTTGTTTTCCTTCTTGGAATGCAATCTCCCACGAGTCTTTTAAATGGCTTTCCTGCCTTGACTATTGTACAGGGTTAGGGGGAACTATGTACGGTGTGCTTGGATCCACTATATCTAACACATCTTGGTGTAAGTTATATGTTCGATAAACATAACGTTAACATGTTATGTAACGAGCTCAACATGAGAATCAAATCTTTCTCTAGGCTCTACAAAATTGGCTAACTCTTATTTTAGTTCGATTCCTCATGTGACTCGTTCCTGAGTTATGTTGTATGTATGTTGTTATGTGTTAAATGTTGTTATATTCATGTATGATGATTATTGAAATTAATCCCATGTATATTATGAGAATTAGATGCGTGTATCCCAGTAGCCGGCGGGTTGCACGTTAATCACACCAGCCAAGGGTTGCTGAGCCCTTTGGGGCACCACCATTATATTTCAGGAGGATGATCGAAGAAGCGGACTCACTTTAGCTAAGGAGCAAATGGGACTCTTTTGTTTATTTTTGGATACTTAACCCGAGATGTGCTTGTACACTCGTGGTCGCATATTATAGTAGAACTGGAACAAGATTATAGTCTTTGTACACTGTCACTCGGTTTAGTGTAAATATGGACGTGTGTTGAAATGTTAAGTATTATGCTCGGGAATCTTGTCCATCAGACCGGTACGTTATGTAAGTATTAGCCTTGTTAGCCACGTGGGTGGTTAACGGCGTGTAACACCAATCTATTAAGTATGGAGTTTATGTCGTATTTTCCGCTGCGACTAGTTATTAAGGTTGGAGTTTATGGTTGGGTGTTACAGTCATAATTCCTATTTAATCTATAGCTTTAACTCTTATACTTAATAACTTCCAACTCACCCTTAATTTATGAAAATTACAGTACAACCCATATGTTATTCGGCTGTTATACAAAATTTTCCTTATTTACAATTCCACCCCACAAAGTTTATATTCTTTACATTTTACTATTTCTTATTTAATTTCATTTCTCATTATTTATTCCTAAAGCTTGATCAACACTTTGACCCAACCTATATTTGACCTCATTTTCTCATAAATACCCAGAACTTTGTATAATTACGGTTTGGGCCCTGAACTTTCAAATTTACAATTTGCCCCTAAAATTCCTTAAACTTACATTTCTCCATTTCATTCCAACCAAACTTATATACTCTCGGCCTAATTATGTTCCTAGCATCCCAATTTTGTTTTTTCTTCATTTTACAACATTTCCTTAGTCTAAACTTTATTAATTCATTATATAAACTTTATAATTCATTTTAAGGTAATTCTTTGCACTTAAATTCACCAAACACATTCCAATCACCTATATATTTTTTCTAAGTCCTCAAAATGTTTTAAATCACCAAATAACCCCTAGATTTGCACATTTTTATAGCATTTTATGTTACAAAAACCTTATAAATGCAAGCCTAAACATTTGGCTATAATACAAACTTTAATATAAGCTTAAACCAAATACACATAAACTAAAGTCCATTCTCGGCTTTATTATTTTATACCCCAAAGTTTCCAATAATTCTATTTTAGCCCTTTTTAACTTAATGTTTTGTACATTAATCATCACTTAACTTAGCCAAATGTTCCAACATTGTTTTAAGTTGATTTCTTTGTCAATTTTGACCATTTTCTTCCTAGGCTCTCGGTGATGATTCCAACTCCAACAATAATCAACTTAACAACATAAAATCAATCTTAACTTTGGGGCTTACCTCTTTATGCCTAAATTAAATTTCTTCAAGCTTCCCTCTGGGCCCTAAATTAATTTAAGGGTCTAGGATGATTTTCTTGCTCAACCAAAGTGATTAATGAAGGTTTAATGCACTAAAGACTTGGATTAGTAGCTTACTCTCTTTAAGGTAGATTTTTCTCCAGAAATTCCTTGAACTTTCGCAGCTCCTAGACTTTTATTGGAGTCCCTTTTGGCCATGTTTACAAGGAAGAAAATGAAGACAAAGTTAGGGTCTTATGACACCTTAACACAAAGATAGAAAGGTCTAAGGCTTTAAAGCACAAAATGTGCATTAAGGAAGATGATTCACCTTAAGGCTTACAAAATGGAATCTAGCTCCTCTAAACCTTCGGTAAGCTATATAGAAACATGTAGGAAAGAGCTTTGAGTAGATTCAAGATTAGAATCATGAAATAGCACTTAAAACCTTAATTTGGAAGATTTACCTTAGGTAGTAACCATGGCTGATTTTGGCCCTCTTGGGTGTTGAAGATGAACACAATTGTCTATGAAAAGAGTGGAGAAAGTTGAGTTAGAGAGGTCATCGGTTTTGGCCATAATTAATTGATAGAAGGTCTTAGAGCTTAAACACATTTTTACCTTATCTTGGTGGAGTTGAGCTACTATCCCATCTCCATGCTTGATTGCCAAATTTCCTTGATAAAATAGTGTTAGAATTTCAGTTTTTGAACCAAAGGAAGGTAGTGATAAGTGGTGAAAATATGAGGAGATGGGACTGAGAAGGTCCTCACTCAAAAACACCCCAACTCACTTGAATGATTATTATGTCTATACAAATACTGTTGATCTAGATACATTCACAGAAATCATCTCTAAAAGAATGATCAGAAAAAGTAACCACAATTTTTGATCCTCAACCTCAGAAAACTTCTCCCTTACTGATGAAACCCCTTCTGCCTCTTTCTCTTTCTCAACAGTCAGAAACAAAGAAAGTATCAACAAACTTCTTCAATTCCAAGAACCAAAAACATATGAACAAGCTTGTTTGAACAATCACTAGACATAAGCTATGAACAAAGAGCTTCTGCTCTCATAAAAAACAACACTTGGGACTTGGTTATAAGGTTAAACTGAAAGCCGGCGGTTCTATATAAAGGTATAAAGCAAGGCTCATGGCAAAAGGTTTTAATCAGAGCTATGGGCTTGACTATACTGAACTTTCTCTCCCGTAGTTAGAATTACTACTAAGGACTTTAATTGCCATTTCAGTGAAAAAAGGTTGGTATTTAAGTCAACTTGATGTGAACAATGCATTTATCCATGGTGCTCCATGAGGAAATCTTCACGCAATTACCTAAGGGTCTGAAAACCAACAACCAAGTCAATGCTTGTAGACTTAGAAAATCCTTATATGGCCTCAAACAGGCCTCAAGGTAGTGGTTTGCCAAACTTAGTGATTTCCTTATGTTTATAGGCTATCATCAATCTGAAAATGACCAGTCCTTGTTCTTTAAATTGTCAAACAAAAAAATTACGTTTTTGGCTATCTATGTGGATGATCTTTTACTAACAGGTGATGATTTGGATGAAATTAACATGGTTAGAACACAGCTAGACAAGGAATTCTGCATAAAAGACCTATGAGACCTTAACTTTTTCCTTAGGATGGAATTTCTCCACCATGACAAGGGCATGATCATATCTAAAGAAAGTTCTGTTTAGAACTTTTACATGAGTATGATGCCTTTCATTCCAAACAAACTGTTGCCCCACTGCAGTTAGGAATAAAACTGAAGCCTAATTAAGGCAAACCCCTAGAAAATCATACTGACTACTGGAGTTTAGTTGGTAAAATAAACCTCCTCACTCACACAGACCTGATCTTGCCTTCACAGCCCAATTGCTGAGCCAATTCCTTCAACAACCAACAGAACTACATATGTCCACTGCCATTCATACTTTAAGATACATTAGGGGCACCATAAATTATGGCATTCTTCTGAACAACAAACATACTATACCTTCACCGCCTATTGGGATAGTGACTAGGCAAGCTGCCCAATCACTAGAATCCATTTCAGGTTATTATATTTTTCTTGGTGGTTCTCCTATTTCCTAGAAATAAAAAAAATAGGGATGTGTGTCTTTGTCCTCAGCAGAAGCTGAGTATAGAGCCATGAAGGTAGTTACTGCCATGGTACGGCTCAGTAGACTGATTAACCAGTTAGGAATTCATAACATTACCCCCATACCCCTGAAATGTGATAACAGGCTAGCAGTATACATTGCAAAAAACCTGTTGCTCACCAAATCGAAACAAATAGAGATAGATATTTTCGTTAGATAGATGATTCACGAAGGTTTGATCGCCGTACACCATGTTGAAACTAGCTGGTGCTCCTGATGCGTCCCCGACCGGTCGCGGACGTATCGTTATCCTATGTGAACGAAGGCACTTGATAAACTAAAACTGGAAACTCCTTTTCGATTGAGAATTTACACACAGAAATTCACTCAATCTCCCTCGCCCTACCTACGGACTTCGGGATAGTTTAGGACTTTATCCCAAAGTACTCTACCCTCTCCTGACAGCAGGCCTACGGTTCCCTAACCGTTCCCCTATTGATCAGTCTACCAAATACACAAAGTATTAACTCCCAGACCCAGTCCTATCTAGCTCACCAACTTCCTAGTACTTACACACACTTAGTCTAACTCACACTTGCTTTCGTTATCTCTCCTCTTTGTATATGACCAAGTTACTTTACATAAGACGTTATACTTGTATTTATACAAGTAAGTTAAGATGGATAACAAATAACCTAAGATCTCCTAGACTCTAGGAGTCGTTTGCTTCTTCAACCCTAGCAAAATAACCACACTTGAATATAGGTTGATCTTCAACTTGATCTGAAGTCGTCAAGACATGTGTCACCTTGTAATTGAACACGTCGGTGGCAAGCACTCAGGTGGTCGGTCACCACTTGCACTCTCCACTTGCCTGATCTTGTCTGCTTCATAAATGCTCCATAAATGCTCTCGAAGGCTTCATTATGGCTACGTAATGCATGCTTCTTAATAGCCCTGACTTATCTCGTTATCTCGCACATTAATGAGCTATGCTTTTGTCGTGAGCTAGTTGCTTGTGTGAATGTATAAGTCTGCATGATTTTGTCGAACCACTTGATGTATTTTGTCCTTTTGTTCCGTCTGATGCTTGAGAGATGTGGTTGTGTAGTGTTTGACCTCTTGTGTGTACTAGAAGTTATATCGGAGCTCTCCCAGACAGGTGCCCGACTGGTTGGGCACATGTCATGAACGGAGTGCGCTTGCAACCTTGTGTGCTAAGCCACTCCTCTACCTGTTTATCTGAATTAAAAGCTTCAACAAACATATTAGATAAACAACACAGGTTTGCTATCATCAAAACTAAAGGATCTTGTCTTAATAATTTCCCCCTTTTTGATGATGACAACTGATACAAAATTGATTTTGATCATATGTACTTGACAGCTTATGGAAGTGAGATATTCCCCTAAAAGGGATTCCCCTGAGTTTGTTAAGGGTTAGAAAAATAATCAAATGATGAACGAATCATGATAACAACAACAACCTTATACCGGGCCATAGTAGAGAGTTTTTCATTAAGATTCAATTACTTAATACAAGGATGATAGACATAAGTTCACAAGTACATATCTTTCATTTCCCTCTTTGCCATACAACAAAATAGAGAGCAACTACACGACTAACGTTATTGAAAAGGCCATAACATTCCATATATTATAAACTACAAGTTTGATAGAGACTATCTAGATGGAGTGTAGGTTAGGTGTGTCGAAGGTGCAGACATCTAAACCATGACTTTCATCTCAGAAAATCCCTTGATGAGTGATGATTCAGCGGTGGTAGAGGTGTCAGATAGATCATATTTTAAGTAACAACTTATGCAATGAGTGGTGCAGGTGTGGGATTGAGTAGCACTTGTGTTGACAGACCAGGCTGTGAGAAAGACTAGTCAGGTTGTACATAGTTTTGTGCAACGTATTTCCTCGGGTGTTTGGTGAACATGAACTTGCGGATGGTGGTATAGACTGTTTGCTCATTTGAGCTTGATGAACTTTGTGGCTCTTGTTCCATGTTTTGAGAGGTGAATAAATGATTGTGAGTGGTAATGATTTGATCAAGGAATTTATAGACCGCTCAGAGATATGTTCATCGACTGATCGGTGAGGGGTAATAAATGAGGTGCCGTAATTCTTGCAATCTATGTGGTAGGCTTTTTAGGTGTCAAGTGATGAGATTGTATTAGTGGAATGTCTCTGATCATATTTGTAATTTTTAATCAATGAAGAAGCAGCCAATGCAATAAAGTCATTCGTAAACAAGATTTGCATTCAAAATAGAAAATGTAATCGTTGCATTTCAGTTGATATCAAAAGTTGACGGTTTGAAATAGATAGTCAATGGTAGGAAAACAAAAGAAGGATGTAAAAAAAAATCTAACTAAAACTATAATTTCTCACAAGATTCACTTGAGTCTCTAGAAGACAGAACTCTCAGGCTATAGATGTGTATCTATGAAGTCTATTGCTCATTTAACCATGTGTTGAACACAAGGTTCTTGGGAGACAACCTGCACAACTGTAAGAGTGACTCTTACACGCTGAAGAACGTCTCGAGCTGAAGTATCCAGATTGGTCCTCGACCTGTCGTGGACTGGTGAGTGACTGCGCTTTCTTTTGGGAGCTAAGGACCGGGCTAGAGGGCGAGGCTCTGAATGTGAGTCTTCATTCTGTAATGGCTTTTGGAGGACCATAAGCTTCTCCCCTTGGGTCTTGATCCCCATCTTGGATAGCATCTTTGAGTAGATGCTATCCTGAGCAGTCCGCGAGCACTCGTGGAAGTGGTCGGTGTCCACTTGTGGAAATGATCAATGTCCACTTCAAATTTCTCTAGTGCAGCGGTGACCACTCCCCCGTGTACCAGCCCTTGGTTGTTGTGTCTGCTCTCGTCAAGGGTGAGGAGAATCATAGCTGGAAGGTCAATTTTCTTCTTCATCCTCAGGGTGTACATGATCCGCACATCTCTGGCATTGACGATGTGGGTTCGTTGATTCCTTGGGGTGATGTTGTGGGTGAGAAGGCTGTGGAGCACTCTGTTGGGGATGGACATTTGCACTGCATTCAAGTTCTTTATTGTTTCCCCCTTGTTAAAGAGATGGACCATCTTTCCTCCTTGATGTCCCAAGTCATTCCAAGTCATGTTCTTCGGAACGACCAGACCTTCTGGCTCTAGGTTGAAAGTCTTGTAAATCCAAGACTTTGTGATGTTGATGAGGGTTCCTTAGACTTCTGAAATGATGTAGTCCTCATCGCCTTCACTCTAGAGAGGTCCTAGGTGCCTCATGTGATCTTTGAGCAGCTTTGTGTAGCAGGCGATAGACTCTTGGAAGAAGTCAACCCATCCTTGAAATTCAAGCATCTTCAAAATCTCTTAGAGACCCATCTTTTCCATCCAATCAATGCCCAAAGTTTTTGGCAAGACGGGATAGAACTTATCGTTGATGTTTTCAGCTTTGATGATGGTTGGCTCTAGCTGCCTTAGTCTCTTCAATCGCTTGAGAAATTGTTGCGGTTGTGGCTTAGCAACCACTCTTTTTGACTGAAATAGCTCCTTGAGCTCTTGAGTGTGCTGTGATGGAGCCATTTGTTTTTTCCTTTGGCCTTCTTCAGTTTTTCATGCTCCTCGAGCGTCAGGATGACTGGTGAGAGCGACTCCCTGTCATTTTCTTCTTCCCGATCTGACCGAGGAGGTGTTGTGGACCGCTCTGTGACTAGTAGTGCAGAGTCTGGTGCGGTTAGACCCTTTTCTTGAGCTTCCTCTTCTGTTGAGTGTTCTCTTAGTGACTTCTTGTCACTCTGGACCTCCTCTTCTTCCACTTCATGAGAGATAGGCTCAACGAGGTCAGTTGGAGTTGCTTCATCTTCTTCGGTGAAGTGAAGCTTGCGAGTTGGTTTAGGTGTGGAGTGGGTTTGCTTGGATATTTCCTGTTTAGTTTGAATACGCTTGGAGGCACGAGTTGCCTGACTGGTGGAGGCATGTGTGAGACTTTTGCTTTGTGAAATTTTTGGTTTCTTGGCTTTGGATTGTTTGTGGCAATTTTTGAGGATTTGGGAGATGGAACAGAAGAGGTCATGGCTGTAGTTTCTGTGGAAGTTGGGGTAGGAAGAATTGTGGGTTTGAGATTTCCGGAGTGAATGAGATTATAAAGGTTAGGTACGTAGGAGTTTATATAGTTTACCTCCTCTGCCTGTAGTTCACCCTCATCCATGACTCGAAGAGCAAGTTGATCTTCCTCCTTTTTGGATAGGCGATTAGCCAGTGGCGCTATGACAGGACTTGTCGGCTGTGTGTTGGCGCTCTTCTCTGGGCTAATGTCCCTTAGGATAACTTGGGTGATCTTTGAACGCTTTCCAATCTTAGGTGCCATGGTTGATTAAGAGTTTTTTTGGAGTTTAGTACTTTTCGATCGAGAGTTTTTAGCGAGGCTGTGAGGTGAGAATTTTTAGCACAAAGCTCACTAGAGTGTTTGTAAGAGATAAAAGAAGTTGATTGTATGTTCAAGATTTAGAGAGAGTGAGGGCAATAGTGTGACAAGAGTGGAGCTCTCATCGGCCTTTTATAGATATCGAGTAACGGTCGGTGACCGTTCCTCGCCCGCTCGCTGACATGTCGCAATGGCACTATTCACAACGGGAATCGGTCGTGACTGACAGTCATCGATCTGTTGTACGTTTCCCGTTTCTATCTGTTACACTATTCCTATTCGAGCCTTACTTTTGTGAAATGGCCGACATATCTGTTTCAAGTAGTCATTTGACACAACGTTCATGCATTAAACTGTACACAGACCATTGAACGACATACTTGAGGTGTTGTTGACCTGTCGGTGACCGGTCATGAGAGTCAAAGATAGCCTAATCGTGATTAATGAATATCATTCCAAGATCATGAATAATCTTGTTGAACCTTTCTCTACTCAGTGGCTTGGTAAAGATGTTTGCTAGTTGGTTTTTTTGAAATGTATTTTAAACCAACTAATTCCTTTTCACAACAGTCTCTAAGAAAATTGAAATACCCCAAACCTTAATATGTTAGTTAATTATAAATTATTATATTTTAAGGCTTATTTTAGTCATTAAGAACATGTGGGAAAAATTCCCGAAGGAAACGGATCCAAATAGTGGATTAAAAATGCAAAACGAGCTTTAAAGCACGTTTTTCGAGAAACCCGGGAAATGTGATTTTAAACGGGTTTAAAGGACTAATAAAAATTTATATAATTAAATATTAGTCAAGGTCTAGGACCATAAAAATAAATAAAACAAAAATCCGGGAACCGGACCCGGACTGTTAAAACTGACAGTTCGGGAATTAACGGGTGTTATCTGCTAATGATCAAGTGCCACTCTCTCACATTGTAAAATAAAGTCAGATTTTTCCCTCTCTCTCCTTGTGTCTCACGAATTGGCCCCCTTTCTCTCTTTTATTTTACCTCACTCTATTAGCTACAAGACAAAAATAATAAAGTGCATTACTTTATTCTCTCTCTCACACCATACCCTCTCTCACACTCTCTCTCCCTCATTCTCTTGTGTCCCATAATTTGCTTCCCTCTCTCCCAGCCTCTCTTCTTCATTTTGCTCCTCTAATGGCGATTTGCAAGCCAAGGGATAACCCCTACTTCATCTCCTTGTAACTTCATCATCCTAGCTCCAAATCAAGAAATTTTACACCAAAATACTCCTCTCATCTTGGGGGTTATTTTCCACCTTTTAAAATCTCAAAACTCCATACTTCATCTCCATGGGTATACCACACCTTGAAGAGCAAACTTCATATTCTTGAAGCCAAACGTCTTCTTGTTGTTCTAAGGTAAGAAAGAACTCAAAAATCCATTCATTTCCCTATTCTCTATGGTGGCCGATTTTGGAGGGTACTAAACACTATTGTTCTCTCTCCATTTTAGCTTGTTCAATCTTTTAGAAGTGTTGGAGCTAGCGCAAATTCCATTACCAAAACATTCATCTTGAAGTAGAAGGTAATTCCCTCCTATGATGTTTCAAATATTGATTCTAGGGTTAATGGAATAGTATTCATGAACCCTCCATACTCATTGTAATTATTTTGGCATGGTCATTAGTGTAGCAATAAATCCCGTTGAAAACCGGTTATGGAGCAAGAAGTAAAGAGAAGGGGAAAGTTTGGAAAGAAAACCTAAGGTAGTTAACTTACCTTGAACTAGTGTGTGACCTATGAATGTTTTATGTTTGAGCAATATAAATGTTCAGTGAAATGCAGGTGTTGCTAATAATATGAGGAGATTCAGTGTTTAATTTAATGTTGTTTAAGGGCCTAAGAGCCAAGCTTGTAAGGTTTATGAATATTGAGGGCTATTGTGGTTTAAATGGTGAATTGTAAGTGTGTTTTGGTGCCTTGGATGAATTGATGGTTGGAGTGTTTTAGTGGGTTAAAAGATGAGTGGGAACATGTAAAGATTATGGGGAGATCATGTCAAAATTTGTGTAGAAATATAATGGTTCAAATGCAATTCTAGGTGGGAGCAAACTAGTGAACTACAAGTGTTTTGAGAGAGTATTTGAGGAGCTTAGAGATAAACTTGTAAATGAATTTGGAAGGGGATATATGAAGGTTTTAGTGTGCCTAATGATGTTAGAACACCTTAGGAGGCTTGTGAAGAAGTTTGGAGTTGAATGGGCATTTAGAAACAAAAGTCTGGAGCCGACCGACCTTGGGACCGGACTTACAAGGTCGGTCGAGCCCAGTTTAACCCGTCGGAAACCTTTCTGGAATCGACCGACCTTGGGGACCGGACTTGCAAGGTCGGTCGGACTCAAATTTTGTGCACGGAAATCTTTCTGGAATGGACCGACCTTGGGACCGGACTTGCAAGGTCGGTCGGGGTAAAATTTTCAAACGGGAAGTTTTCTGGAATGGACCGACCTTGGGACCGGACTTGGCAAGGTCGGTCGGAGTGAAAAATTTTGAACTCGGACGCTACTGGAATGGACCGACCTTGGGTAAGTTCGGTCGGCAAGGTCGGTCGGCCCAAAATCTACAAAAAAAACAAAACAAAGTGTGGCTTAGTTAGTAGACCCTAGTGGGTATAATAAAGATGATCAAGTGTAAGTCTAAGCATAAAAACATGCCATAAAAACATGTAAAGTGTTTAGCAAATTCAGAAGTCAATAAGTTAATTAACCGACGTTATCCATCATGTTTAGGAACAACGTTCGGTGGAACACTAGAGCGGCAAGGACCAAGGTATGGTTTTCTTGCAGTCTGTTGCCTACCGGTTTACACCGGCTTGTGTGTTGTTTGTTTTTCTGTGTGTTTACAACCTTGTAAGATTAAATCATGAAACGAGTTTACAGTTCTTGTTATTATTGTGAAGTGTGCGTACCGATACCGGTGACCTCGTATGCGTGCTAACTGTTAGTTAACCAAAGCTAGGAACGTAAGAGAACGGTATCCGGTAATAACGCTTCCAACCTAAGGAACGTTCTAACCACGGCTATGTGTGTTTAGTTGTTGTTTGTGGTTGCTGAATCATGCCTGTTCCCTATGTCTAACTGGACTTAAACACTTATTTGTGTGAGGTTGTGTTAAGTTCCCACCGTGGGACTTCTAACAAGTGCTAATCGGGGGAGTGAGGAATCCGGTCGTTCCGGTCACGCGTGTATGTACGGGGGTCGATATCTGAATCAGATTCGGCTCTCTCCTTATGTTAGGGTTGTACTCCTTTTGGATTTCAACCTCCCATTAGCTTAGCCAAAGCTTACCTACCTGACTTCCACTCGGGCTAGGGGGAAACTATGTGTTTGATGTGTTCGGGTCACTACACCCGTCTCATCTTTTAAGTTAAAGTTGTTCATTCGACTAACAAAACAGTAATGTGATATGTGTTAAGCTTAACATGAGGATGAAGTCATCCTCTAGGCTTACAAGTTGACTAACCATGTTGGTTGTTTCCTAAAGTGAATTGTTTCCACCATGTATGTGTTGTTATTGTTCTGCAATAATTCTTGTTAAGTATATGCATGTGGTATGTTAAAATCAACGCCATGTTATCATGACAAATAGTTGCGTGTATCCCGGTAGTCAGCGGGCTGCACGTTAACCATGCCAGCAAAAGGTTGCTGACCCCCTTTGGGGGCTATGTTTATTTGCAGGATGAGGATCGAGGAAGCAGAATGGCTTTAGATCCTAGGTTGTTGATATTTTTGTCATTTTTGGAAGTTGAACCCGAGTAGTGCCTGTACACTCGAGGTCAAATATATTGGTGGATGTAGAATCAGTGGGTGATTTTTGTACAGTTACACTCGGTATATCGTGATTCTTTTTGGATAGGTGATTTTTGGAAGGTTGTAATTATGCTCGGATTATCGTAATCAGACCGATACATTGTATGTAACTGCCTTGTTAGCCACGTGGGTGGCTAACGGCGTGTAACACCGCCCTTTTGGTAAATGGTTAAGTTTATTTTTCCGCTGCGATTATTGTTTAAGTGTGAAGGTTATGGTTGGGGTGTTACAAAAAGTGGTATCAGAGCGAAGTATCGCTCTGATTACCGATTACCGAGCTTAGGGATATACCGAGTTAGGAATTTAAACCTTGTCGTCCAAAGGACGTTATAAACATGTGGTACGATAAGTTTGTAAGCACAATACTAATGTGCTCTCATGTATGTTCAGATGGCAGAGCGACCGCGGGGACAAGGCCGTGGAGGGCCTGGTCCAGGAGATACGAGGGATAATCCCACCGCTCAGATGATGGCCGAAGCTGTAGCGGTCGCCCTAGCACAAGTAGTACCTCAGATTGTAGCTGCAGTGCAGCAAGGGCAACAACAGCCCGTTGGTCAGGATCAGCCTGAACCACCACCACCACCACAGCCACGTGAGACTAATTGGGTGAAAGCATTGGCCGATTTAAGGCCCCCGTCGTTCAAAGGGGAGACCGACCCTTCCAAACTAGAGGCGTATATCTCGAAGCTTGAGACCGCCTACGAGACCTTGGCCGTTCCTGCTGATGCCAAGGTCCGTCTTGCTGCGTATTACTTGAAGGGTTCGGCTAGGAACTGGTGGAAACTTGTACGGGCCGAGAAAGTGGCCGACCCGGAGTTTGGATGGGAGCAGTACACGGCATTGCTACGGGCCAAGTACTACCCAGTGCATGTGCAAGAGGCAAAGTGCCTGGAGCTCGACAGTTTAAATCAACGAGACAAAATGATGGTGGACGACTACTACACACTTCACCGACCTTGTTCATCTCCTACCCGACCTAGGTTACTCGAACCGGGTCTTAGTGAACCGTTTCTACAGTGGGTTGAGCCACCGCCTACGCTGGCATGGGGCCAGCCGAGTACAATACCTTGCAGGTATCTTCCATAATGTCTAAGTGTGGATGAGTTATGTTATATGTGAGTGTGTAAATGTATGCGGGGCATGACTAACACCTTGATACTTCAGGAGTGCTATCATGCCGCTGCTAAGGTGGAGATCACCGTCCGTTTGAGGGACGAGGAGAATGCGCATAAGCGCAAGGTCTCGAGCGAGGGCCAAAGCTCGCAAGGGTACCAAGGAGGGAAGAAGAGGAAACCATACCCTCAGCACCAGAAGGACCAGCAACAGGGTGGCAAGGGCCAAGCCCAGTCTACCACCGCTGAGGAGCCGCTGAAGCTCACATACGCCTATGCGGCTAAGCCCTTACGCTCTCAGCCTATGAAGGGTAACCACTTGATTTTGAAATCGGATTTAAATGTGTCTTGTTAAGTTGTAAAGTGTGTATTGATTATGTGTTGTGATAGCAGCCAGTACGGGCTCTGGACCGGAGCGCCACTACTTCTGTAAGTGGTGCAAAGGTGACCATCCCGGCAAGGATTGCAAGGGGAACGATGTGCAGTGTCACTACTGCAAGAAACTGGGGCACCGTGACTTCGAGTGCTACACTAACCCCGATGGCAGAAACTATAGGCCTAGGGGGCAATGGAAGGGTAAGGCCACTGCGACCACTGAAGGCCCGAAAGCTACTTATCAGCCATCCTCAGGGCAAGGGAATACTGATTCCCAGAAGGGGAAGGGGCCGGGAGCAGGCAAAGCTGCCTTGAACGTGGTGGACTGGTCAGAGGCACCAGGATCGTCTTCTAGACCAGGTACCCCTTAAACTGTTAAGTGAGATAAGTGATTGCATACCGCATTCCATGCATGTGTGTTAGTGAGTCTAAATGTATGGCCACATAAGTAAATGAGTTAAAGTATAATGTGAAACCCACCTAAATTAGGAAATTCTAAACCTTAGGAACCTTCAATATTTGTTATCCAATCCCGCCCACACCGAACCCCGGAGATACCGCCATCGACATCGCCGACTATCCGACAGAACAGTGTCAGGTTATCCAACCAGGTATGATATTATTAAAAGGATACTTGACACCCGAAGCACAAATCCATATCATTCGACGGTGCAACGAGCTTGGAGCAGCACCAGGAGGTTTCTACACACCCGAATACCCTAGTGGGGCGAAAATGAATTTAAAGATGATGTGCATGGGTAAGGATTGGAACCCTTACACCAAGACATATCAGGACACACGAGCTGAAGATGGAGCTACCATACCGAGTATACCTGAGGAGTTCCTTGCGGTTGTTAACCACACCGTGGGAATTGCTCAGCAAGTTGTAATGGAACAACTTCCAAGTATCGAGGCGGATCTATGTATTGTAAACTTCTACGAAAAAGGTGGAAGGTTGGGTTTACACCAAGACAAGGACGAGACACCCGAGTCTCTTAGTAAAGGAGTACCTGTGGTGTCTTGGTCCATTGGTGATACCGCAGTGTTTATGTATGGCGAGCAGAAGCGTGCGGACCTCGCAAGGAAGCTAGTATTGGAGTCTGGTGATGTGTTAATCATGGGTGGGCAGTCAAGGATGCTGTATCATGGTATCAAGAAGATCAAGTTGAATACAGCGCCTCCGACAATAATCAATGCCACACACATGAAACCTGGACGTTTGAACTTAACCTTTAGACAGTTTTGAAGTTATGTGTAACCATGTAAAGGGTGAAGTCAGTTATATGTTAAGTATGTGATGCATTGAGTATGCTAAGTTATCAAGCGATGTAGCCAAATGTAATACCATCATGATGTAAAGACGAGTTTTATGAATGAAGCAGTGTTGATTCCTTGAGTAAACCACCCGTGTTATTACCGTTGTACTTATAAGTTTCTGAAATAAATAAAGCTGTGCACTCGGGACGGGAGGTATCCTGAGAGTCTGCAATGAGGCAGAGGCCGGCAAGAGCGGCACCATCCTCACCGGTACCTTCCCAGTTAATGGCGTGGACGCCTCGGTCTTGTTCGACTCCGGAGCCTCACACACTTTTATCTCGCTATCATTTGCGAAGAGGCTGGGGTTAGACGGTGAGGAGATGCAAGACTTCCTAGTCACTCTCCCGTCGAAAGAGCGGATCAGGTGTACCCGCTACCACCGAGATGTTGTTGTACGAATTAAGAATGAAGAGTTCCCGATCGACTTGATAGAGTTCGAGGGGCTCGGTTTTGATGTAATTGTCGGGATGAACTGGTTGGAGCGGTACAAGGGCAGAATCCTATGTGCCGAGCACCGTCTGCTTCTTCGGAGTCCGTCTGGGGTTACCATTTCATACCGCCAGAGGCCCAGGGAGCCTTCGACACAGATCATCTCCGCCATGGCCATGTATCATGAAATCAGAAGAAAGAATGATGTATACCTCTGCTATGTCCAGGACATAGAGAGAGACCCTGAGTTTAGCCCAGATGTACCGGTTGTGTCGGAGTTTCCTGATGTCTTTCCTAAGGAGCTCCCAGGCATGCCGCCTACACGGGCAGTTGAGTTTGAGATTGACTTGGTGCCGGGCACCGGACCTATAGCGAAGGCGCCCTACCGTATGGCTCCAGCTGAGATGACAGAGCTCAAAGAGCAGCTGCGAGACCTACTCGACAAGGGATTTATCCGCCCTAGCGTTTCACCATGGGGAGCACCAGTCCTTTTTGTGAAGAAAAAGGATGGGAGTCTCCGCCTCTGCATCGATTACAGAGAGCTGAATGCTTGACGGTGAAGAACCGTTACCCATTGCCACGTATCGATGATTTGTTTGATCAGCTGAGAGGTGCATCTGTGTTCTCTAAGATCGATCTGCGATCGGGTTACCATCAGATTGCTATCAGGGACAGTGATATTGAGAAGACCGCATTCCGAACCAGATATGGACACTATGAATTCACGGTCATGCCGTTTGGTTTATCTAATGCACCGGCAAAGTTTATGGACTTGATGAATCGTTTGTTTCGAGATCAGTTGGATAAGTCAGTAGTTGTCTTCATCGATGATATTCTTATTTACTCTAAGTCCAAGGTTGAGCATGAAATCACCTGAGGAGTGTATTGCAACATTGAGAGAGAACCAGCTATATGCGAAGTTCTCGAAGTGTGAATTTTGGTTGGACCAAGTCTCTTTCTTGGTCATGTTATTTCTGAGGCCGGGATCGCTGTGGATCCGGCCAAGATTGATGTGTGTGCGCACCTGGCCTAGACCGAAGACGGTTACCGACATCCGGAGCTTCCTCGGTAGCAGGGTATTATAGGAGGTTTGTAAAGAATTTTTCCAGTGTTTCTAAACCATTGACATCCTTAATGAAGAAGGATGCACCGTTTGAGTGGACAGTTGACTGTGAGAGCTCATTCCAGAGTCTCAAGGATGCTTTGACTTCTGCACCAGTTCTTACTATACCAGAGGGTACTGATGGTTTTGAGGTGTACTGTGATGCGTCAGGTAAGGGTATGGGTTGTGTTTTGATGCAACACGGGAAGGTCGTGGCCTACGCCTCCCGACAGTTGAAGCGACATGAAGAAAATTATCCTACACATGATTTAGAATTGGGTGCCATTGTCTTCGCCTTGAAGATATGGCGACACCATTTGTACGGAGTGAATGTGACGATCTATTCAGATCACAAGAGTTTGAAATACCTGTTCACTCAGAAGGAGCTGAACATGAGGCAAAGAAGATGGGTTGAATTCCTTACTGATTACGATATTAACCTTCAGTACAAGGAAGGTAAAGCAAACATTGTAGCTGATGCATTGAGTCGCCGAGCACACTCTCTCCATTCGCTAATCTCTCACTCTAGCTTGGTTGAAGAGGTGCGGAGTGCTCAGATGTCAGATCAGTACATGCAAGAGATCAAACAGAAACTTATGGACGGCACATTCGAGAGCCAAAAGTATGATTTCCGACTACATGATGATGATTGATCAGGCTGAATGGCCGACTTTGTATTCCACGAAGTAGCGCTGAGCTGAAGGAGCGCATACTGAGTGAATCACACTGTTCTTCTACTTCTATTCACCCCGGAGCTTCAAAGATGTACAAGAGTATGAAGAGATATTTCTGGTGGACCGGTATGAAGAAAGATGTGACAGATTATGTTGTTAGGTGTCTCACTTGCCAGAAGGTCAAGTTTGAGCACCGTCGTCCTGGTGGCATGGTACAGCCAATGCCCGTTCCTGAATGGAAGTTCCATGATATTTCCATGGACTTCGTTGTTGGGCTTCCGCCTACTCGGGGAGGCTTAAATATGATTTGGGTCGTTGTTGACCGACTGACCAAGGTGGCCCGATTCATTCCGATGAAGGACACCTGGAAAGTGGCGAAGCTAGCAGAGCTCTTCGACCGTGAGATATACGACATCATGGAGTACCGAAGACTATCGTGTCTGATAGGGATACCAGATTCCTCCGAGGGTACTGGAGAGAAGTACAGGGAATGCGCTTGGAACTGAAACTAAGTTGAGTACGGCGTTCACCCACAGACAGATGGCAGAGTGAGCGCACCATACAGACGCTTGAGGATATGTTACGTGCATGTGCACTTGACTTTCAGACAGCTGGATTGATAAGTTGCATATGATCGAGTTTAGCTACAACAAACAGTTACCATGCTCGATCAAGATGTCTCCCTTCCAGGCTTTGTACGGTTATTAGACCATGCCGCACGCCATTATGCTGGGATGAGCGAGTGAGACGGTCATATAGGACATGAGTATTTGGGAGCAAGTACAAGCAGAAGTACGTCAGATCCGGGCTAACATGAAGGCAGCTCAGGAGAGGCAGAAATCGTATGCCGATGTGCGCAATGACCTGGAGAGTTCGCGTAGGCGATCAGGTGTTCTTAGAGGTCTCCCCATGAAGGGTGTGTTTCGTTTGGCCAGAAAGGCAAGTTGAGCCGAAATATGTGGGGCCTTATGTTGTGACGGAGGAGGATTAGGCCCGGAGCCTACATACTCGATTTACCTGCTGAGCTGGGCAAGGTACATGATGTATTTCATGTGTCCAGTTGAAGAAATATATGTCTCATCCGTCTCATGTACTTCAGCCCGAAAGGCTAACACTAGAGCCGACCATGCGATCAGTGGAGACTCCCGTACGGATCCTGGACACCAAGACTCGCGACACTCGCCATAAGTCTGTGAGATTGGTGAAGGTTCTCTGGTCTAACCAGGAAGTCGAGGAGGCCACTTGGGAGCTGGAAGAGAAAATGAGGGCGAAGTAACCGTCGCTGTTTTACTTCTTAGTATTTGTATGTATAGGTACGGGGCATACCCCTATTTAAGGGGGTAGAGCCGTTTCGGTTATGTATGTACGACATGTATTGAAATACATGTCTATGTTGTTATGTTATAGACCTTGAGTCTAAGTGATGTTTGTTATGGGGACCTTGTGTCCGATGTGATGTAAAGAATGTTGTATGTTTGTTAGGAAGCGTTGTTTCAAAAGTAATCCCCGCGTTCTAATAATTAAGATGAGTGGGAAGTGTAACTTTGGGGACAAAGTTCTTTAAGGGGGGTAGAGGGGTAGATGAAATACCCCAAAGCTTAATATGTTAGTTAATATAATTATTAAATTTTAAGGCTTTTTAGCCATTAAGAACATTGGGAAAAATTCCCGAAGGAAACGGATCCAAATAGTGGATTAAAAATGCAAAACGAGCGTTAAAGCACACCTTTCGAGAAACCGGGAAAGTGTTTAGATCCTAGGTTGTTGATATTTTTTTTGTCATTTTTGGAAGTTGAACCCGAGTAGTGCCTGTACACTCGAGGTCGAATATTTTGGTGGATGTAGAATCAGTGGGTGATTTTTGTACAGTTACACTCGGTATATTGTGATTCTTTTGGATAGGTGATTTTTGGAAGATTGTATGCTCGGGATTATCGTAATCAGACCGATACATTGTATGTAACTGCCTTGTTAGTCACGTGGGTGGCTAACGGCGTGTAACACCGCCCTTTTGGTAAATGGTTAAGTTTATGTTTTCCGCTGCGATTATTGTTTAAGTGTGAAGGTTATGGTTGGGGTGTTACAAAAAGTGGTATCAGAGCGAAGTATCGCTCTGATTACCGATTACCGAGCTTAGGGATATACCGAGTTAGGAATTTAAACCTTGTCGTCCAAAGGACGTTATAAACATGTGGTACGATAAGTTTGTAAGCACAATACTAATGTGCTCTCATGTATGTTCAGATGGCAGGGCGACGCGGGGACAAGGCCGTGGAGGGCCTGGTCCAGGAGATACGAGGGATAATCCCACCGCTCAGATGATGGCCGAAGCTGTAGCGGCCGCCCTAGCACAAGTAGTACCTCAGATTGTAGCTGCGGTACAGCAAGGGCAACAACAGCCCGTTGGTCAGGATCAGCCTGAACCACCACCACCACCACAGCCACGCGAGACTAATTGGGTGAAAGCGTTGGCCGATTTGAGGCCCCCGTCTTTCAAAGGAGAGACCGACCCTTCCAAACTAGAGGCGTATATCTCGGAGCTCGAGACCGCCTACGAGACCTTGGCCGTTCCTGCTGATGCCAAGGTCCGTCTTGCTGCGTATTACTTGAAGGGTTCGGCTAGGAACTGGTGGAAACTTGTACGGGCCGAGAAAGTGGCCGACCCGGAGTTTGGATGGGAGCAGTACACGGCATTGCTACGGGCCAAGTACTACACAGTGCATGTGCAAGAGGCAAAGCGCCTGGAGCTCGACAGTTTTAAGCAAGGAGACAAAATGACGGTGGACGACTACTACACCGCCTTCACCGACCTTGTTCATCTCCTACCCGACCTAGGTTACTCGAACCGGGTCTTAGTGAACCGTTTCTACAGTGGGTTGAGCCACCGCCTACGCTATGGCATGGGGCCAGCCGAGTACAATACCTTGCAGGTACCTTCAATAATGTCTAAGTATGGATGAGTTATGTTATATGTGAGTGTGTAAATGTATGCGGGGCATGACTAACACCTTGATACTTCAGGAGTGCTATCATGCCGCTGCTAAGGTGGAGATCACCGTCCGTTTGAGGGACGAGGAGAATGCGCATAAGCGCAAGGTCTCGAGCGAGGGCCAAAGCTCGCAAGGGTACCAAGGAGGGAAGAAGAGGAAACCATACCCTCAGCACCAGAAGGACCAGCAACAGGGTGGCAAGGGCCAAGCCCAGTCCACCACCGCTGAGGAGCCGCTGAAGCTCACATACGCCTATGCGGCTAAGCCCTTACGCTCTCAGCCTATGAAGGGTAACCACTTGATTTTGAAATCGGATTTAAATGTGTTGTTAAGTTGTAAAGTGTGTATTGATTATGTGTTGTGATAGCAGCCAGTACGGGCTCTGGACCGGAGCGCCACTACTTCTGTAAGTGGTGCAAAGGTGACCATCCCGGCAAGGATTGCAAGGGGAACGATGTGCAGTGTCACTACTGCAAGAAACTGGGGCACCGTGACTTCGAGTGCTACAGTAACCCCGATGGCAGAAACTATAGGCCTAGGGGGCAATGGAAGGGTAAGGCCACTGCGACCACTGAAGGCCCGAAAGCTACTTATCAGCCATCCTCAGGGCAAGGGAATACTGATTCCCAGAAGGGGAAGGGGCCGGGAGCAGGCAAGGCTGCCTTGAACGTGGTGGACCGGTCAGAGGCACCAGGATCGTCTTCTAGACCAGGTACCCCTTAAACTGTTAAGTGAGATAAGTGATTGCATACCGCATTCCATGCATGTGTGTTAGTGAGTCTAAATGTATGACCACATAAGTAAATGAGTTAAAGTATAATGTGAAACCACCTAAATTAGGAAATTCTAAACCTTAGGAACCTTCAATATTTGTTATCCAATCCCGCCCACACCGAACCCCGGAGATACCGCCATCGACATCGCCGACTATCCGACAGAACAGTGTCAGGTTATCCAACCAGGTATGATATTATTAAAAGGATACTTGACACCCGAAGCACAAATCCATATCATTCGACGGTGCAACGAG
Organism: Limonium bicolor; assembly: GCA_023374045.1. Taxonomy (NCBI): domain Eukaryota; kingdom Viridiplantae; phylum Streptophyta; class Magnoliopsida; order Caryophyllales; family Plumbaginaceae; genus Limonium; species Limonium bicolor. The sequence continues at coordinate 159,260,825 of CM041779.1, forward strand.
CTTGGAGCGGCACCTGGAGGTTTCTACACACCCGAATACCCAAGTGGGGCGAAAATGAATTTAAAGATGATGTGCATGGGTAAGGATTGGAACCCTTACACCAAGACATATCAGGACACACGAGCTGAAGATGGAGCTACCATACCGAGTATACCTGAGGAGTTCCTTGCGGTTGTTAACCACACCGTGGGAATTGCTCAGCAAGTTGTAATGGAACAACTTCCAAGTATCGAGGCGGATCTATGTATTGTAAACTTCTACGAAAAAGGTGGAAGGTTGGGTTTACACCAAGACAAGGACGAGACCCGAGTCTCTTAGTAAGGAGTACCTGTGGTGTCTTGGTCCATTGGTGATACCGCAGTGTTTATGTATGGCGAGCAGAAGCGTGCGGACCTCGCAAGGAAGCTAGTATTGGAGTCGGAGATGTGTTAATCATGGGTGGGCAGTCAAGGATGCTGTATCATGGTATCAAGAAGATCAAGTTGAATACAGCGCCTCCGACAATAATCAATGCCACACACATGAAACCTGGACGTTTGAACTTAACCTTTAGACAGTTTTGAAGTTATGTGTAACCATGTAAAGTGTGAAGTCAGTTGTATGTTAAGTATGTGATGCATTGAGTATACTAAGTTATCAAGCGATGTAGCCAAATGTAATACCATCATGATGTAAAGACGAGTTTTATGAATAAAACAGTGTTGATTCCTTGAGTAAACCACCCGTGTTATTACCGTTATACTTATAAGTTTCTGAAATAAATTAGGCTGTGCACTCGGGACGGGAGGTATACTGAGTGTCTGCAATGAGGCAGAGGCCGGCAAGAGCGGCACCATCCTCACCGGTACCTTCCCAGTTAATGGCGTGGACGCCTCGGTCTTGTTCGACTCCGGAGCCTCACACACTTTTATCTCGCTCATTTGCGAAAGGCTGGGGTTAGACGGTGAGGAGATGCAAGACTTCCTAGTCACTCTCCCGTCGAAAGAGCGGATCAGGTGTACCCGCTACCACCGAGATGTTGTTGTACGAATTAAGAATGAAGAGTTCCCGATCGACTTGATAGAGTTCGAGGGGCTCGGTTTTGATGTAATTGTCGGGATGAACTGGTTGGAGCGGTACAAGGGCAGAATCCTATGTGCCGAGCACCGTCTGCTTCTTCGGAGTCCGTCTGGGGTTACCATTTCATACCGCCAGAGGCCCAGGGAGCCTTCGACACAGATCATCTCCGCCATGGCCATGTATCATGAAATCAGAAGAAAGAATGATGTATACCTCTGCTATGTCCAGGACATAGAGAGAGACCCTGAGTTTAGCCCAGATGTACCGGTTGTGTCGGAGTTTCCTGATGTCTTTCCTAAGGAGCTCCCAGGCATGCCGCCTACACGGGCAGTTGAGTTTGAGATTGACTTGGTGCCGGGCACCGGACCTATAGCGAAGGCGCCCTACCGTATGGCTCCAGCTGAGATGACAGAGCTCAAAGAGCAGCTGCGAGACCTACTCGACAAGGGATTTTCCGCCCTAGCGTTTCACCATGGGGAGCACCAGTCCTTTTTGTGAAGAAAAAGGATGGGAGTCTCCGCCTCTGCATCGATTACAGAGAGCTGAATGCTGTGACGGTGAAGAACCGTTACCCATTGCCACGTATCGATGATTTGTTTGATCAGCTGAGAGGTGCATCTGTGTTCTCTAAGATCGATCTGCGATCGGGTTACCATCAGATTGCTATCAGGGACAGTGATATTGAGAAGACCGCATTCCGAACCAGATATGGACACTATGAATTCACGGTCATGCCGTTTGGTTTATCTAATGCACCGGCAAAGTTTATGGACTTGATGAATCGTTTGTTTCGAGATCAGTTGGATAAGTCAGTAGTTGTCTTCATCGATGATATTCTTATTTACTCTAAGTCCAAGGTTGAGCATGAAATCACCTGAGGAGTGTATTACGACATTGAGAGAGAACCAGCTTATGCGAAGTTCTCGAAGTGTGAATTTTGGTTGGACCAAGTCTCTTTTCTTGGTCATGTTATTTCTGAGGCCGGGATCGCTGTGGATCCGGCCAAGATTGATGCTGTGCGCACCTGGCCTAGACCGAAGACGGTTACCGACATCCGGAGCTTCCTCGGTCTAGCAGGGTATTATAGGAGGTTTGTAAAGAATTTTTCCAGTGTTTCTAAACCATTGACATCCTTAATGAAGAAGGATGCACCGTTTGAGTGGACAGTTGACTGTGAGAGCTCATTCCAGAGTCTCAAGGATGCTTTGACTTCTGCACCAGTTCTTACTATACCAGAGGGTACTGATGGTTTTGAGGTGTACTGTGATGCGTCAGGTAAGGTATGGGTTGTGTTTTGATGCAACACGGGAAGGTCGTGGCCTACGCCTCCCGACAGTTGAAGCGACATGAAGAAAATTATCCTACACATGATTTAGAATTGGGTGCCATTGTCTTCGCCTTGAAGATATGGCGACACCATTTGTACGGAGTGAATGTGACGATCTATTCAGATCACAAGAGTTTGAAATACCTGTTCACTCAGAAGGAGCTGAACATGAGGCAAAGAAGATGGGTTGAATTCCTTACTGATTACGATATTAACCTTCAGTACAAGGAAGGTAAAGCAAACATTGTAGCTGATGCATTGAGTCGCCGAGCACACTCTCTCCATTCGCTAATCTCTCACTCTAGCTTGGTTGAAGAGGTGCGGAGTGCTCAGATGTCAGATCAGTACATGCAAGAGATCAAACAGAAACTTATGGACGGCACATTCGAGAGCCAAAAGTATGATTTCCGACTACATGATGATGATTTGATCAGGCTGAATGGCCGACTTTGTATTCCACGAAGTAGCGCTGAGCTGAAGGAGCGCATACTGAGTGAATCACACTGTTCTTCTACTTCTATTCACCCCGGAGCTTCAAAGATGTACAAGAGTATGAAGAGATATTTCTGGTGGACCGGTATGAAGAAAGATGTGACAGATTATGTTGTTAGGTGTCTCACTTGCCAGAAGGTCAAGTTTGAGCACCGTCGTCCTGGTGGCATGGTACAGCCAATGCCCGTTCCTGAATGGAAGTTCCATGATATTTCCATGGACTTCGTTGTTGGGCTTCCGCCTACTCGGGGAGGCTTAAATATGATTTGGGTCGTTGTTGACCGACTGACCAAGGTGGCCCGATTCATTCCGATGAAGGACACCTGGAAAGTGGCGAAGCTAGCAGAGCTCTTCGACCGTGAGATAATACGACATCATGGAGTACCGAAGACTATCGTGTCTGATAGGGATACCAGATTCCTCTCGAGGTACTGGAGAAGTACACGGGAAGCGCTTGGTACCGAACTGAAGTTGAGTACGGCGTTCCACCCACAGACAGATGGTCAGAGTGAGCGCACCATACAGACGCTTGAGGATATGTTACGTGCATGTGCACTTGACTTTCAGACCAGCTGGATTGATAAGTTGCATCTGATCGAGTTTAGCTACAACAACAGTTACCATGCTTCGATCAAGATGTCTCCCTTCCAGGCTTTGTACGGTAGACCATGCCGCACGCCATTATGCTGGGATGAGTCGAGTGAGACGGTCATTATAGGACCTGAGTATTTGGAGCAAGTACAAGCAGAAGTACGTCAGATCCGGGCTAACATGAAGGCAGCTCAGGATAGGCAGAAATCGTACGCCGATGTGCGCAGACGTGACCTGGAGTTCGCCGTGGGCGATCAGGGTTTCTTAGAGTATCCCCCATGAAGGGTGTGTTTCGTTTTGGCCAGAAAGGCAAGTTGAGCCCGAAATATGTGGGGCCATTTGTTGTGACGGAGCGGATAGGCCCGGTAGCCTACAGACTCGATTTACCTGCTGAGCTGGGCAAGGTACATGATGTATTTCATGTGTCCCAGTTGAAGAAATATATGTCTCATCCGTCTCATGTACTTCAGCCCGAAAGGCTAACACTAGAGCCGACCATGCGATCAGTGGAGACTCCCGTACGGATCCTGGACACCAAGACTCGAGACACTCGCCATAAGTCTGTGAGATTGGTGAAGGTTCTCTGGTCTAACCAGGAAGTCGAGGAGGCCACTTGGGAGCTGGAAGAGAAAATGAGGGCGAAGTACCCGTCGCTGTTTACTTCTTAGTATTTGTATGTATAGGGTACGGGGCGTACCCCTATTTAAGGGGGGTAGAGCCGTTTCGGTTATGTATGTACGGCATGTATTGAAATACATGTCTATGTTTTATGTCATAGACCTTGAGTCTAAGTGATGTTTGTTATGGGGACCTTGTGTCCGATGTGATGTAAAGAATGTTTGTATGTTTGTTATGGAAGCGTTGTTTCAAAAGTAATCCCCGCGTTCTAATAATTAAGATGTGGGAAGTGTGAACTTTGGGGACAAAGTTCTTTTAAGGGGGGTAGATTGAAATACCCCAAACCTTAATATGTTAGTTAATTATATAATTATTATTTTAAGGCTTATTTTAGTCATTAAGAACATGTGGGAAAAATTCCCGAAGGAAACGGATCCAAATAGTGGATTAAAAATGCAAAACGAGCGTTAAAGCACGCCTTTCGAGAAACCCGGGAAATGTGATTTTAAACGGGTTTAAAGGACTAATAAAAATTTATAGTCAATCATATGACTATAATTAAATATTAGTCAAGGTCTAGGACCATAAAAAATAAAAAAAAAAATCCGGAAACCGGACCCGGACTGTTAAAACTGACAGTTCGGGAATTAACGGGTGTTATCTGCTAATGACCAAGTGCCACTCTCTCACATTGTAAAATAATAAAAAGCAAATTTTCCCCCTCCTCTTTGTGTCTCACGATTTGGTCCCCCCTCTCTCTTTTATTTTACCTCACTCTATTAGCTACAAGACAAAAATAATAAAGTGCATTACTTTATTCTCTCTCTCACACCATACCCTCTCTCACACTCTCTCTCTCCCTCATTCTCTTGTGTCCCACGATTTGCTTCCCTCCCCCCAGCCTTTCTTCTTCATTTTGCTCCTCTAATGGCGATTTGCAAGCCAAGGGATAACCCCAACTTCATCTCCTTGTAACTTCATCATCCTAGCTCCAAATCAAGAAATTTTTACACCAAAATACTCCTCTCATCTTGGGGATTATTTTCCACCTTTTGAAATCTCAAAACTCCATACTTCATCTCCATGGGTATACCACATTTTGAAGAGGAAACTTCATATTCTTGAAGCCAAACGTCTTGTTGTTCTAAGGTAAGAAAGAACTCAAAAATCCATTCATTTCCCTATTCTCTATGGTGGCCGATTTTGGTGGGTACTAAACACCATTGTTTTCTCTCCATTTTAGCTTGTTCAATCTTTTAGAAGTGTTGGAGCTAGCCCAAATTCCATTACCAAAAACTTCATCTTGAAGTAGAAGGTAATTCTCCTATGATGTTTCAAAATTGATTCTAGGGTTAATGGAATAATATTCATGAACCCTCCATACTCATTGTAATTATTTTGGCATGGTCATTAGTGTAGCAATAAATCCCGTTGAAAACCGGTTGTGGAGCAAGAAGTAAAGAGAAGGGGAAAGTTTGGAAAGAAAACCCAAGGTAGTTAACTTACCTTGAACTAGTGTGTGATCTATGAATGTGTTTATGTTTGAGCAATATAAATGTTCAGTGAAATGCAGGTGTTGCTAATAGTATGAGGAAATTCAGTGTTTAATTTAATGTCGTTTAAGGGCCTAAGAGCCAAGCTTTTAAGGTTTATGAATATTGAGGGCTATTGTGGTTTAAATGGTGAATTGTAAGTGTGTTTTGGTGCCTTGGATGAATTGATGGTTGGAGTGTTTTAGTGGGTGAAAAGATGAGTGGGAACATGTAAAAATTATGGGGAGATCATGTCAAAATTTGTGTAGAAATATAATGGTTCAAATGCAATTCTAGGTGGGAGCAAACTAGTGAACTACAAGTGTTTTGAGAGAGTATTGAGGAGCTTAGAGATAAACTTGTAAATGAATTTGGAAGGGGATATATGAAGGTTTTAGTGTGCCTAATGATGTTAGAACACCTTAGGAGGCTTGTGAAGAAGTTTGGAGTTGAATGGGCATTTAGAAACAAAAGTCTGGAGCCGACCGACCTTGGGACCGGACTTGCAAGGTCGGTGGACTCAAATTTCCGCGGAAATCTTTCTGGAATGGACCGACCTTGGGACCGGACTTGCAAGGTCGGTCGGGGTGAAATTTTTCAAACGAGAAGTCTTCTGGAATGGACCGACCTTGGGACCGGACTTGTCAAGGTCGGTCGGAGTGAAAAATTTCGAACTCGGATGCTACTGGAATGGACCGACCTTGGGTAAGTTCGGTCGGCAAGGTCGGACGGCCCAAAATCTACAAAAAAAAACAAACAAACAAAGTGTGGCTTAGTTAGTAGACCCTAGTGGGTATAATATAGATAAGCAAGTGTAAGTCTAAGCATAAAAACATGCCATAAAAACCTGTAAAGTGTTTAGAAAATTCAGAAGTCAAATAAGTTAATTAACCGACGTTATCAATCATGTTTAGGAAAAACGTACGGTGGAACACTAGAGCGGCAAGGACCAAGGTATGGTTTTCTTGCAGTCTGTTGCCTACCGGTTTACACCGGCTTGTGTGTGTTGTTTTTTCTGTGTGTTTACAATCTTATAAGATTAAATCATGAAACGAGTTTACAGTTCTTGTTTTTATTGTGATGTGTGTGTACCGATACCGGTGACCTCGTATGCGTGCTAACTGTTAGTTAACCAAAGCTAGGAACGTAAGAGAACGGTATCCGGTAATAACGCTTCCAACCTAAGGAACGTTCTAACCACGGCTATGTGTGTATAGTTGTTGTTTGTGTTTGCTGAATCATGCCTTGCTTCCCTCGTATGTCTAACTGGACTTAAACACTTATTTGTGTGAGGTTGTGTTAAGTTCCCACCGTGGGACTTCTAATAAGTGCTAACCGGGGGAGTGAGGAATCCGGTCGTTCCGGTCACGCGTGTATGTACGGGGGTCGATATCTGAATCTGATTCGGCTCTCTCCTTATGTTAGGGTTGTACTCCTTTTTGGATCTCAACCTCCCACTAGCTTAGCCAAAGCTTACCTACTTGACTTCCACTCGGGCTAGGGGGAAATTATGTGTTGATGTGTTCGGGTCACTACACCCGTCTCATTTTAAGTTAAAGTTGTTCATTCGACTAACAAAACAGTAATGTGATATGTGTTAAGCTTAACATGAGGATGACGTCATCCTCTAGGCTTACAAGTTGACTAACCATGTTGGTTGTTTCCTAAAGTGAATTGTTTTCACCATGTATACGTTGATATTGTTCTGCAATAATTCTTGATAAGTATATGCAAGTGGTATGTTAAAATCAACGCCATGTTATCATGGCAAATAGTTGTGTGTATCCCGGTAGTCAGCGGGCTGCACGTTAACCATGCCAGCAAAAGGTTGCTGACCCCCTTTGGGGGCTATGATTATTTGCAGGATGAGGATCAAGGAAGCAGAATGGCTTTAGATCCTAGGTTGTTGATATTTTTTTGTCATTTTTGGAAGTTGAACCCGAGTAGTGCCTGTACACTCGAGGTCGAATATTTTGGTGGATGTAGAATCGGTGGGTGATTTTTGTACAGTTACACTCGGTATAATGTGATTCTTTTTGGATAGGTGATTTTTGGAAGATTGTAATTATGCTCGGGATTATCGTAATCAGACCGATACATTGTATGTAACTGCCTTGTTAGCCACGTGGGTGGCTAACGGCGTGTAACACCGCCCTTTTGGTAAATGGTTAAGTTTATGTTTTCCGCTGCGATTATTGTTTAAGTGTGAAGGTTATGGTTGGGGTGTTACATTTAGACTTCCTAATGTGATACTAAGTAGTACACATGTTGATTAAAGAGTAATGATGGACATTTAGCCACTCAAAACTCATTTACAAGACAATTTTTCAAAAATGTGCTTTAAGACTCCTTAAAGCACATTTTGTGTTTTAACTTGTTTTCAAGCTTGGTTTTATTTAGTAATTGATTTAATATTTTCATTAACATGTAAATAAGGTATAGGTATGACCTTTAGGTCTTGTACAAGGTTACACCAAGTCTAGAGCAAGTTTTTGCTTAAATTGACTTTAAGGTGTTTTCTTGTGTTTTGTTTGGTTTAATTGTCTACCAAAGTCTCCTAAAGACTTAATTAGCCTTACTAAATCATAATTTAATGTTATAAAGTCTTGGTAGGCTCTTTGGGTCCTAACCAAGTTCACTCCAAGCTTAGAGCATGTTTTTGCTCAAACTGTGTTATGGTACTTTATTGTTTTTACTATGGTTTAAGTTGTACACTGATGTTTCTAAGGCACTTTTTAGCCTTTAAATACCATAGTTTAACATTTAAACAACATATCAAGCTTTGGGGTATTTCAATCTACCCCCCTTAAAAGAACTTCATCCTCGAAGTTCACATTTCCCACGCATCATTGGATTAGAACGTGGGGATTACTTGCAAAATAAAACTTCATTAACCAAACATACTTTACATCACAACCTCGGACTTAACGGTCCGGGCAACATATCCACATCCATACATAATCGTAACATAACATACTCACATGATGACCTCGGACTCAACGGTCCGGGTATCTTAACAACATTTACACTTACATAACAACCCTCAGACTCTCAGATCTGGGTAACATAACAACATTTAGACACACAGGTCTAGGTAACATAACAGCTTTCGGAACTCAACCACTTAGGACTCAAGGTCAAAATAATATTTATTACACATACCACACAACATGTCATAGCATGTATAGAAAAATAAAATTCCTTTTATATACACTGTTATCCTGCAGCTTCCTTTGGGAGATCAAAACACTCACCTAATTTTTTTAAAATATGTACTTCTCATGTCACCGGTCCGAAGACAAAGTCTCATACGTCCTCAGTCGTGAGCAAGTACTACAAAAATATTCTTTGTGAGGTTAGGTAAGAGGACTTTCATTATGTAGAGTATCTATCAACGTTTTATAAATACCGATTCAAAATCCTTTTGAAACACATACAACTCCAAGTCCAACTTATGCTCTTTGCTTCTTTTCTTAGCGTGGTTAATTGTGACCACTTAAAGGGAGCTTCAAGAGTCATCCAACCCTGATGTGATCAGCATCAGTGTTGAACTATCCTTCACCCCAATTGTGTTCGGCTTCCCTTGATCGCATGCAAATCAAGTTCCACCTCCCACTTCATTTTCAAGCATCAAATAATACACTCATTTCCAATTTTCTATCTTTTAGTCTTTCTAGTCATAATCATTACATCTAAGGATAGAACTCCGTCTATCAGTTATTCATTCACTTTAATCCGGTTACCTAGGGAATCTTATTCTCACTAGGTTCTATGTCGGTTTCATACCCTTTCATGAATCACTATATTACATATATACATATATTTTACCAAAATACAACACACGGTTTTACATTTAGCATTATACGAACACATACTGTTGGGGTTTTAGTTCCCCAGGAGTTTATTCACTCCCTTATACTTGTACTAACACACAACAATTAACAAGGTAGTCACACTTATCACAATGGTATTTCGCATCTTCTGTGCAAAATTACCACAACTAAACCATGAATGAATGCGTATTTTTATGTAACGCACGCAACAATCATCCAAACAAATTATTTTGTGCTCTCCACAACATAGTTCACATACACTTGTACGGTAAAACACTAAGCGGTTTTGCGCTCTACCCTTAAAAGCGATTACGCCCATGTAATCAACCACTAAACATTGGATTAAAAATTCCTATCGTCGTGAAGTGTTTTAACTTCCACACGGTCTGTTATACAATGTGTTCTGGTTAGAGGATCTTAACCATATTGGCGGTTTAGTCCCTAAACCAAGAATTCTCATTGGAGTCTATTTAACTCATCACCGGTTTCGATTCTGGCCTGTGAGGCTTCTATGTTAGTTTACTGTGTATACTGCTATGTATTTCACAACGATTGACTTGATTTCTTCCGACTTACTGTCGGTTGAGATTGAGCTACCACCTAATGTGTAGTGCTCTCTCAATTATTTTCCACACTTGAGGTATATTCCATACCGACATTTGGTATTCCGTGTTACTGCAGTCACTTATTGCCAGTCATGCTTCCACATTTGGTTCTGTACCAGTATCATTTCATTGGTACAACCTTGCATTTCCTATGCATCGGTCATTATAGTATTATAAGTTTCTTTCTACTTCCACCACAATTAACATTTCCCAAGTCCTAGCTATCCCACTCGATCATTACTGCGCAAGTGAAATACCAAAACACTCAGTCATACAGAGTGCAGAGGCGTAAGCTCTTGACAGTAAATCTCTTATGCGATTCACAATGGAATTCATACTGTGTTTCACTGAGATCCTTATCACATAATACTGGGTCCTGGCTTACTGCCTAGTTCATTTGTCAACATTTACCGCTGTATCTCCACTGGGTTTAACTCATAACTCTGCTTATTTGCCATATTATCATTTAACAATACTTATACAACGGTCGCTTATTGCGCATCGTATCCTTACTCATTATACAACATCAACTTACACTGCATCCGCTATTATATTAGCTTCCGCCATTATACTGTGTTTGCCACTTATTTGGCTGATTGTTGAATACGCTATTCTTCAAGTCCTTATGCTCCTCGAGCGTTGTTCACTCTGCATTTAGCATCACACACCTATGGTGGTTGCTATTAGACTTATTACTCTTCTGGTCTTCACCACTGGTACAAACACTTCTTTTCATATTATACTTATTCAAATCATTCTTGGGTAATAACAATATGGTCAATCCTTAACATATTCCTTGAACTTGGTTCACATTACTTCCGCTTCCACGGTTTACAATATCAAGAGGTATCCCCACTCTTAAAGTAGTGGTTCGTTCTCCGCTCTATTCATTTATACCCCATAAACTTCCATAATAAATTAGATTTACCCAACACATTTCTTTGTGGCTTATAAGCCTTAATGCCTAGAGCTTTGCTCATTGTAGGCTGTCCATACACATTTACTTCTCTGTACGACATTACATGATTTGGAGGTTGTATTGGGCTCCATGACAAGGTCGTTGCATCACGTTTCCTTTCGTGGGATGCCCCTTAGGATTGTCAGTCTGTCTCCTAACGACTTATATTTAAACTGGGCGTTAGCTTCAACCCTTGCGTTCCTGTCACGTTATTTCATTTGACAATTGTTGATCCAAAACCCCTCAAGGATTGCTCCTAGGTGTTGCTAAGTTATGCCATTACATTGGCTTGCACTTATGGGTACATTTAGTATCCTCTTAGCTGGGTTGATATTCCCTGGTAGTCTAGGTGATCATTCCTGAAGTTTCGTCCCGCTTGTTGCACATTAATGTGTCCACATTAGGCATCTGCCTTACCATGATAGGCTGGGTATTCGTTCCAGCTATCATGTCTTATCCCTTGTGACACTTGAGACATATGATATGTCTTTACCTAACAGTCAGTGCACTACGTGTTTCCTGACTCTTAAAATTTCCATGAAATAAATTCACTAACTCCTTTAGTCTGTTAAATTAACTGAGTTCTTTTACTTCCACCATTCTTGGTAATCCAATGCTATTGCTTGACTTTCACTGCTGACCTAGTAGTATGGAGTCGACTACTTCCCGTGTTTCTGACTCTACTCGTGTACATATGTGGGGTACCCTGCTGATCATTGCTACTTACCCGACTAACCCATAGGTAGGTCTGTCAGGCCCACATGCTCCTATCGGAATGCGGTCATCCCACATTACAGTTGGTACACTCGTAGTGTCCGTCACACGCCTAGGTGAAGTATTTGTTGTCAACTCCCTTATCATCATGTAATATGTATCCCGTGCTTCCGAACTTAATCAAGGGAAGGTTTATCCACTGTCGCATTGTTATGAACTCCTTCCATTCCCTCGGGTTACTACCCTTGGGTTTACTGGTTCCTGTCTGGTTGTTCAAAAGTGAACTAGGTGTGACTTACCTTCTTGTGGCAATGAGGCCGGTGTAGGTCCTCTTTTGGTTTTGAAAGAAGGTTAGGAAGAAGTATTGGTTTAAAAGAAAATTTGGTTTTGAAATGGAAGAGTTTGAAATAAATCTGAGTTTGAAAGAAAATTCTCATGGTTTCACATCGTCTTCTTGCCTTAACCAAGCCTAGGCTGTTAAGCCCTTCCACGGTTATGATGATCCCACTTAACTTCGTGGTACTTTACTAAGTACTTTGTATTCGTTAAAAAAAAAATCCCGAACAGTCCTGTTATAGCAGCACTTGCCATGGCAAATGCGCCATGCTAACTGGCTATCTGTTAACACGCCACCGGTTGCGGTATTGTTCTTACCCGCTGTCATCAGTGGCCTTGTTGGCCCTTACTTGACCTTACAGTCTTGACAATAAATCCTCTGGGCGACTCTCACTGTCTTCACATAATATTCATTAACTAGGGTGTTTCCCATCCTTGGACCCCTTTTCACTTAGTATTGTATCTTCTTCGCAGCCCGTTCCATTTGTCGTGGTTACTGAGACTTGTCTCTTGTTTGGGTACTACGTTGTAGTTCCTTTGTCGGTTGGTATACCGTTGGTGTATTATTTAACAACTGTGGTCCCGTAGACACTCGTCCCGGGTTCCATTACTTCACTTATTGCTTGTTGCACGGTTGGTGCGTTGCAAGCTGGTTGTTCTCGACTGCACAGCATGTCGACCCAGGTTGCCGGAAATTCCGTTCTTCTATGCACAAGATTCTTCATTCTTAGCTATTAAGTGCGGTTGACATTGTTCAGATGGAGACCGTCTCCGGGACTCCCACTTTTCGGGATCAACCGTATGACAGGTTCTTCTTACTTACCGAGGTACTTAGTAAAAACCAGATCGGGTATTCCCGAGTAAGAGAGGACTTTCATCTCTCTGGCGTGGTTTTCAAGTTATAATACAGGGATTGTGTTGTAGGTTTCCAGTACACACTGGTAATTCCTAACTAGCGTATCTCTCACGCTATCACTCAACCCTTAACCCAAAGTACTAAAATCCTAACTCGGTACTTCCTAAGCTTGGTAATTCAGTCATCAGAGCGATACTTCGCTCTGATACCACTTTTTGTAACACCCCCAACTAACAACAACACACATAACAACAAACTGCAGCGGAAAACATACTTCATCACATTACTTATCTCGTTGGTTACACGCCGTTAACCACCCACGTGGCTAACAAGGCTATTACATATACATTGTATCGGTCTGATGGACTAGATTCCCGAGCGACTACGCATTAATATCCCTTTCCATTAACAACAGCAACATACATATCCATTCCAACTGTACCGAGTATTTACAAACCAATGCCGATAACAATTTCGGTCTTACTACACCTACAAAACATAAACAATTTAAATGGCTACCCATGTACAAACGACTACCCCGTCCTACTCTCGAACGGCTTCCAGCTCCTTGTACCTGAAATAGGAAAGAGAAGAAAAGGTGGCCCCCAAGGGGCTCAGCACCTTTGCTGGTATGGTAATCCCGCAGCCCGCATGCTACCGGGCCACGCACAACTATTTGTCGTCTTAGCATGCGGTTGATTACATTTGAATCATGCATGTACACCAATAACACAAAACACATTACAATCCACAACAATGGTCACAACAAATACAGACAACACATCTATACCTTATAAATCACTCTTTGTGTTTTTTGACCCTAGAGTGTTTCTCCTTTAATGGAGCTATGTCCTTAATAGACGTCACTTACCCACTAGTCGGGTTATCCATAAATGTCTCTTTTATAAACTGGGATTCATATCCATGATCCACCTACTTCACATTTAAACAACATATAACATCACATCGCAATAAACATTGCAGTACATCAATAACACATAACATAACGGGTACGGATCTCTTTAGGAACCGCCCGAAACATAGTTAGTTCACTGGGAGAGCCTAGAGGATGTTGTCAAACTCAAGCTAAGCTCGTTTACATAACTCGTTACCGTCCTGTTAGACGAACGGATAACTTAACACAAAGATGGATCGGACATAGTGATCCGAACACACCGTACATAATCCCCAACAGACGTGAGTCAAAAGCCTTGGTTAAGCTCAGGGGTGATTGAAGACCAACGAAGGAAAACAACCAACAGAGAGGAAGCTAAAGAAACTGTATACAACAACTCCCAAACAACGCGCGACCGGAACAACCGGATTCCTCACCCCCATAATATATATATATATATAAAAACATAGTTAAGGGCTCCACTGTGGAACCTATCACATCCATACACCTTACAGTATTACAACTGGGTTAGACACACAAGGGAGGTTCATACATTCACACACGAATATCACACACAAGCATCACACAACTAACTCACGCATAGTCGTGGTTAGAACGTTCCCATGGTTTGGGTCGTTAAATCCGAATACCGATCTCTTATGTGATCCTAGACTCAGTTAGCCAAGGTTTAACACTTTCGAGGTTAAACGGTATCGGAACTAGACACACCACATATATGAATTGCTGTAAACTCATTACATATTTTTATCTTATAAGGTGGCAAACATTCAGAAAATCACATTGGCATACAAGCCGGTGTAATCCGGTAGGACACAGGTTGCAAGAAAACCATACCTGTCACCGTAGGGAATTACTTTACCGGGTGTTCTCACGCTCCTCGGCTCACACTTGTTCCTCATGTCTTACTCTTGATCCACTATTTACATGTGAAATGGTTCAATTAATATTAAGGTGTTACGGTAGGTACATAATTGCTACTCCCGTACTTACCCCGTTATCCCGTTATTTCGGTATAACTTTGTGTACTTAAACTCACAACTTTCCCAACCACTTCCAACACTTGTTTATACTTCTTAGGACCTTTAAAAGTCACCAAACAAGGCCTTAACAACATCCAAAACCATTACCCATCAATCCACCACCTTTTGAACACTTTAAAACACATTTTAGGCCATTTTTGGTCTGGTCCGGGACTTGGTCCGGACCCAATGTCCCGGACCACCTCTGGAAATTACTCTCGGCTTGTTTTTGGCATTGGTCCTGGACTTGGTCCTGGACTTAAGTCCCAGACCAATTCCTGCATTCACTCTCGGCATGTTTTTATGGGTGGTCCGGGTACCTATACAAGGGCTAGGTCCCGGACCATGTTAATAACTTGTCAAAACATCATTTTTCAACCCCTAATCCAACCTTAAACCTTACCTAATCATTCCATAATCTTTCCACATGTTTCCTACATGTTTAAACACCTTAAAATAAGCACTAAACCTTCTTAAACCATCACTAACTTGTTACTCAATTTCTTACAACAATTCCTAACACTTATAACATTTTTCCTTAGATTTCTAAGTGGTATATTATGCCTACAATATCACTAACCAAAGTGTGCTTCCACAACAAGGTAACTACTCCTAAAGCATCATTTTGCATCACCCTCATCCCCTTTACACACACTCCTCAAGTCTTTCCCACAAGTTCATAGTTAAACCTTCACAAGGCATTACACTTCCATTGTTCACCAAACTTTGCACAAGACTTTACCACACCTCCACCATGACCTTGGTGTATCTAGAAATCATCTATTAGTTCTCTAAATCTCCAAGACAATGCCCAAGGCATCTTAACACTTAAGAACACCTTAATTCACTTTCTTTCATCATCTTAACACTTAACAATTCCTAGTACAATCCAGGTCACCAAATCTCATTAGAATACATAAACTTCTTTGTTTATCCACTAAATTTTGCCATAGCTTCCCTTGTATCACCTTACACCAAAACACACAGATTCTCACCTTTAAACACTCAAGAACACTTATTCACATAAAAATGTTCTTTACACACAACTAAGCCTTAAACTACACTACATAACAATATAGTGCATAATTTTAATTGCTTGGCACTTAGGCCCTTAAATTGCATGGCTCATAGGCCCTTAAATTGCATAAACCTTAAACACTAAATTTCCCACATAATATATTTGCCTTTGACCTGTAAATACACTAAACATAACAATATGCCCTTAATAATCTCTTTGAGAGCTTTTACTAACTCATTCACCATTGGCTCTTTAGGTATTTTATTAACCACCTCAAGCTCATTTTTCCTAAGGCATTTAAACCACATTGAGATAGTTTATTTACCTCTTTTCCTCAAGATTTTTACTTGAACACTCTTGTCCTTTCTTGATTAGAAATCGGCAAGGGAACTTGGTTACTTGTCAATGTTCTAGTCAATACACAAGTAAAACAATGAGCATTCAAGCTTCATGCTTCAACTCATTATAATCCCTAAGTTATATATATTGTCTTATAACATTAAGGTGATAGTTTTACCTTGATAATGGAAGAGAGTTTGATCAAACTAGAAAGAGAGGACTCCAATAGGTCCTTTGAAGATTGTATTGAAGCTAAAACAACGCAAGAGAAGACACAATTACTAGGTGATTCTCGGTCACACACATAAACAAGAGGAAACATTGATTTTCATTGGTTTTCCTTACCTCAAAACAAAGGGGAATGACAAGGCATGAAAATATGAGCTCAAGCTCCTTCAATGGTGAATCTCCATGGCACCGAAATGGGGCTTTTGAAGATTTGAAAAGATAGAAGTGAAGAGCTTGGTCTAACAAAGACAAATATGGTCTTAGAATTTGATTTGGAGCATTAATGAACATTTGGTGAGGAATTGAAGTTGGAGAAGAGAGGTGCTGCACCATGAACGGTTTTGGTTGGGAGAATGGAGGAACATGACGGTGGGAACAAGAGGAAATGAAGAAAGGTGAGGAGAGAGGCAATGTTTGAAGATATTTATGTTATAAAGCAAATAGTAACTTTACTTTATTTTCTTTTACTTTTCTTAGTTGGCTGGCCATGTGTGATGACTCACACCATTAAAACCGTGCCCCCTTACATATTAGGGATATTTATGGTCTTGGTTGACCAAATAATTGACTTATGTTGACTTAAGTCAAAACTAGCACTATTTGAGCACTATTCACAAACTAAGGCATATATTTGTGAAATTTTTGATTTCCCATTGATTTAGACTTCCTAATGTGATACTAAGTAGTACACATGTTGATTAAAGAGTAATGATGGACATTTAGCCACTCAAAACTCATTTACAAGACAATTTTTCAAAAATGTGCTTTAAGACTCCTCAAAGCACATTTTGTGTTTTAACTTGTTTTCAAGCTTTTTTTTCTTTAGTAATTGATTTAATATGTTCATTAACATGTAAATAAGGTATAGGTATGACCTTTAGGTCTTGTACAAGGTTACACCAAGTCTAGAGCAAGTTTTTGCTTAAATTGACTTTAAGGTGTTTTCTTGTGTTTTGTTTGGTTTAATTGTCTACCAAAGTCTCCTAAGGACTTAATTAGCCTTACTAAATCATAATTGAATGTTATAAAGTCTTGGTAGGCTCTTTGGGTCCTAACCAAGTTCACTCCAAGCTTAGAGCATGTTTTTGCTCAAACTGTGTTATGGTACTTTATTATTTTTACTATGGTTTAAGTTGTACACTGATGTTTCTAAGGAACTTTTTAGCCTTTAAATACCATATTTTAACATTTAAACAACGTATCAAGGTTTCGGGTATTTCATTGTGAAGGAAAATAAAGTTGGTGGGCCCGTCCGAGTTCAATTTTTTTATTATAGGTTGATGACGATCGAAGGTCATAGGCGCTAGCCAAAAAATGTAAAGGGATCTAAAATAATAACTACAAGAAATTAAGAAGTTGTAAGTAGCGCTAGAGGTCTCTAATATGGCCAATGGTGGTCATATAGATTTCCAAAACATTAGAGGGTTAATTGGAATGCCTTGCTTGACCGGATAACAAATCTGAGAAGAATGTGGAGGAACTTAAAAGTTTTTGATGTTGGTATTGGTAGAAACGTAGATAAACTTCTGGGTGGATGTTAAGGTAAAAACAATATGGGGAAGGGGAATACGTCAGGCAAGTGTTGAGCAAAATAGTAGTTAAACTATCTTGCTACTTATGAGCAGTGAACCCAATCTTTGTAGTACAACAAGGTCGTATCCACAGAGACTTCGCAACTATCTAATTAATTATCAAGTTAGTAAATGTACACGAAGATAAATAAAAGTGCATAAAATGTAAATTGGGGGTTTAGCCAGTGGCAATCTTGGTTTGTTTTAAGATCAGTGCAAAAATAATAAACACAGTAAAATAAAGTAAATGGATGGAAAAAAAGTATCCTAGGATAGTGGGGGAATTGCCTAAATTACTTAGACAAATTTATAACCATATCTCAATTATTTATTGTCTATTAGAGTTTAAGTGTCAGTTACGAACTCTTAATAATAGCCTTAGTATTTTCCTGCTCAATCCGGAGTGTAAATACCAAGGTTCATTCTTTCGTGGTACTTTGACTATCTCAAAATTATATGTTGATAGTTACCATAAAAATGCAGTAGTTTGTCACGTAAAGCATTTAACAATATTTGTTGAAAGGAATTAAAACAAGTTTAATAAATGAGACAGGTAATAAATATTTATTTAAGTACAGACATTAATTATAATCCTAATTTGCTCTATTTGTCTGTTTAAGAATTTATCTTGTGGCCTTCCTAAATCATAGATAAGGACAACTCTTAATTAATTCAATAGACTTTTTACAATCAGAAAAGTCTAAAATCATTAATTAGCATTAAGCAAGAATTCTTTTAATAACAGCGATGGATTTTATCTGCTAATCAAGGAGATAATATCTAACGTTTGTCTTCCTTTGTGGTCTATTCTCAGATTTACAAAATCATTGAAATAAGAGAAACCATAAATGCATAAAAATGGTCAGTTCTTAAACATTTAATAATTTAGAGAGACAAAACAAATATTTATAAGCAAACATGGTATTAATAATAAGTCTGGATTATTTGGGGTTAAACCCATCCTAGGATACGAATAAAAATCACTCAGACATTAACAGAAATAAAAAGAAAGCAGAGATAGCCATTATTTTGGAGACTGCTGGAGGACACAGGAATGCGATTCGCTTCTGCTCCAGCTCCTTTTCTTCTCTTCTTCTTATCGTGCTTCTGCTTCGTGGTGGAATGAAGAATGAAAATAAAATGGAGAAGTGGGGGATAAGAGGATGGAATGGATCGTAGGTGTGGTTTGTGTTGTGGTTGATTGTCTGTTTAATGAACGGTGGTGAAGGATGGTGAACGATGGTGAACGATTGTGAACTTTGGATTCAGAGGAAGGGAGGATTTTTTTTGAGCAGAAGCAGTGTGGGTTTTATAGAAGAAAGGGGGAGGAAGAAGACTGAAGACGGGCTGGAACACGCGTGAGCAATTTTAGTGGGGTGGCGCATGATGTTGACGATGGAGTAGATAGATATGTCTGTAGGCGCCGTAACGAAGAAGATAAACAGCACCGAAGTCTGTCGTGTTAATTTCTGGATATGGGTTGTATTTAGAGGTGTCCGCGTTTGTGTCCGGCTATATTTCCCCGGACGTCTCATTCCTGTCCAGCCTTAGATCCACGGATAGGCCACGGACGTGGCTCATGTCCGGCCTTTGTCCTTCCAAATTTCCACGGACAAATTGTCCTGTCCGCCCTCTGTCCGGCCATAAAAGGCCGGACGTCTCTAATCCTGTCCGCCCTTTTTTACACGGACAACACACGGACACAATTCCTTCTTGTCCGGTCTTCTGTCCGCCCTTATTTACCCGGACAGGACACGGACGCCTGTAACACCAATCCGTGTCACGTCCGGCCTTTTATCCCCGGACGTGCCCCGGACGTGTGTATTTGACTCGTTTTCTTTTGCGAACTTTGACCGGCTCTAGATTCTTTGTTTGGACTCCGTTTTTCGACCCGTTTGTGCCTACCTGTTCGTCTCTTCGTCTACTTTGCTCCTAGCTTGGTTTTTCTCATGTTTAACCAATAAATCTGTAAGATAACCAATAAAACATAAACTAGAGGAAAACTAACCAAAGTGGAGAAATGCGTAAGAAAAGTGTTAATATAATATATGAAATACACCTATAAAACATGCTCATTTGGACACTTATCAGCAAGCTGCTGTAATGCTAGTCTTTGTAACTAATTAATACATCCTATAATCATCTAATAGCACCCTAGGTTATACTATAATATAATATATAGCATTAATTAATACACCCTATAATCATCTAACCAATTAATTTCGCCATATATACTATATTTGTATGCATGCCGAAACGCATTATATTACACATTAATTCCCAAGTCCATTAATTGTACCAGTAAGTAAAAATCAGCACATATATACTACAACAAGCGCGCTTGATTAACAACAATCAGCACATATATTAAAAACCAGAGCGCAAGTCCGTTGGTCTACATGCAAAGTTATTCCCAAACACACGTACACACTTTATTCACACCGTTAATCGATCCCAAACAAGCAGATAAATAGAGTATATATGTTCCCGATTAACAAGTTTGGTTTGCAAGCACACATAGGTTAATACAAATGCGTGCGCCACAGTTTGTTTGCATGCAAAATTATTCCCAAACAATCACACACAATATATTTCACTCCTTAATCACAAACAAACAGACGCCTTAATCCTTAATCCCAAACAAACAGAGCATGTATATTTTCCTGATTAAGAAGTTCGGTTTGCAAAATTAATTACCTCATCAGCACAAGAATAGAGCCGGCAGATCTAGCGCGCATGTATGATGTTCCTTTCGCTACTTGGGGCCGGTTGTAATCCAGACGCCGCCGTGCGTGCGATAGGGGTCTGTTCCCTGTTCGTGCGATTTGTAAAATCAAAATTAATTACTGAAGAGTATATATATGAAACTAAAGGATCGATAGGCATATATGTGTTCGTAGCTCAATAATATTACCGATAGCGAGAGAGCTCAAGGCGCCAACGATTGATATCGACGCATGCATGCATCAACAGTTTGGCCGCCGGGTTGCAGAGAAATGTTAGAAGCTAGTGAAGATGGCGAGCGCATATAGAAGAAAGGGGAAGAGAAGAGGCGTGCCGCGGCGGAATTGAAATGAAATTTAACTTGGGATGGTTTGGATTGAGATCTAGCTTAGCGTGTTTACAGAGAGCGTTTGTGGTAGGGGAACAGTCGCGATTTGATTGATGAGAAACTGGGCGGGAGGGCGAAAAGATCTGAGTGTATTAAATTTAGGTATCATAAAAAATGCTTCACTTAAGAAGCGTTTTTTATGCTAACATAAAGAACGCTTCTTAAGTGAAGCGTGTTTTATGTTATTGCGCCTAAACACATAAAAAAGCTTCAGAAATGAAGCATTTTTTATACATGTCTCTTTAAAGAACGCTTTGTAGCAAAGCATTGTTTTTGACTTTGGGCTTGATAACAAAAACAACGCTTTGTAAACAAAGCGTTGTTTAAGATGTCCGGCCTATGATAAAAAAATGATTTACATATAACCGTTGTTAAAGGGGCGTTGTTTATTCTTTTTTTCCAGCACTGTGGTATTTACACTCTGGATTGAGTAGGAAAATACTAAGGCTATTATTAAGAGTTCGTAACTTACCCTTATTAACTCTAATAGACAATAAATAATTGAGACATGGTTATAAATTTATTTAAGTAATTAGGCAATTCCCCCACTATCCTAGGATACTTTTTCCATCCATATCAATTAATTCACCTTATTTTACTGTATTTATTATTTTCGCACTGGTCCTAAAACAATCAAGCTTGCCTCCGGCTAAACCCCCTATTTGCTATTTTTATTAAATACCGAGACTAGGATAATTGAACCAATTTCTCTGTGGATACGACACTTGTTGTACTACATCGACTAGGTGCACTTGCCTTTTCTTTTCCTATAAGTATATATATTTTCACTATGTATTTTTGGCCAACAAGTTTTTGGCGTCGTTGCCAGGGAAATTGATTCCATCAATTTCCCTAGTTTTCGGTACTTTAATTCCTGTCTAATTTAGTTATTCACCTATTTAAATATTTCTACTTTTATTTATCCATTTACTGTTAATTTCACAAATCTTCACAAATCAAATTTCTTTGTGCATGCCAAACACTCGAACCCGAGGTTCTCCACTTATCAGTCCGAGACCAGAACCCGACGCACTTTATTCAACGCAAGAAGAAATTAGAGAAATCAAGACATGGCCGATAACCAAGTCATAGATGAGATGGATCACGAAAATCAACAATGCTCCCTCTCTGATTACCACCAACCAGACACTGAAGGAAGAGCTTCAGCCATAATTCTACCAGAATTGACACCGGCATAAGCGGCACAATGGACTTTCAAGACCCACTTCATCACAGCAGTCCGTGATTTGGGAAAATTCAGTGGTTCAAACCCAGACAATGCTCCCAATCACCTAAGCTCGTTCCTCGACTTCTGCAATTCATTTGGAAAACAGTACCATCAATGAAAGATTAGATTACAACTGTTTCCTCATTCATTGTCCGAAACAGCATCAAAATGGTATAGAAGCCTCCCTTCAAGCTCAATCCGAACATGGGCACAAATGGCCAAGAAATTTCTTGCCAAATATTACCCCACAAGTAGAACAAAAACTCATCGGAGAGATCACACCTTCACTCAAGAACCAGGGGAGACCTTGTATGATGCGTGGGACAGATTCAAAGAGATGTTGATGAACTGCTCCCACCATGGGTTAGATGACCAGTCCCTCTGCCTATCTTTCTTCAACGGCTGGATGACTCCAATAGACTCTTGGTAAACTCTTCAGCTTGAGGTAGTTTTTGACCAAGTCTCCTCAAGAAGGAATGGAACTTCTTGAAATCATGACTAGCAACACACGACAATGGTCAAGAAACAAAGGCAGAGCTCCGAGCAGGTCTACTCCACGTAGAGCCCACCGATCATCTCTCAGCACAACTGTCATCTCTCGCAAAAATGGTCGAAAAGATTGCTATAGCTCAAAAAGAAACCACCAATCAATAGCATCTTCATCTTCCAGTTCAGAAGGGTGTGCTATCTGTGCAGGTCCTCACAATTCCCGTCAGTGAGAAGGAAGAAACAACATCCAACAGCAAGAAGACATCAATTACATTGGTAACCCCCAATTACAACTACACTACAACAACAACAACGCCCCGTAGAGAAATCATCCAAATTTCTCATGGAGAAACAATGATCAAACCCAAGGAGGGGGTAATGCTTCCAACTCAACACAAGGTTATAGACCCCAACCAAATGCAAATATGGTTATAGAGCATAAGGTGCCCCTCCAGGTATTCACCAACAAGGTTAAATGAATATATAAAATTGACTCTAATAACTTATTTTATCATTTTCAAATGTGTATAACCTTCACGTAATCAATAATCAAGCTATGTAAAATGATAAATGCTAAGAAAATATTTTATGTACAATGATTCGATGAATTCGGCCAAGGGAAAAAATATAACATTAATGATATTTTCTGTAATAGTGATGGAAATGATAATGAAAGGTTATGTAAATGAATCTAATAATCAGTGGAAACATTTATAAATTATTTTTGAATACGTAAAAACCAAGGTTAGAAGAATACGTGGAATTGACTCAACAACTTAGTTTATCGTTTCCAAGTGTTTATTACCTTCATGTTTATCAATCAGTCAAGCTCTGTAAACAAAATAATTTAAACATGACAAAAAATAGTAGGGAAATTTCACCAAATACCACTAAGTTTTTCTTGATTCGATATACCACTGTGTTTCTAAAATTACACAGGATAACACCGAGTTTTTACTTATTTCACCAGATAACACTCTGTCACATATTTCGTTAACTTTTCCGTTAATATCCCTAGAAAAAATAGTAAACTACCCTATTATTAGTTAAATTATGGTGGTATCTTATTTATCAATATGACAGTTCATTGTGAGGCAATTAATAACATGAGTATTTTGTCATTTTCTAGGAAAAATAACAAAGAAGTTAACAGAATATGGGACAGAGTGTTATGTGTGAAATAAGTAAAAACTTAATGTTATCCTGTGTAATTTTAAAAACACAGTGGTATATCGTGAATTAAGCAAAAACTCAATGGTATTTAGGGAAATTTCCAAAAAAAAAGTAACTTATACTATATTATGTGGTAATCTAAACCTTTGACTTGAAAACACTGATCTTAATTGCCTTAGAAGTTCAAGGGTTCGAGTTCCTCAACTTTTAGGTCTTAATAGTTTAAATTATTTTAGGGAAATTTCACGATATACCCCCGAGGTTTGAGATAATTTTACGAGATACCCCTGAGGTTTCATTTTCATACGAGATACCCCTAAGGTTTCATTTTCTTTACAAGATACCCCCGAGGTTTCATTTTCATTACGAGATACCCCTGAGGTTTCAGTTTTACTACGAGATACCTCTCCGTTCAAATTCATATCCCTAGTTTACCCTCCCACCATATGCCCCTACAATAACCTGAGGAATTTACGATCAAAGTTTAATTAAAATTTAAGACTTAAATGAAATACAAAAAAATAAAGATCATATAAATTTTGATTTTTTTTAAAAAAGAATATATTTAAATAAACAAAAACAAAAAAAATAAATAAAAAAATTGACTAAAATAAAAAAATTGTTTATTTTAAAAAACAAACATTGTAACTGTGTTACATAGTGATGACTTAAAATCATAAAAAAATTATAACAATGATATGAAAAATATTAAAATTAACAATTTCATATATGTAAATAAAATAACTCATTATTTAAAATTAGAAAAATAAGTATAATTAAGAACTATAAAATATGATCATTTTTTGTGATTATTGATGTCAAAATATATTTGTTAATAAAAATTTATAGTTAATAAAATAATTTAATAATTTCTTATATTTAATGTAATTGTTATAACTTTTTTATGATTTTATGTCACTACAATAATGTTTTTAAAATTAAGTAAAAATATGTGTTTTTAAAATAAATCAATTTATTGTTTAGTCATTTCTTTTATTTTAAAATTTTAAAATATTAACTATTTTTGTTCACGAGAACACATAAAATTTAAACTCCATTTTTAAAAAATTGAATAAAAATCATAAAAGAGTTATAACAATTACATTATAAGATATTTTTTAATAATTTTGTTAATTAAAAATTTTTATTAACAAATATATTATTATTTGACATCAATAATCACAAAAATGATCATATTTATAGTTTTTAATTAAACTTATTTTCTAATTTTAAATAATGAGTTTTTTATTTACATATATGAAATTGTTACTTTTAATATTTTTCATATTGTTATAATTTTTTTATGATTTTAAGTCATCATTACGTAACACTTTTACAATTTATGTTCATTTTTTAAAATAATACAATTTTTAATTATTTAGTTATTTCCATTTATTTATTTTTTTTGTTTTTATTTATTTAAATATATTCATTTTTTAAATTGTTTTCTAATTTTATATGATCTTATTTTTTTTATATTTTATTTTAGTCTTAAATGTTAATTAAACTTTGATCATGAATTCCTGATGTTATTGTAGGCATATGATGGGAGGGTAAACTAGGGATATGAATTTGAACGTAGGGGTATCTCATAATAAAACTGAAACCTCAGGGATATCTCATAATGAAAATGAAACCTCGGGGGTATCTTGTAAAGAAAATGAAACCTTAGGGGTATCTCGTAATGAAAATGAAACCTCAGAGATATCTCGTAAAATTCGCTCAAACCTCGGGGGTATATCATGAAATTTCCCTTTTAATGGTTTAATTGTAATTAATTATATTTCTTCATTTAAACAACTTTAAGTTCTGACTCTATGCCGTAATAATGAATTGATTTAGTAATACTATGGTTCTCTTCACCTTCAATCTCTAAAGTTCTAGCATTATTCTATAAGTTATGTTTGTTTATAATTTAACTATTTTTGTAGATTAAGTTCATTTTTTAAAGTTTTAATAGTTTATTTTCAAAACTTCTATTCTTCTCTTCACTCTACTTCTTATTATGTTAAAAGATTTAAAATTTAGATTATCTTAGGAGTAAATATTGGTTATTTTCAAATTAAGTCACCAACTTACTAAATTATACGTAATGCCTTGCTTATAAATCTTAGTATTGTTTTAAACCTATTTCATTAGTTTATAGATAAAAAAGTACTTAGTAAAAAAAAATTTCCTCATATAAAATTAAAAATAGGGAAATTTCATGAAATGCCACTATATTTTTGGTTAATTCATGAAATGCCACTTAAAAAAAGAAAGTCATAAAATGCCACTATATTTTTGCAAAATTCCATGAAATGCCACTATAGGCATTGACCTGAATGGAAAAATGGCAAAAATACCCAACTAGTTAACAAAGTATTTTTAAAGTTCACAATATGCCCATAAATGTTAAAATATTCGTCAAAATTCACAAAAATCAAAATACTATAATATAAAAATATATAAAATTTTTAAATAAATAAATATCGAAAAATGTATTTATTTGATTTTTTAAATTATTTATTACCATAAAAATTAATACTATATCAATCCTAATTTAAAACCAAGTACCATACATTTTTTTAATTATTTTTTCTATCAATTTAGATTATATATTTGAAATTAATTATTTTATATTTTAAGATTATAATTTTTAAATTTTTTATATTGCATATAATTTTATGACATAATATTTTGTAGATTACAAAATATTATGTCATAAATTACTACAAAATAAAATGTAAAATTTTAAATTATTTTTCTAAATATTAATTTAAAATGAAATTTAATTTACTTTGAACAAATAGTTGAAATTGGTAGAAAAAAAAAATTAAAAATGAATGGTACAAATTATCGTACTTAATTAATATAAATTAGTAGAAAGATTGATATAAATTATATTTTTTAAAACTTATATTCTTTTTTATGGTACTGAATGATTTAAAAACATCTAAAAATTACTATTTTTCAAACATTTAAGATATTTTTAATATTTTGCTAATTTTTTAAAAAAATTATTTATAAAATATGTTATATTTTTATAGATTTTTAACTTTTTATGAATTTTTAACACTCAGGGGCATATTATGAACTTTAAAAGTACTTTGTTAACTAGTAGGGGTATTTTTGTGATTTTTTTCTTCAAGTCAATTACTATAGTGGCATTTCAAGGACTTTTGCAAAATATATTGGCATTTCGTGACTTTCTTGGCATTTCAATTAGCCAAAAATATAGCGGTAATTCATTGAACTACAACTTAATTAGATATGTTAAATATCATTTATTATTTGTTTCTAAAAAGAATAATAAAACATCCATTCCACATTATAAGAAGCAAATCAATAATTTAAATAAAGGGAAATTTCATGAAATGCCACTATATTTTTGGCTAATTCATGAAATACCACTAAAAAAAGAAAGTCATGAAATACCACTATATTTTTGTAAAAGTCCATGAAATGCCACTATATTCATTGACCTGAAGGAAAAATGACAAAAATACCCCTACTAATTAGCAAAGTACTTTAAAGTTCACAATATGCCCATAAGTGTTAAAAAATTCAAATATTATAAAATATAATATATAATATAATTATAGAATTGTAAAAAAATTAACAAATATTAAAAGTATCTTTAAAATTTTAAAATAGTAAATTTTTTAAGTTGTTTTTAAATTATTCAGTACCATAAAACATAATTTAGAGTTTTGAAAACATAATTTATATCAATCTTACTAATTTGTAATATGCCCACTTGGGGGCTTGTGAACTTTAAAAATACTTTATTAACTAGTTTGGGTATTTTTGTCATTTTTCCTTTTACAATAGCTATAGCGGTTAGGGGTGTTCATAACCGGTTAACCGAATATTCGGTTAGTCGAATTTAATAACCGTAACCAGTTCATTTAGAAGTGGTTAACTGAGACCGGTTAACAGTCGGTTTCGGTGCAGTTTTACCGATTTAACGGTTAACCGAATGATGTAGATTTATGCATTGTTTTTCTTATAATTAGTAAACAACGTGCAGTTTTATCAGTTTTGGTGTGGTATTAAGCCGAATAACCATTGATTTTGGTAAAATTTTATTGGTTTTATTATAATTCTAACTATTAAATATATAATTGTACACTTGTTTTTGGTAAATCTAATAATTAACCATATAATTTTATTTTATACCAAAAAAAAAAAAATAATATATTGAAATACTTAAATGGTTTTTCCGGTTAACCGGATTCCTTAAAATCAATAGCCAGAAACGGGAAATTAAACGGTTCGGTTTACCAAACCGGCAAACCACTTCAGGTAACTGGGTTTTCGGTTTCGGTTTCACCGATTCCGGTTTCGGTTTGCGGTTCCGGTTTTCCATAAACATCTCTAATAGTGGCATTTCATGGACTTACAACAATATAGTAATATTTCGTGACTTTTCTTTTTTTTTAGTGGCATTTCATGAATTAGAAAAAATATAGTAGCATTTCATGAAATTTTCCTCAAAAAAAAGGGAAATTTCATGAAATGCCACTATATTTTTGGCTAATTCATGAATACCACTTAAAAAAAAGAAAGTCATGAAATGCCAATATATTTTTGCAAAATTCCATGAAATGCCACTATAGTAATTGACCTGAAGAAAAAATGAAAAAATACCCCTACTAGTTAACAAAGTACTTTTAAAATTCACAATATGCCACTGAGTGTTAAAAACTTCATTAAAAGTTAAAAATACTGTAAAAATATAGCATTTTTATATAAATTAAATTTTTTAAAAAATTAAAAAATATTAAAAATATCTTAAACGTTTGAAAAATAGTAATATTTTGTATCAATTAAGTACCGTAATTTGTTTGTACCATTCATTTTTAAATTATCTTTTTTCTACCAATTGAATTATTTGTTCAAAGTAAATTAAATTTTATTTTAAACTAATATTGAGAAAAATATTTTAAAAATATACATTTTATTTTGTAGTAATTTATGACATAATATCAGGGTTGCTATTCGCAGTACCAAATTACTAATCACAGCAGTATAAATTTTTTTAATTCATACTGACGTTGCACACATGTAATGATGTTGTGTTGTAACTTTTGTTTTTTTTAAAAATAATTTCTTCAGCGTAAACAGTAAAAAACACTCTGATTGTTAAAAAACATTATAAACCCGTATTAATTGCGTCAATATGATTTTAATTGTGAATCCACGTAATTTGGAATTTTACGTTATGTTTGACTAAATTACAAACATTGGTACATATTCAGAATGCCGTACTGAATTCATAGTTAAAAACGCCAATTTCGGGGAAAAATGCTCTAATTGTAATAAAAGACGATAAACCCTTTTTAATCACATTTAAACGTTATAGTTGTCACTCCACGTAAGTTAAAGACACTTTTATGATGTGTTTGACTAAATTACAAACATTGTTACACTTTCAGAACATCGTACTAAAATCGCAGTTGAAAACGTCAATTTCGCGTAAAAAACTCTCGTACTATATATAGCCTTACCTTTCTTGGATTATTCATTTTCTACTCACTCTCTCTCTCTCTCTCTCTCTCTTCCTTAAGAAGCTCTCTTCTGACTGCCGGAGCCGCCGCCAGAGCCGCCACCCGCCGCCGCCAACCACCCGGGACCACTGCCGGAAAATTTTTCCGGTGAGTTTTTGATTTTTTTTTTGCAACTTATAGATTTGGGGTCTTGAGTATGAATTTGGTGTTATTTTTTTGAAATTCAACATCATTTGAGCTAGATCTAGCATGAATGATTCGGAATTATTCAAATAAAAAAAAGTTCAGGCGAGGAGCAGGGCTGCTCGACTCGCGCTAGGGCGAGCAGCGCCGCGGCTCTACCCTGCGCCCTGCGAGTACCGCCGCTGCTCGAGTGGAAGCCTGGCGAGGAGCGTCGCAGCTCGATTCGTACACAGGCGAGGAGGCCCGTGACTCGTCCAGCTGTGCGCGCGCCCGACGAAGGAACCGAGGACCACCGCTGCTCGAATCGGCTGGACGCGAGGAGTGCCTCTGCTCGCCCGTGACAGAGACGAGTACTAGCGCTACTCGATTCTGGCGGTACAGAGGAGTTGCGTGGCTCAACCCGGGAGCAGGAGAAACCCTATTTTTTTTAATTCTAATATTGTGAATAAATTTGAAATGTTTGAATTTGTTTTTTTGAATTCTAATATTGTGAATGATTTTTAAATGTTTTAATTTATTTATTTTTGAATTCTAATAAATATTATGAATGATTTACAAATGTTTTTTTTTTTTTTGAATTGTAATAATGTGAATGATATGACTATAAATGTTTGAATTTTTATGTTATGAATGAGGAATATAACTGTGTGATATTCATATGCAGTGATGGATCGTCTGAAAAAAGCAGTGCAACATGTATACACGGAGAGGAAGAATAAAGACCGGGGTACGGATCAGCCTATGACGGCCTCGTACCGTTGTGGTGTACGTGCTCTTGGTGAAGGGTCTAGTAATCCTGCCCCCCACATGGAAGCAGCACACCATTCATCGTTCCATCCGGGTCAATCTTTCAACGACCTGGCGTTTCAAGTACTTGCACCACCAATGGTAGCGGAGGATGACTCGGCGATGTACGATATACCGAGGAGACGCATGCCAGTGGTATCATCATCCAGTAGTGCTTGGTCTGACAGATCACTGCATAGCGCTAGCTACAACATCTCGGGCGAAGCAAGCCACCAGATTGGTCCGCTAGAAGCTCAGACGTCATGCGGTGGTAGTTCATCACGTCCACCACGCCCATCACCCGCCCGTGCTGATGAGGACCATGTGATGACTGAGTGCTCGCCACATGCTGATGACGATGGTCGTGGTGCTGATGATGAGGACTCACCCGACGTGGATGAGGAGCAGGATAATGAAGATGATGAAGTCATGGATAAGGAGGATGACACTGACGAGGAAGCAGCGCTAGCGATGGTTCCAGTCATTCCTACCACCTGGAAGTTGACAGAGGTGCCAGTTCCTGGCGGTCCACTACTCACTAGTGTTATCACTAGCTTCGAGGGTCATGTAGCGCTTAACTTATGGACCTCGACTAAGGTATGTTCTCTATCTTCTCCTGTATTTGATCATTTAATATCATACTACGTTTTGTAAGTGTTAAATATTGGTCATTATGTAGGATAGTGGGGTTTTGAGTTTCAAATCCCGTAAGGTGATGCTTACCTGCTGGCCAAAAGATCAAATTTCCAGCAAAAGAGCAAGGAACGAGCTTAAGTATTCTGGTATAGAGCACCTACAGGATATTACGATGCCATACAACAACATGTCCCTCATCAGTGCTTTTGTGGGGTGGTGGCAGCCAGATACAAACTCATTCCATATGCCATTTGGTGAGATGACGATCACCCTGCATGATGTGTGGATGATACTGCAAATCCCCATCGTCGGTCGTCCATTGATAGGGGATTCATCCACCTCTGGGTTGAAGGAGGTAATGGCTGATTGTCTTAATTTTGGGGGAGATGTGCAGACTATAACAGAGACACTGTGGAATACTGGTGTTGTATCGATTGCGAGCTTGTTGCAGCAATGTAGGGATGTAAATGAAGAGCCAATGAAGCAGGCATGTGGTTGGTTGTATCATCTGATCGGTACGACCATATTAGCTGGAAAATCAAATGGTCGTCTGAGTCCACAGCTGTTCTCGTTAGTAGCTCCCATGAAGAAAGCTACGAAGCTTCGTAAATATGCATGGGGAGCTGGTACTCTTGCATGGTTATATCGCCAGCTAGGGATAGCCTCTTGTGCCGGCTCCAGTGGGATAGCTGGTTCTATGACGTTACTTGAGGTATGTGTCCTAATGTTCATCTTTTATATGATAACCCACTAAGTATCAATATTTGGTACTACTTAATCATTCTAATTTTTTATATGCACAGTGCTGGATTTATGCGTACTTCCCTACATTAAGACCAGCGATTAGCCCAGACTGGCGCGCTAATGATGACAGACCTTGGGCTCTAAGATGGGTGAGATCTACCTCTCAAGTGCATGATCATCGTTCACTACAAGGCTATCGTGAGCATCTAGATGCTTTGACAGCTCTAAATGTAAGTGTTTGTAGTTGCTAACACATTGAACCATTATTATTTTTGTCTTTCGTTGTTGGTTATATCTTACTATTAATGTTCATTGTAGATTGATTGGTTGCCCTACGGTCGGGATAATGTTAATGTTCATGGAAGGCGCACATGGTATAGAGGTAAGATACAGGTTACGGGGTTAAATGAGCCGTACTTGCCTGGGCGTTGTCTACGCCAGTTTGGTTACATTCAGGGTATTCCTGAACCTCCTATTAGACCCAACCCAAGGTTTGAAAAAAGAGGAAAAACCCCACCCTACACCAGTGTATACCCCCCCCCCCATGTATAGTTTGTGGGAAAACACTCCTAAATTGCTGGTTCCAGGGTATACACCCACAAATGCGCGGTTGCATGCTTGAGACCCACTCTACCTAGATTGGTACACCAAGCATACACACCTGAAGATCCTAAACCCTGAGAGTTATCAGACCACCCTGGTTCATCGTCTAGATCCCTGTCTAGAAAGTCATATTTTCATAGTACTTCATGACATATCACTTTTATTTTTTATGTGTACTTACCTGACCAAGTGTGTTACAGCTACTGTCTGAGGCAAGTGAGCTTGCACACCCGTACTACCAAGAGAACAATGCATGGGACTGGTCATACTATCGTCGGGGGATGCCAAAAGAACAACATAGGGATGCAACTCATGGTCTTGAGGATGTGTTCAGCTCTTTATACATATGGGATAGTTACCAGCGCCAGCATGGTGCACCCTAGTGGTTGTCATCTTGGATATGGATGTATTAAACTTTAGTATCATCTTGGAACTATTTGTTGTCTTTCATTTTTACTTGGTGTATTAGACACTTGTACAATTTGTGTGGTTGTAGTTTTTTTTGGGTGGACTTGGTGATGGTGGAATTATTGCTGACAATCCTGGTGACCTTGTTGATGATCTTTTGGTTGATTTTGTGGAGGTTCTTAGAACCGGTGGAGATAAGAAAAACAGGGGAGACTATGCCAAGATTTTTCTAAAAATGCATCGTTTCTGAAGTGCTTTTAACTCAGCAAGATTGTAGTTGATGATTGGAGAGCAAGCATGTATATGTCACGAGAAATGAAATATCTAACATGTACCAAAGATTGTATATGTCACGAGAAATGAAATATATCAAAATGTAGAAATTCCTAAGAAAGAAAAGTCCTTGAATTCAAATCCTGTGAATCACATAATTGAAAGTGAATAACTATCTAACATGTACCAAAGATTGTATATGTCACGAGAAATGAAATATATCAAAATGTAGAAATTCCTAAGAAAGAGAAGTCCTCGAATTCAAATCTGATGAATCACATAATTAAAGGTGAATAACTATAACAACACGTTTATTCCACGTCCAAACATCTACCAAAGATTATAAATCCCGAAAAGTATAACAACACGAGAACTAACAAGATCAATTACGCAATAACCAATAACCTAATTATTTCCTAACCTTTGTCTCTCTATTCCCCGTGCTATTACACTACGTTGCATCTCATAAATTGGTTCTTGGTGTTGAAAATCATCATCATCGGGCTCAATAGGATTATAAATAACAAGTAATGGAATATGAGCGATGAAATCATTATACTCCATGTAATTCTCCATCATCCGGCGAGCTGATATATCATTTCGTACATGAATAAAAGTCCACTCGTAGTCGCCCTCCAGCCCCAAATACACCATTTTTGTTATGTTTATTCTGTCGAGGAGGGACTGTAGTGCTCGAATTACTCATCGTTGTAGAACACGAAGATTACTAGGATATGGCATAGTAACTTCTACGCGTCTGTGCCCCATTCTTCTATCAAATTGTGCTCCATGACGACCAAAAGTAGCTACATAATTAACGTGCAAACAGAAAGGAAACTCCATTTGATTTTGAGAGCGAAATGGGAATTAAGGTATGAAGAGTTCAAGAAAGTTGTAATTAGACAGATTCTGAGAGCATAAGGTAAGGAATGAGTATGTTGGGACACTAATACCCTCTTTTATAATATTTGAGTAACAGTCACTGACATGTCCAACGGCTAGTTCAATGGTTACTGAAAGAACACAGGGTTATATCGTGAATTTTCCCTAAAAAGAATTCACCCCCACTATTCAAATTAGATTCTAGCCGAAGGAAGCATACCAAACACACCATGGAGAATTTGATGATCCGGTACAAAGTCAATTCAAAGTTACCATGGGTAATTACCTTTGTCACAGAAAGGTACACGTACCAGGTCACTGTGCACGTACCAGGTTATCGTTTCTAGTACAAAGTGAATTCAAAGTTACCATTGGTAATTACTTTTGTCAGGGAAAGATACACGTACCAGGTCACTGTGCACGTACCAGGTTACCGTTTCTAGTATACAAAGTGAATTCAAAGTTACCATAGGTAATTACTTTTGTCAGGGAAAGGTACAAGTACCAGGTCACTGTGCACGTACCAGGTTACCGTTTCCAGTACAAAGTGAATTCAAAGTTACCATAGGTAATTACTTTTGTCAGGGAAAGGTACACGTACCAGGTCACTGTGCACATACCAGGTTACCGTTTCCAGTACAAAGTGAATTCAAAGTTACCAGAGGTAATTACTTTTGTTAGGGAAAGGTACAGGTACCAGGTCACTGTGCACGTACCAGGTTACCGTTTCCAGTACAAAGTGAATTCAAAGTTACCATAGGTAATTACTTTTGTCAGGAAAGGTACATGTACCAGGTCACTATGCACGTACCAGGTTACCGTTTCCAGTACAAAGTGAATTCAAAGTTACCATAGGTAATTACTTTTGTCAGGGAAAGGTACACGTACCAGGTCACTGTGCACGTACCAGGTTACCATTTCCAGTACAAAGTGAATTCAAAGTTACCATAGGTAATTACTTTTGTCAGGGAAAGGTACACGTACTAGGTTACTGTGCACGTACCAGGTTACCGTTTTTTAACTAGTAGCCTTGTGGCTAGGTCATGACCAACCTCTATATAGGGATGCCTCCTCCATTTCATCTTCACACACTCACTCTATATTCTCGAAGCTCTCTATCTCCTCACTCTCTTCCAAAAATAATTTCGTAAAACTGTGCAAGCTCTCTAAACATGAATCAATCTTCAGATTCCGATCATGAGTATGTTCCAGTATCAAGCCCAGTAAGTATTTAGTTTATTGTCTTTGCAAATCATATTCACACTAATATTCATATTTCAATATTCGTCTAACATTCTCTCGACCCTTATTGCAGGAAAGTGACTCAACCACTGATTCAGATTGGGATGAATTTGATGAAGGTGTTCCAGATCATAATGCAGAGATGGATGACTACATGCAACAGATGTATAATCGACCTCCGGTGGTGGATACAGGTTATTATTTCAAACAAACCAGGCCTTTAGGAGTAAAGTAGAAGTGAAAGCTTGGGTAGATAGTGTTGGCCATCCAACCATATCACACCATAATTCAAAGTTCTAGGTCGGGCCAAGATTTCCACATAACATGCGAGAGGTATTGGAAACCATGAAGGACATCATGACCTGGTGTCATCAACCGGCGCAGATCATCTGGTTCAAAGAAATGTGGTTGTCCTTTTCGAATTAAGGGGTATTACACAAGCTACGGGTGTTTCTTGAAAGTGGGTAACAGATGGCATAACCATGATCTCGCTGAGTGGGCAGAGGGTCATTTTGTGGGAAATCACCTAACTGAGGAGGAAGAGATTATGATCGATCAGTGATGCAGAGTCGGTGTGCCACCTTGTGCAATTTATTCAAAGCTCACAATAATCAACCCAGAAACGTCAGCAATAAGGAAAGACATATACAACCGGATACAAAAAACAAAACTTGTAAAGAAAGATGGTCGATCTATGGTGCAGACTCTGCTGAGTGAGCTAGACAAAAACAACTACTACTACGATTACACTACAGAACCAAGTAAGTCAACTCAGTATGTCTCAAATAACTGCAATCCTTTAGGTTTCATATTAATTTGATAGATAACATGATTATATTCACAATTTAGGGGATCGAACATGACTTGGGTCCATCTTCTTTGCACACCCTACATCTAGATTACTGCTCCATGCTTTCCCGTATGTCATAGGCATTGATGCTACCTATAAAACAAACATCGCAAAAATGCCTTTGGTTCAGTTCATCGGGATTGACGAGTATAGGCAAAAACAGCATTGCCTTCGCCTTTCTTGTATCAAAATCATCAGACATGTATGTGTGGGCACTTCAACAATTAAGGGAACTCCTCGGTCGGACTACAACCTCAACATTTATCACCGACAGATGTCTGGCCCTGATGAATGCCTTAGAACAGGTATTTCCTGAATCTCATCATCTTCTATGTCGGTGGCACATAAGTAGGAACATTCAGGGGAAAGCCGAGACTTATATGGGTGATAGAGGAAGGGAGGCGGCTGCAGTCCAAATGTGGACTTCGGTTGTCTACTCGAGCACAGAGCAGGACTACAACGAGAGTTACGAAAATTTGAAGTATACATACGAAGCTATCCACGTTTCATTACGTATGTTGCATCAATCTGGGAGAAACACAAGGAAAATTTTATGGAGGCTTGGGTCAAGAATGTGTTGCACTTTGGTAACACAACGACAA
This sequence comes from Limonium bicolor, assembly GCA_023374045.1. Classification (NCBI taxonomy): domain Eukaryota; kingdom Viridiplantae; phylum Streptophyta; class Magnoliopsida; order Caryophyllales; family Plumbaginaceae; genus Limonium; species Limonium bicolor. The sequence goes on from CM041779.1 coordinate 159,297,540, forward strand.
ATAGGTAAAATTGCTAATCCTGTAATTTTTAAGATAATACACTCATTGTTATAGATCTATAAAACTTACTTAAACATTTGATAGGGTGGAGAGCGCACATTCTTCTCTAAAGGCGAGATTAAGGAGTGCTAGACACACTTTGGATGTAATCTTTCCAAAGATTAATGATCATGTGAATACAAGCATCCGAGTGCTAAAAAAAAAATTTCAAGGCAGCCAGGACAAAACACAGAAGAGAGCACATGAGGGTTCCAATTGCTGACCTGATCGGGAAGGTTAGTATCATTTGCTTAGATGAGCTAGTAAAGGAGCTTGGAAGGGCGAATTATGTGCAAATGGACAGCTCACTCTGTGGATGTGACAAGGTAACCTCTCATGGATTACCTTGTACTTGTAAATTAAACTACATGCTGGATAGTGGTATACTATGCTCGAAGAGGGATATACATTATTTCTGGTATACCCAAAGCTAGGAGAAACATGAATCGACAATTGATATGCCATCCTACAAGGAGGCAGCATAGAATAGATGGCGAGATATAGCTTCTGAGGTAGCACAGTTAAATGATCCTACTCTGATGATGAAATGTTACAGTCAAATCCAAAACTTCCTTCACCCAGATATGGTGTGCCAATTAGGAGAGCCATGGGAACAGTTTGGGATTGGCAGACCTACCGGGACCTCAAGACCAAACCGACGGGAACCTTCGTCTTGGGAGCGTAACCGACCAAGGGCAGGCCAGTCAGAAGGAGCGCCATCAAATAGAAGATCATGTAATAGAGGATCATCAAATCCGAGTTGATTCCTGCCCCTAGATAACTTCCCATACTACCAAAATTTCAACCCTAACCTATATCAATATATGACTGGGTATATTGATCTTCGTGGAGATGGGAATTGTGGTTTCAGGGTCATTGCTGATTACCTATATTCAAACGAAGAGAGGTGGAAAGATGTCCGTAGAGCATTGTACCATCACATGAAGAATACAGAACCGGCGAATCAACTATACAAGGCCATTTTTAACGAAGGACCGTACAACGACATGTTAAGAGCGCTTCATTGGAATTTAGGAGAGCCAGCACCTCTAGAGAAATGGATGACCATCGAAATGGGGTTGGCGATCGCGACAAAGTACACTTCGATAGTAGTATTCTACTCTACAGTCTTGGGGGGGGGGGGGTATGGCAAGTGCCACATACCTTCCGCTGGATAATTATACAAATCGTGATAGCCCAAGAGGAGAGATCCATATAGGAATTTGCCCCCAGGGTCATTTCGTAAGGTTCTGCATGGTTGATGACTCCCCACTCCCCTCTGTCTATCCACAGTGGTTCTTTTATAGAGATCCAAACACTGTCAGACCTTGGATTCATCAAATACAATCTAGGTTAGATAGTTTGATCTACGTTGTAACTTAGTTTTTCTTTAACATAGTTGTTGTAACTTAGTTTTTCTTTAACATAGTTGTTGTAACTTAGTTTTTCTTTAACTTAGTTGTTGTAACTTAGTTGTTGTAACTTAGTTTTTCTATAAATTAGTTGTTGTAACTTAGTTTTTCTATAAATTAGTTGTTGTAACTTAGTTTTTCTTTAACTTAGATGTTGTTTTAATCATATTGACTTAAATTTGGTCATTCAATTGTCTATTATTTCAAAAAAAAGTGTCTCCCTGTAACATTCAAACTTATTCAACTAAGTTTGGTGAAAAAAAAATTTGTACTGCAAATAGTAAAGTATTTTGCTATTCATAGTTTTAATACCCCAGATCTAAAAATGGTGATTAAATTATCCTAATATGATTATTAAAGGCCTAATGGTGCCTAAAGAGTATTGGTAAAGAGAATTAAATCAAAAGTAAAAAGAAAATGCGCAAACGAGAAAAACGCTAAAACGCGCATTAAATGAGTATAAGAGATATGATCTCGTTAGGGTTCGGGATGGATTCCTAAGGCTTAGTTAGGCCTAATTAGTATACGGGAATGATTCCCGGAGAAAACGGATCCAAATAATGGCTTAAATCGCTAAGTAAGCTTTAAAGCACTTTTTTCGAGAAAACCCGAAAACGTGACTTTAAGTGGTCAAATAGACCCGTAAAAATTATAGTTGACTATATAACTATAATTAAGTATTAATGGAAGGTTAATAACCATTAAAAATAAAGAAACGAGAAAAATCAAAAAACCGGCCCGGTTAGTGAATAGTGCTGAACCGGGTAAAATAATGAGCATTTTCTGTAAAAGACAAAAAACGCTCCAGCTCGTATGTACTTAGTGGGGCCGGTTTTCACTGGTCAAAACAGCCCCCCCTCTTGCTAATTAACTAATAAGAAAGAAAGAAAAGAAAAGAAAAGAAAGAGAAAAAGTAAAAGTAAAAAAAAGTAATAAAAACACTTTTGCTCCCTCTCTCCTCTAGTCTACTCTGCACTCACATTTTTCCCTCCTCCCAACTGAGCTCTCTTCTTCTTCCTTCTGGTTGGAAATGGCGGTTCCAAAAACACCACACAACACCTCTCTTCTTTCTTCTAGTTGAGCACTCAAATCAACTTTTAACTCCACAAAATTACTACCGTTGGATTCCCCTCTTCACAAGGAACAAGTTCCACCTTTCAAAAGCTGGGAAACTCCACCTTCATTACCATGGCTATATGCCATTTTGAAGCTTGAAGAAGAGTATTTGGACCTCCATCTTCTTCTTATTACTCCAAGGTAAAAATAAGCTCAAGAGCTCATCATTTTAGCCTCTCTTACATTTCTTTGAAAATTTCCAACGTGAGCTCCCCTTTCTTCCATGTCCAGCCGATTGCTGATCTACATTAAGGGCTGGAATTGCTATCCTTGTTGCCCAAGAACTCCATTTAGAAGTGCAAGGTAATGCCTTCTTAAAAACCTTAAGAACCCTCCAAAAAATTCCAGGGTTTTGATATCAAGAGTAGTAATTGACTTGGTGGTGGTTGTGTGTCATTTGGGCACGGATGTGGCTTGCCTCATTTGATAGACCAAGAAGAGAAAGAAAGAACAAGAGGACGGAAGGAAGGAAGAGAAACCAAAACTAGAAAGGTAATTAAGCTTACCTTGAGTTGAATTGTTGTCTTGGTGAAATAGATTTTTAATGTGGATTGAATGTCAATGTGTTAGTGTAGTCATGAAACTACAAGGTTGAACAAGCAATGAAATTGTTTTAATGTGGTTTAAGTGTGGATAATAAACCTTGGGATTAAACTGTTACATATGTGATAATAAGGTGGGAATTAATGTGTTGTTGTGGTGATGTTAATGCTAATAAACAGGGATACGAAAACTGATTTTTGTGAGCTGCTTAGTATGTGGAGAATGCTTAGAAATGTGAGGAAGTTCTGTCAAAATTTGGCTAGAAACCAATGGTAATTGTGAGAGAGACACATAGGAGTGACTAGGTACATTTGAGGTGAAATTGATGAGTTAAACACTTGGAGATTTGATGAGGAAGAGAGTGGTTTTTGGGTAGAGCTAGAAATGGAAATAATGCAAGCTTGAAGTGCTGGAAATGACATTATTTGAGTGGCAAGGAAGGGAGCTCAAATCTGTCACATAGGAGAAGATAGAAATGCTTGTTGTGCATAAGTGTAACAGAGAATGAGAAAATTGTGAATGTGTGCAAGAATTTGAGTACGGATTAAACCTAAGATTTGAGGAGGTTTAGAGCATGTTTTAAGATGATTAAACATGTAGGAAACATGTGGAATGATTAGGGAATGATTAGAGGTGAATTAAGGGTTGGAAAGTGATCAAAAACTGAAAATTTTGACAGTTCCTTGGTTGGTCCGGGTTTGCAAATCGGTACACAAACCCAGACCATAGCAAAAACGCAGCAGAAAGGCATAACAGGGGTTGGTCCGGGTTTGTATCCCGGTACACAAACCCGGACCATAGCAGAATCTGTCCAGAAACTGAAAACCGTGTCTGGTCCGGGTTTGCAACCCCAGACACAAACCCGGACCAGTGTAAAAACTCGCTAGAAAGTGTTCTTAAATGCCCTAATGATGGGGAAGTGAATGGTAATGGTTTTAGATGATGTTTAGGCCTTGTTTGGTGACTAGTAAAGGTCCTAAGAAGTGTAAACAAGTGCTAGGAGTCAATGAGAACTTTGACCTTATTTGGCAAGAGTAAAACTAAATGTAACGGGACAACGAGGTAAGTACGGGAGTAGTATTTGATTATGTACCGTATGAGTTTACTACTAATAATAATGTTTGGAACATTTTAAGAGGATCGTGTGTGAACCGAGCATAGTGAGATGACACGGTAAAAGTAAGAACCCCGGTGAAAGGTATGATTTTCTCACACACCGCGTACTAACCGAGTTACGTTGATTTGTGTGTTTGTGTGCCGCTTAATCAAGATTAAAGAATGAAAATAATCCATTGTTTGATTATGTATGCCTTGTTGTATGTTATATGAGCTAACATACTTGTATGCTGGTGTGGTCTAACATAGTGCATCGGGTAGTCTCATAAACAATGGAAATATGCAAACACACACAAGCTATCGATTAAAGTATAACGATAACGCAAACATATGAACTCCCTAGAATGTGAGAAGAAGTACGGGTTGAGTAAATACCCGATAACGGTTAGAAAACCATTTTAAAACAGTCCACGAAATAAAAAGAGTGGAGAGATAATACCCCAAACCTTAATATGTTAATTAATTATGTAATTATGATTTTATAAGGCTAATTAAGTCCTTAAGATCGTTGGTGAAGAAATAAAAAACCAAAAGAGAAAGAAAATGTGTAAAATTCACAAAACGTGAAAATGTGTATTTAATTATTTTAGGAGGTATATAACCTTCACCAGGGTTATAAATATATTTTTATACCCTAATTACACACTAAGAACATGTGGGAAAAATTCCGGAAGAAAACGGATCCAAATAATGCGTAAAAACGCTAACGGAGCCTTAAAGCGCGTTTTTCGAGAAAACCCGAAAACGTGACTTTAAATGGTCAAAAGACCCCGTAAAAATTATAGTTGATCATATAACTATAAATAAACATTAATGGGAGTATAATAACCATCAAAATTAATTAACGAGAAAATTCCGGAAAACGGACCCGGTTAGTGAATAGTGCTAAAACCGGGTAAATAAAAGAGCATTTCTATAAAAAAAAAATGAAGAACGCTCCAGCATGTGTTACTGTAAGGGGGCCGGTTTTAATATGTTAATTAGCTCTCTCACACTCTTGACTAGTTAGCTAGTTAAATAAGTCAAAAAGCAATAAAACAAAAAGTAACTTATACCCCCACCCACACTCTCTCTCCTCCTTTATTTTCTTTTCCCTTCTCTCCTTCCTCTCTTTCCTCTCTTTCTTCCTCCCATCAATTTTTCCTCCTCCCTCTCGCTGTTGCAGAACGGCAATGGAGCCCCATGGCCTCCTCCACTTCTTCTCCTTGTCCAAGCTAGCTCCAAGCTTAAATCACAAAAATAATTACATATTTGTGATCCCCTCATCAAGCTCTATCATTCCCTCTTTTCAAAATTCGAAAAGGATGAGTTTCATTCCCATGGGTTTTTCCTATTTGAAGAGAAAATCACATCATCTTGAAGCTTGGAGTCTCCTCTTTCAAACACGGTAAAAATCTCCATGAGAAACCTCATTTTTCTCCATCTTATAGAGCTGGCCGATTTTGCCCTCTCTCACACCTTGTTTTCTTCTTGATTTTGAGCTTCAATTCAACTCTCCAATTGTGGTGGAGTTTCCCCTTTGATTCATGAGTGAGAACCCCTCTCAAAAATCTCCAAAGGTAAAACCCTAACTTGTGCTCTAAGCCCTTTTTGTTGAATTAAGATTTCCTAAGGGTTTAGATAATTACTAGAATGTATTTTGTGTTTCTTGAATGTTGGGATGGAGTTTGGAAACTCCATTCCCTCTTGACCGATTTTGAGGTGATGAGGAGCAAGGGGAGAATTAAGGAGACACTTGTGAATTAAGGTAAGAAATCTACCTTAATGCCTATATTAATTGTTTTAGAATTGGGTTTGGGAAAAGTAAAAGATGAAATAAAATCTGGAGCAATAATGTGCTTGATTGTGGTTGGTTGGATTTTGTGAAATGTTGGTTTGAATTGAGGGCCTTGGAGCCAAATAATTTGAGTTTGTGGTTATATTGTGGTTCATTGAGTTTTGGAGCTATATTGTGATATTGTTGAATTTTGGATAGATATGGTGTGCTGGTAGGACCCTTCAAGGGTGTGGCTAGTCTAGGAATGGAAATTGATGAGGATGGTGAATTTGGATATGCTAGGTTTATGGGGAGGTTATGGCGAAATTTTGATAGAAAATGAGTGTTTTGATGATGGCTTGGTGAATGGGAGAACCTTGGTGTTATAGTGTTGAGTAGAGTGGATTAATGGCCTTATAATGGTAGGTGGAGAATGGAGATAAGAGAGTGCAAAATCTGTAGCATAGTGATGCTTGGTAACTTGGAATTTCAAGAAGAAGAGTTTGTGTTTGTAACTTGTGAAACACGGAGTGAATGTGGGTTTCTAGAGATGCATTGTCTAGGAATGAATTAGTATGGCCATTGAGGGATTTGGTAAGTTTGATGAGAGGAAGAAACAAGCAAGAAGAAGTAAGAAATGCAAAATAGTGTAAAGAATGCAAAATGTGAGAGTTTGATTTGTTGAAAATTGAGCAAGAATTGGAGTAAGGATTTAACCAATGATTTGGAGAGGTTTAATGCATGTTTTAAGGTGTTTAAACATGTAGGAAACATATGGAAAGATTGTGGAATAAGTGGAAAAAAATTGGGGTGAATTTGGAGTTCAGAATGAGTAGAAAAACGGATTTTAAAATGGGTTCTATTCTAGACCGCCCCTAGGGACCGCCCCTGTGGGGAGGTCCAGTGCAGAGAAGAGCAGAAAACGAAAAAAACGGGTAGCTTCTGTTGTGGACCGCCCCTGGGACCGCCCCAGAGGGGCGTTCCATACCAGAGAAGAACAAAATCTTTTGTTTTAAGCCTTCTAATGATGGGGGATTGAATGATAATGGTTTTAGATGATGTTTAGGCCTTGTTTGGTGACATGTAAAGGTCTTAGAAAGTGTAAACAAGTGTTAGCTTGATGTGAGAAAGATGTGAGTTTAAGTACACAAAGTTAAACCGAAATAACGGGATAACGGGGTGAGTACGGGAGTGATAGAAGTTTACATACCGTAAGATCTTGTTGTTAATAAAACGTTTTAATAATAAATACCAGTTGTTTCGGAAACTGCCCGGGGAGCGTGAGGTGATGCGTTGGAGTAAATCCTCGGGAACAAGGTAGATAACCCATGGTGTAAGGTATGGTTTTCTTGCAACCTGTGTCCTACCGGGTTACACCGGCTTGTATGCCAACTTGTTTTTCTTCTTGTGTGTTTGCCACTTGCAAGACAAAGCATGAAATGAGTTTATAGTAATTCATTAATGTGGCGTAAATGATTCCGATACCGTTTAACCTTATTTATGTGTTAAACCGTAACTAACCGACTCTAGGATCACATAAGAGTTCGGTATCCGGATTAAACGTCCCAACCCACGGGAACGTACTAACTACAGCTATCCGTGCTTTAGTTGTATATTGTGGTTATGTGTGTTGTGTGTTGCCTTTATTTAATGTATCGTTGTTTAACGAATGTTATTGTCCATGTTTGTCGAATGGGATGTTACCTCCCTTGTATGTGATTAACCAAACTTGTAACACCAAATGGAGCATGTGTGTGATAAGTTCCATAAAGGAACTTCTAACTAATATGTATATATTATGGGGGGTGAGGAATCCGGTCGTTCCGGTCGCACGCGTTGTTTGGGAGTTGATGTATATATTTGAATTAACTTCTCACTCTGTTATGTTATGGTTGTTTTTCCTTCTTGGATTACAATCACCCACAAGCTTAACCAAGGCTTACCTAACTCATCATTTTTGGAGCTAGGGGGATATGTGTATAATGTGTACGGTTCTATATTAAGATCGGGATAGCTTAACCAAAGCTATTTATCTGACTCACGTCGGACTAGGGGAATATGTGTATAATATGTACGGATCTATATTAAGACCGACCCATCTAAGTGAGCAAATATGTACGGTGTGCGGACTTATATTTAGTCCGACACACCTTAAGTAAGTGTATGTTCTCTAAGAAGAACGGTGGTGTGTTGTATACGCGTTGTACAGGAAATGTGCGGTAATGTTGTGTAAGTTGATAACCAAAATCAACCTAAATTTAGTGAAAGAAATAGTTGTAGCTCGATCAATTCGGTGAGTGTTACTTAGTAAGAAATAAGTCCCGTTAAGGTAGAGCCCTCAAGGGACAAGGAATACAATAAGGTGATCTAACCAATATGATGTGTGAATGTTATGGTTGCATCCCTTTTATTGGATGTGTCTGCTTATAAGTATGTTATGTGTTTATAGTTTTCTTGTGTGCTTAAAATAAAATAACCTGCATGCTCACTCGACAATTAGTTGTGCGTGGCCCGGTAGCATGCGGGCTGCGGGATTGCCATACCAGCAAAGGTGCTGACCCCCTTTGGGGGCCCCCATTACTTTACAGGTACAATGAAGCTGGCCGCCGATCGACAGTAGGATGGGGTAGTTGTATATTGTAACGCCCCTATTAACCATAAATACAGCGGAAATAAAACTCTAAGGCGATTACAGACCATCGGGTTCCAAACACCCGGCACCAAACCTCACCAATTACAACTTACAACCTACAAAAGCTACGGTCTGAACTCGAGAAAAACTTAACAAAACATAACAATAAAACACATTAACTCTTCACAAAACCTAGTCCCATCCCAAACGCTCATTCTCTTCGTGGCCACCTGTAAATCAATTCGTACCTGCAAGATGAAACCAAGCAGCCCACCCCAAAAGGGGCGGGTCAGTTCCCTGGAATGGAACTGGTACAATTCTCCAAAAACAAACTTATAAAACATAACTCTTCAAAATAAATAGTAACATGAAAACAAACTCTTAAAAGTAAAACAGAGATAAAGCACTTCAAAACAAACAAGTTAAAGAGAAAAGAAAATAAGACAAAGATAGAGATAGAGAACTTCCAAAACAAGTCATCCACTTAAGTAGTCACACCACATAGTTAGCAAGCATCCATTGTTGATGTTAGAACCAATTCTGGTTAAGAAGAGAAAGACTTAAGTAGTCACAAAGGACCAGGAGTGACATTAATATCCATAACCCGTGGTAGACAGTTTATGTCTCCACCATTTCAGAAGATGATTCCCATAGACCAAATATACTCAAGAGTGGAATACCAATTGGGAGAGATGGCCCCCACCGCCAGTCAGTTGCCACAAGGGCGAGGTAAACAGACCTCCGCTGTCAGTTGCCACAAAGGGCGAGGTAAACAGACCTCCGCTGTCAGTTGCCACAAAGGGCGAGGTATAGCAGACCTCCGCTGCCACTGACCCGTTCTCAGTCATCGTTGAAAAGTGTGTGCACCACTTAATATAAATAATCCATACTCAGTACCAAGATTAACATTTCCCATATTCCCATTAGATTATTAACTGCACAAGAGCAATACCAAAACACTCAGTCCTACAGAGTGCAGAGGCGTAAACCCTCAACAATTAATACCCAATAGAAAGAATCCATTCCCAATTAGGCTGATCAAACTCGACTCATGGATGAAACAATACCCATAGTCCAAAGGAAGAATTTACCAATACCAGATACTTTCCTATATTCCTAGTTACCCCACTAGATCATTAACTGCACTAGAGCAATACCAAAACACTCAGTCCTACAGAGTGCAGAAGCGTAAACCCTAGGCAGTTAATATCTAGTGAAACAACTAGATAGGAGGAACCAATAACCAAGGAAGTTTCACATACAGGCTCAGTTAGTCACAGCAAGCTCAGTTAGTCACCCAAACAGTTTCCCTTTTGAAATCCATTCAAGATCAGTTGGTGTTCCAAAACATTCCATAAAGTCCATCACAACAAGCTGAGTACGAGAAATCGTACAAAACATTCCATAGAGTCCAAGACACAACAAGCTGAGTACGAGAAATCGTACAAAACATTCCATAGAGTCCAAAATACAATACGCTGAGTACGAGAAATCGTACAAACATTCCATAGAGTCCAAAACACAACAAGCTGAGTACGAGAAATCGTACCTGGGTAACGCTGTAGCAGTTCTAATCAACTTGCGCAAACAATCAACAGTACTCTGAAGAATATTAAAGGTAGTCTATCATCAATCGCTTGTAGCCTAAGTTAAGCTTAATAAATTCCTTACTCTTATTCCAAAGTCTCAATTGTCTTTTAAGCCCTCACTTATGTGTTACGTATAATCTTTGAGTTATTTGAGAACTGTATAGCCCAAGGTGGTAAGATCAAGGAATGTATTCGATTAACATTTGCTAATTGTCCACTCCTATCCACTTTATTCATACTTAACCATAATCCTCACTTTTAAAACTTTCGAGACCTTTATATCATAAATGTGTTTTATATTATATAATCAATCTTAGAATTTCAATAATAAACTTAGGCTCAATACTTTTATCCTTAATTCAGAATAAACATTGTATTATGACCTATGATGAGTGCATCTTAGAATACTATACTACTATTTCACAATGCAATGATTATGTAAGTTACCAATATCTACTAGATAATCCATTATGTTTAAGTCTTCCCCTCAACCTATTTAAGATCTACATTGTATATTGGAATCATAGTGTTGTAGACGCATTTTATTATAACTTAATTGAGTTACTAAACTCATTTATCTTATCTTTAGTTCAGAATAACTTTAATTACAACCATCTAAAAATCTTGTCATAAGATGTTAAATTACTTTTCATCTTGAAATAACCATATTATAATTAACTTAGACTCATAGAACTCTTACATTTAGTATCCACAGGGTATATTATTTACTTTATCATAACTATATAATAAGGTGTTTTAAGATAACCTTTTATGTATCCTTACTTACATTTAATTTCCTAAATGTTCTATTTTTACACACATTCCCTCCATAGGCTATGTATAAACCTGTTATACTAAACTTCACTAAACTTAAGTCTTAAATACGTTTTAAATTGTTTAAAAACCTAAAGGTTTCAAAGGTATAACTTTAATAAATTAATTTCCTTTATTGTATTTAGGATGGACAATATATCTACATAAGGTAGAATTTATCAAAGAATTAAATTATGGATCGTAAGTGAAACTGTTAACTATTTAATAAGATAACATATTCTGAGAAATCCCCATACCCTATATTCAAATGACACATTAATTTTTCCAGTGTCAAAAGGTAAATCAATATAATCTCTTATGTAACCTAGTTTCATCTAATTAAAGGTTCAATGATTTTAAGTATCAAATTTCTATTTGCAAACCTTTTTGTAAATCTTTAACTATTATGTACATCACTTATTTTATAAACTCACATCCTGAATATTGATAATGAATGTATTTTATATGGCTTAACTATTCCAAGAACTTAAGGATTATTATTTAGATTAATCTCCTAATCATAGTTTAATATAGTTTTATATCATAATCCTTTTAATGATTTTATCTTAAAATATTAAGTTATTACTCAATACTATAAATATAAGAAATAATTAAATCTAGACTTATTTATCCTCTTCACATTTAGATGTAAAAGTAACTCATTTATTTTATTATTGTTTATATAATAGAACATTTAAATGTAAAGTATTTCATTCATTTTTTATTATTAATTATATATAAGATCTATTTGTGTAACACTTTATGTAAACTAATTCCAAATATTCCTAAATTTCAACTTATTAATTCTTAACCAAATTATAGATTTACATTGTGGACATTGACTAAATATATACATGTATTTAATACTGTTTATACTTAGAAATTCAAGGGTAACTACAACCTCAATTCATAACCATAAATTAATACCACCTCATATAGTATTCTATTACTAGTATTATTAGAGGTTTTATTTTAACTCATTAATTCCTTCATATTATATTTTCTATAAGGTATTTTATTTCCTTTACTTATTTATTTATCGTATATATATATATATAGATATCCTTACTATGATATTTCTCACAAGGAATGTTATTTCCTTTATCTATTTTATTGATTTATATTATATATATATATATATATATATATATATATATATATAATCCACATATATCAAGATTTATCCAGAACATTCTTTAAGAAATTATATTGTATTTAATTATATTTAATATCTTTTAGACATATCCACAACTGATTTATGGTTTATAAAATAGAGTATTTCCCTTAGTTTTAGTTAAACATATTAGCTTCCATATTATATATAATAAATAAAATGTAGTTTAGTTAAATTCCTTGATTTAATATAAGTTTCTATTTATTTCTCTCATATATATATATATATAATAAATATATGTAACAATTTTTACTTCACTTAAAGTTAATACCCAAAATATTATAAACATACTGTATTAAATGTTAATTAGTCTTAATATTTTCCCAACCTATAAAGTTCATTAATCAACTATACTTTAATTTTGATTACATTAAAACTATATATTATAAGTTATTCTTATGAAAAACTCACAAACACAATTTTTAAAACCTTTTCCCGTTGCCCAAAAATTCCCAAACTTAATATACAGTAACTATAACATTTTAGACATATTATAAAATTTTTATTTCATAAAAATATCTTTTTACTTTAGCCAAATAATTCCAGAAAACCCGTAACTTGTAAAAAATCATAACTTATGTTTAAAACTCCAAAACCATAATATTTTACATCATATAAACTAGATAAAATAAGGAACCTATGGTTAAAATTGCAAGTCAAATACCTCGGGAAGGTATTTAAATTAATTCAACAAGTTAGGGTTTAATTCTGGAAATATTAAAACTCATAACCAACTTAAACTCCCAGATCTAATCTCGGCCGTCCGTTCCTAAACCTACGATCAGACGGCCGAAAATCCCGAGTTCATCCCCAATCCCCAGCGCATTACCCGAGTACTAATCTGTTAATTTTCTCAACTCACAGAACCAAATTCGATGATTTTTGTTTCTATGGATTCGAAATTCTCTTGCGGTTCCAATGGTACCGATTTTACGATCTATGGTGCACTAATTGGAGAAAACGATTCTGGGTTTGCACAACCTAGGGTTCATGCTATTTTCGATCCGAATTCGAGAAATTCTCTCGATTAAATGCTTAATCGATTAAATTGGTAGATGGGAATCACCGATAATGAAATAACCAAGGTCAACAACGGAGGAATTGGAAGAAAAACTTACCGGAGGAGCACCAACGAAGGGATTCGATTTCAGTTTTCTGGAAAAAAAATTCGAACTCGGTTTTCGAGTAGCTTCTTTGCGACACTATAATTTTCAGTACAGAACGAGTTAAACTAGTTCTTGGGCTTAATCTAAAGAGGAAACTTAACTCTACACTTATAGCAATAACTCACTCTAACTCACAACCACAAGAAGAAATCAAACCCGAAAGTTACGAGTTTACCTTCTCGTTTCTGGGAAAATTCTGGGCAAACGCGACCAGATCGAGGTCGTACCTTTAGACGCCTATATCTTCCTATGATTAAGAATTAGATTTGGTCATCAATGAAGGTTGTAGAGGGATTAGAGCTCTTTAAACGAGCTAAAGAATCGAAATTGGTTGAAAGACGAGGAAGTTATGGCAAGACGAACCTTACCTGAAATCGAATGAAAACTGGAATCTGGGTTACGAACTCGAAAGCTGGCAACTTTGGATCAACTTTCCCGTCGATGTAAGAATTATTAGGGCTTGTATTACGGTTGTAAAGAGGGAATTAAGGAGAAAGATGGTGAAGACGGCATCGAAAAATATTTGAGTAATGTGAAAGTTATAGCCTCTAACGTTAGGGCTAGGAAGTGAAATCGGTTACGAAAATCAGGGAAGGAAATCGGCTAAGTGTGGGCACCTACTACAGAGTGACACGTGGCACTTCTTAAAATTTTGATTCAAAACTTCAATCTAACATAACTTTGGCTAGGATGATCCGTTTTTGACGTTCTTTTTATCGATCTTCATGGTTTTTCATAACCTATTTTTTGGTATAGGTTTCATGACCTGGTTTGACCATTCTCAAAAAGTCAACTCTAGCAAGGCTTAATAAGCTTTAAGGTTCCTAGAATTTTATATTGACTTTTAGTTTCAAAACAATGTTCCAACCTTCCTAAAATCTTTATAATATATTTGGAGTGTTTAATAATTTTCCCAAGATTATTGACTCATAAATCTTATTATTAAATTCATAATACTATATAATAATATAGAATAATTAGGAAAAAACCCCTAAATAATTTCACAAACCCCATATAATAATTTAATTTTCATAATTCCATATAATAATTTAATATTCCTCATTCCATATAATAATTTAATACTTAATAATATTATTAAAGGTTTAATAAAAGAAATCCCCTAATTATTTAAATTAATTTAGGGGTATTTCATATATACATGGATGGTTAGTAGTTGTTTATGTAGTTGTAAGAGATGTAATCCGAAGTTTGTTGTCGGTAGCTGAAGGTATAGACTCGGTACAGTTGTAATGTAAATGTATTTGTATTCAGTTTGTAACGGAGTTGTAAATGTGAAGTGTAGTGCTCGGAAATCTTGTCCATCAGACCGGTACATTGTGTAAGTAATAGCCTTGTTTGCCACGTGGGTGGCTAACGGCATGTAACACCCATTGATTAAGTCAAGTGTTATAATGTAATTTCCGCTGCGATTTATGGTTAAGTGTGGTGTTATTAGTTGGGGTGTTACAAGAGATAAATGAACCTCCATCGGGAGAATTGAAGTTAGTTTAGAGTTGTGAACCAATAAGGAAGGTAAAAGAAACCTAAGGGACTATGTAACTCCCTTGAGACACGGTTGACCTCCTATATGAGGATTTTACCCGGTATACGTAAATAACAGAAGTATAAGTATATGAAATGTATGGGTAACTCTTAAACCTAAGATTACCCGTACTTAAGTAATGGGAACGTGAGAAGTCCGAGAGTAGTCGGACCTATGTAAAAGTAGTAGGAACTAAGAGAGAGTTTCGGGAGCTAGTCGAACTATGCTCGAGAGCCATGCGTTTGGGCTTAAGTATGTATTAAGAGAAACAAGCGAGAAGAGCGTAGGAGACCTGTAGTGTCTCGAGAACTACGTGAGCTTGAGTGTAAGTAACCCAAGAGTATGGGGAGATAAAGAGTAAGTAACCTAAGAGTGTGAGTAAGATAAGTATAAGTAACCCAAGAGAGTGGGTGTGTACAACAATGAGTAACCCAGGAGAATGGGTAAGAATAAGAGTCAGTAACCCGAGTGTATGGGTGAGTTATTGAGTACGTAACCAAGGCATAGTGAGGTAGAAACCCTCAAGGCCTAAGAGCAAATTAATACAGCTAACAACCGTGCTATGTTAGTTAAGGATTGTATTCCATGGGTGAATGTGAATCCTTGTGTAGTGTACATGTGTAATGTATTGCATGTTGAATGAATTAAAATGAATCTCATGCTCTGGACAAAAGTAGTCGGCGTACCCCGGTTAGCACTCGGGGTATGCGAATTTCATATGCAGCTTTAAGCTGAGCCCCTAGGGGCATTGTTTTTATCTTTCAGGTACACCGAAGACGATACCGTTCAAGAGTAGGACGGGGTCGGTGGTTAAACATGGGTAGATAGATCTTAATTTACTTATGTACGTGAATGAGGTGTAAGACCGAATATGTTGTCGGCATCCGTATATTGTAGACTCAGTATAGTAAAGTAATGAGTTGAATATTGTATTTGTATTGTGTACTCGATTGTTCCAGCCCATCAGACCGATACTGTATGTGAGATAGGCCTGGTTAGCCATATAGGTGGCTAACGACATTGTATCACCCTCGTTGTAATAGAGTTCCGCTGCGAATGTAAGGGTAATTTATGATAGTTTAAGAGGTAATGTCGAGTTTAACGGTTGGGGTGTTACAAAAATGGTATCAGAGCCGGACCCAGGTCGGTGTGCCAGCGAGGATGTTGGGCTCCCGTGAGGGGTGGAGAACGGAGTGTAGCACCCAGAGGTGGGCTACCTCCCACATCGATTGGAGAGGAGCATGAAGTGTACCTTATAGGTGCATGAATACCTCTCCCTTGTGTGACGCGTCTGGAGAGGTGTGTAATATCCTCCCGGAACAAAACCCCGAGACTGGGGACAATATCCACCATGGGTGAGGGCTTTCCGCTTCTGTTGGGCCACTCTGGTGTGACGCGTTTTAAGGTGAAACCCAGGAACAAATCCGTGCGGCCTGTGTGCCAAAGCGGACAATATCCCATATGTGGGTTGATTGGGCTGGGCCGTTACAAATGGTATTAGAGCGATTCACTCTGATGACTGGAAATACCGAGCTTAGGAAATAACGAGTTAGAAATTAGATGCTTAGTGAAATACCCCAAACCTTGATATGTTGTTTAAATGTTAAGATATGGTATAATAAGGCTAAAAAGTGCCTTAGAAATATTAGTGAACAATTTTAACCATATAAAACACAATAAATTACCTTAAAGTCGATAAGGACAAAAATGTGCTCTAAGCTTGGGATAATCTTGGTTAAGACCTAATGAGCTTACCCATACCTTATTTATATGTTAATAGACATATTAAACCAATTACCAAAGAAAACCAAGCTTGAAAACAAGTTTAAACATAAAATGTGCTTCAAGGAGCCTTAAAGCACATTTTTGAAAAATTGTCTCGTAAATGGGTTTGAATGGCTAGATGTCCATCATTACTCTTTAATTAACATGTGTACTACTTAGTATCACATTAGCAATCCTAAATCAATGGGAAACCAAAAATTTCACAGTTATGTGCCTTGTTTTTATGAATAATGACTTTTATAAGCTAGTTTGTAACATATGATATATTAAGTAATTAAATGAGTTAACAAAGACCAAAACACCCCTAAGTAATATATGGGGGCCGGTTTTTGTAAGGTGAGTCACCACCACCTGCAATCAAATAAGTGAAGGAAGACATAAAGTAAATAATATACTTTATTAAGTACTAATATCTACTAAAGGCAATGACAATCACTCGTTCAATCATTCCTCTCTTGTTCCCACTTACCTCCACCGATTTCTTCTTCATCTCCTTCCTTGCTCTCCATCGGTTTTGCTACAGCAAACACAACTCTCCATCTTTGAATGCTTGTAACTTCTAGCTCCATGATCCAAATTCAATTTCAAGACCACCATTCTTCTAGTTGGAGCAAGCTCTACACTTCTATCTTTTCAAATCTTCAAAAGCCTCATTTTGGTGCCATGGAGATTCTCCATTGAAGGAGCTTGAGCTCATGTTTTCATGCCTTGTTATGCTCCTTTGCTTCAAGGTAAGGAAAGTCAAAGAAAAACTTCCATTCCCTCTTGTTTATGTGTTGTCCGAAAATTCACCATGTGTTGGTGTCTTCTCTTGTTCTTCCATAGCTCCATTCCAATCTTCAAAGGGCTAGGAGGATTCCTATCTTGCCACTTGTTCAAGTTCTCTTTCAAATTCCAAAGGTAATAATCAAGTTCTAGTGTATTAAAACACTTATGTTAACCTAGGGTTTGTAAATGAGTTTAAGCATGAAGCTTGAATGCTCATTGGTTTATTTGTGTGTTGGCTAGAACATTGACAAGTAGCCAAGTCCTCTTGCCGATTTCCAACCAAGGAAGAACAAGAGTGTTCAAGTAAAAATCTTGAAAGAAAAGAGGTAAATGTGTTAACCTAATGTGGTTTAAATGCCTTAGGAAAATTGAGCTTGAGATTGCTTAATAAAATACCTAAAGAGCCAATGGGAAATGAGTTAGTAAAATGCTCTCAAAGAGTTTATTAAAGACATATGTGATGTTGGGTGTATTTGCAGGTCAAAGGCAATTATTATGTGGAAATTCAGTGTTTAAGGTTTATGTTATTTAAGGGCCTAAGTGCCAAGCAATTTAAGTTTATGCACTATATTGTGATGTAGTGTAGCTTGAGGTTTATTGTGTGTAATGAAGGTGTCTTTGGTGAAGGTGTATGCCTCCGGAGATTAATGGGTGAAAAACCATGTGTACAAGGATGTGTATTGAGTGATTAAATATTCTTGGGTTGTATTAAGGTGAAAAACTGTAGGTTTTGGTGAGAAGTAATACAAAGGAAGCTATGGCAAAATTTGGTTAATGAACAAGAAGTTTTAAGTGTTAAAAGATGTTTGGAAGATGATGTTGTGATGGTAAGGAAACATTTTGGTATAGAGGTCATTATAGGTGAAACACCACTTAGAAAACCAAAGGAGAAATGTTACAAGTGTTAAGATATTTTGTAAGAAAAATGAGTACAAGTTGGGTAAGGTTTTAAGGTGATCAAAGTGATATTTTGGTATTAGGATATGCCTAAGTTCATGTGTGAAGGTTGGGTAATCAATGGATGAAGATAATAGATGAAACAAGACTTGAAAATGTCAATTTGGGAATTCTGTTACAGTGGTCCGGGACTTAGGTTTTGGAATGGTGTCCGGACCATATATGAAAAACTGGCCGAGAGTCTAAGACTGTCTTGGTCCGGGACTTGGGGTGAGTACAAGGTCCCGGACCACCCTGTCAAATGCCGAGAGTTGCTTAAGTGTTGGTCCGGGACTTAAGGTAAGGACCAAGTCCCGGACCACTCTAAAAATGTTGTTTAAGGTATGAAAATGATGTGTAATGATGGGGATTGATAAGTAATGATGTTATAGGGATGTTAAGGACATGTTAGGTGAGTTATAAAGACAACCAAGTGGGTGAAAAGTTGTAATAAAGTGTGAAAGTAAAACGAGTTAAAAATGTCAAGTTGTTTAACTAGTTAACGAGGGTAAGTTATGAGCGTTAGACTTTAAACAAACATGTTACCCCGATGTTGATAAAAGTAAATGTAATGTTGCCAGTTGTTCGAGAACTGTTCAAGGAACCTAAGTCGACACGTTAGAGTGGACGTTGGTGACAGGTATGGTTTTCTTGCAACCTGTGTCCTACCGGATTACACCGGCTTGTATGCCAATGTGTTTTTCTGTGTTTGCCACCTTGGAAGATAAAACATGTAATGAGATTATAGTAATTCATTTATGTGGCGCACCTAGTTCCCGATACCATTTAACCTCGAAAGTGTTAAACCTTTACTAACTGAGTCTAGGATCACAGGAGAGTTTGGTATTCGGATTAAACGACCCAAACCATGGGGCGTTCTAACCACGGCTATGCGTGAGTTAAATGTGTGGTATGTGTATGTGAATGTAGGGATCTCCCTTGTATGTTTAACCCAAGAGTAATACTGTATGGTGTGTAAGTACGATAGACTCCGTAGTGGAGTTCTAACGAAAAATTAAAAGTAAGTATGTACTAACAGTAGTGAGGAATCCGGTTTGGCCGGTCGCGCGTTGTTTGGGAGTGGGTATCCTTTTTAGCTTTACCCTTCTCTCTGTTATGGTTGTTTCCCTCACGGGTTATGATCTCCCATTAGCTTATCCCAAAGCTTAGCTATTCTGACTTACGATCGGTTTAGAGGGAACATGTGTTATGTGGTGTGTTCGGGTCACTAAATCCGATCCATCTTTAGGTAAGTTACTCGTCCGACTATTAGGGTGGTAATGAGTTTTGTTATAACGAGCTTAACATGGGGGTGATATCATTCCCTAGGCTCACCAGTGTGTTAACTATGTTTGGGCCGGTTCCTAAGAGATCCGTACCCGTTATGTATGTGTTATTTGTATGTTGCGAAGTTATTGTGATGTGATGTTATATGTCGCTTAGAAGTGAAATATGAGGATCATGGATATGGTTCCTAGTATGTAAAGAGACGTTTGTGGAAACCCGATAGTGGGTAAGTGTCGTCTATTGAGGAAATAGCTCCGTTAGAGGAGAAATACTTTAGGGTGGAAGAACTCAAAGAGTGATTGGTTAAGTATGGATGAGTTATTTTGTTTAACCCATTGGGGTGAAATATATCGTGTTGTGAGTTTATGTTTCCCATGCTTGATGGGATAATCTTGGTTAAGACCTAATGAGCTTACCTAGACCTTATTTATATGTTAATAGACATATTAAACCAATTACCAAAGAAAACCAAGCTTGAAAACAAGTTTAAAAAAAATGTGCTTTAAGGAGCCTTAAAGCACATTTTTGAAAAATTGTCTCGTAAATGGGTTTTGAATGGCTAGATGTCCATCATTACTCTTTAATTAACATGTGTACTACTTAGTATCACATTAGGAATCCTAAATCAATGGGAAACCAAAAATTTCACAGTTATGTGCCTTGTTTTTATGAATAGTGACTTTTATAAGCTAGTTTGTAACATATGATATATTAAGTAATTAAATGAGTTAACAAAGACCAAAACACCCCTAAGTAATATATGGGGGCCGGTTTTTGTAAGGTGAGTCACCACCACCTTCAATCAAATATGAAGGAAGACATAGTAAATAATATATACTTTATTAAGTACTAATATCTACTAAAGGCAATGACAATCACTCGTTCAATCATTCCTCTCTTGTTCCCACTTACCTCCACCGATTTCTTCATCTCCTTCCTTGCTCTCCATCGGTTTTGCTACAGCAAAACACAACTCTCCATCTTTGAATGCTTGTAACTTCTAGCTCCATGATCCAAATTCAATTTCAAGACCACCATTCTTCTAGTTGGAGCAAGCTCTACACTTCTATCTTTTCAAATCTTCAAAAGCCTCATTTTGGTGCCATGGAGATTCTCCATTGAAGGAGCTTGAGCTCATGTGCTCATGCCTTGTTATGCTCCTTTGCTTCAAGGTAAGGAAAGTCAAAGAAAAACTTCATTCCCTCTTGTTTATGTGTTGTCCGAAAATTCACCATGTGTTGGTGTCTTCTCTTGTTCTTCCATAGCTCCATTCCAATCTTCAAAGGGCTAGGAGGATTCCTATCTTGCCACTTGTTCAAGTTCTCTTTCAAATTCCAAAGGTAATAATCAAGTTCTAGTGTATTAAAACACTTATGTTAACCTAGGGTTTGTAAATGAGTTTAAGCATGAAGCTTGAATGCTCATTGGTTTATTTGTGTGTTGGCTAGAACATTGACAAGTAGCCAAGTCCTCTTGCCGATTTCCAACCAAGGAAGAACAAGAGTGTTCAAGTAAAAATCTTGAAAGAAAAAGGTAAATGTGTTAACCTAATGTGGTTTAAATGCCTTAGGAAAATTGAGCTTGAGATTGCTTAATAAAATACCTAAAGAGCCAATGGGAAATGAGTTAGTAAAATGCTCTCAAAGAGTTTATTAAAGACATATGTGATGTTGGGTGTATTTGCAGGTCAAAGGCAATTATTATGTGGAAATTCAGTGTTTAAGGTTTATGTTATTTAAGGGCCTAAGTGCCAAGCAATTTAAGTTTATGCACTATATTGTGATGTAGTGTAGCTTGAGGTTTAGTTGTGTGTAATGAAGGTGTCTTTGGTGAAGGTGTATGCCTCCGGAGATTAATGGGTGAAAAACCATGTGTACAAGGATGTGTATTGAGTGATTAAATTTCTTGGGTTGTATTAAGGTGAAAAACTGTAGGTTTTGTGAGAAGTAATGCAAAGGAAGCTATGGCAAAATTTGGTTAATGAACAAGAAGTTTTAAGTTTATAAAGATGTTTGGAAGATGATGTTGTGATGGTAAGGAAACATTTTGGTATAGAGGTCATTATAGGTGAAACACCACTTAGAAAACCAAAGGAGAAATGTTACAAGTGTTAAGATATTTTGTAAGAAAAATGAGTAGCAAGTTGGGTAAGGTTTTAAGGTGGATCAAAGGATATTTGGTATTAGGATATGCCTAAGTTCATGTGTGAAGGTTGGGTAATCAATGGATGAAGATAATAGATGAAACAAGACTTGAAAATGTCAATTTGGGAATTCTGTTACAGTGGTCCGGGACTTAGGTTTTGGAATGGTGTCCGGACCATATATGAAAAACTGGCCGAGAGTCTAAGACTGTCTTGGTCCGGGACTTGGGGTGAGTACAAGGTCCCGGACCACCCTGTTAAATGTAGCCGAGAGTTGCTTAAGTGTTGGTCGGGACTTAAGGTAAGGACCAAGTCCCGGACCACTCTAAAATGTTGTTTAAGGTATGAAAATGATGTGTAATGATGGGGATTGATAAGTAATGATGTTATAGGGATGTTAAGGACATGTTAGGTGAGTTATAAAGACAACCAAGTGGGTGAAAAGTTGTAATAAAGTGTGAAAGTAAAACGAGTTAAAAATGTCAAGTTGTTTAACTAGTTAACGAGGGTAAGTTATGAGCGTTAGACTTTAAACAAACATGTTACCCCGATGTTGATAAAAGTAAATGTAATGTTGCCAGTTGTTCGAGAACTGTTCAAGGAACCTAAGTCGACACGTTAGAGTGGACGTTGGTGACAGGTATGGTTTTCTTGCAACCTGTGTCCTACCGGATTACACCGGCTTGTATGCCAATGTGTTTTTCTGTGTGTTTGCCACCTTGGAAGATAAAACATGTAATGAGATTATAGTAATTCATTTATGTGGCGCACCTAGTTCCCGATACCATTTAACCTCGAAAGTGTTAAACCTTTACTAACTGAGTCTAGGATCACAGGAGAGTTTGGTATTCGGATTAAACGACCCAAACCATGGGGCGTTCTAACCACGGCTATGCGTGAGTTAAATGTGTGGTATGTGTATGTGAATGTAGGGATCTCCCTTGTATGTTTAACCCAAGAGTAATACTGTATGGTGTGTAAGTACGATAGACTCCGTAGTGGAGTTCTAACGAAAAATTAAAAGTAAGTATGTACTAACAGTAGTGAGGAATCCGGTTTGGCGGTCGCGCGTTGTTTGGGAGTGGGTATCCTTTTTAGCTTTACCCTTCTCTCTGTTATGGTTGTTTCCCTCACGGGTTATGATCTCCCATTAGCTTATCCCAAAGCTTAGCTATTCTGACTTACGATCGGTTTAGGGGGAACATGTGTTTATGTGGTGTGTTCGGGTCACTAAATCCGATCCATCTTTAGGTAAGTTACTCGTCCGACTATTAGGGCGGTAATGAGTTTTGTTATAACGAGCTTAACATGGGGGGTGATATCATTCCCTAGGCTCACCAGTGTGTTAACTATGTTTGGGCCGGTTCCTAAGAGATCCGTACCCGTTATGTATGTGTTATTTGTATGTTGCAAAGTTATTGTGATGTGATGTTATATGTCGCTTAGAAGTGAAATATGAGGATCATGGATATGGTTCCTAGTATGTAAAGAGACGTTTGTGGAAACCCGATAGTGGGTAAGTGTCGTCTATTGAGGAAATAGCTCCGTTAGAGGAGAAATACTTTAGGGTGGAAGAACTCAAAGAGTGATTGGTTAAGTATGGATGAGTTATTTTGTTTAACCCATTGGGGTGAAATGTATCGTGTTGTGAGTTTATGTTTCCCATGCTTGATGGGATAATCTTGGTTAAGACCTAATGAGCTTACCCAGACCTTATTTATATGTTAATAGACATATTAAACCAATTACCAAAGAAAACCAAGCTTGAAAACAAGTTTAAACATAAAATGTGCTTTAAGGAGCCTTAAAGCACATTTTTGAAAAATTGTCTCGTAAATGGGTTTTGAATGGCTAGATGTCCATCATTACTCTTTAATTAACATGTGTACTACTTAGTATCACATTAGGAATCCTAAATCAATGGGAAACCAAAAATTTCACAGTTATGTGCCTTGTTTTTATGAATAGTGACTTTTATAAGCTAGTTTGTAACATATGATATATTAAGTAATTAAATGAGTTAACAAAGACCAAAACACCCCTAAGTAATATATGGGGGCCGGTTTTTGTAAGGTGAGTCACCACCACCTGCAATCAAATAAGTGAAGGAAGACATAAAGTAAATAATATATTACTTTATTAAGTACTAATATCTACTAAAGGCAATGACAATCACTCGTTCAATCATTCCTCTCTTGTTCCCACTTACCTCCACCAATTTCTTCATCTCCTTCCTTGCTCTCCATCGGTTTTGCTACAGCAAAACACAACTCTCCATCTTTGAATGCTTGTAACTTCTAGCTCCATGATCCAAATTCAATTTCAAGACCACCATTCTTCTAGTTGGAGCAAGCTCTACACTTCTATCTTTTCAAATCTTCAAAAGCCTCATTTTGGTGCCATGGAGATTCTCCATTGAAGGAGCTTGAGCTCATGTGTTCATGCCTTGTTATGCTCCTTTGCTTCAAGGTAAGGAAAGTCAAAGAAAAACTTCATTCCCTCTTGTTTATGTGTTGTCCGAAAATTCACCAAGTGTTGGTGTCTTCTCTTGTTCTTCCATAGCTCCATTCCAATCTTCAAAGGGCTAGGAGGATTCCTATCTTGCCACTTGTTCAAGTTCTCTTTCAAATTCCAAAGGTAATAATCAAGTTCTAGTGTATTAAAACACTTATGTTAACCTAGGGTTTGTAAATGAGTTTAAGCATGAAGCTTGAATGCTCATTGGTTTATTTGTGTGTTGGCTAGAACATTGACAAGTAGCCAAGTCCTCTTGCCGATTTCCAACCAAGGAAGAACAAGAGTGTTCAAGTAAAAATCTTGAAAGAAAAGAGGTAAATGTGTTAACCTAATGTGGTTTAAATGCCTTAGGAAAATTGAGCTTGAGATTGCTTAATAAAATACCTAAAGATCCAATGGGAAATGAGTTAGTAAAATGCTCTCAAAGAGTTTATTAAAGACATATGTGATGTTGGGTGTATTTGCAGGTCAAAGGCAATTATTATGTGGAAATTCAGTGTTTAAGGTTTATGTTATTTAAGGGCCTAAGTGCCAAGCAATTTAAGTTTATGCACTATATTGTGATGTAGTGTAGCTTGAGGTTTAGTTGTGTGTAATGAAGGTGTCTTTGGTGAAGGTGTATGCCTCCGGAGATTAATGGGTGAAAAACCATGTGTACAAGGATGTGTATTGAGTGATTAAATATTCTTGGGTTGTATTAAGGTGAAAAACTGTAGGTTTTGGTGAGAAGTAATGCAAAGGAAGCTATGGCAAAATTTGGTTAATGAACAAGAAGTTTTAAGTGTATAAAAGATGTTTGGAAGATGATGTTGTGATGGTAAGGAAACATTTTGGTATAGAGGTCATTATAGGTGAAACACCACTTAGAAAACCAAAAGAGAAATGTTACAAGTGTTAAGATATTTTGTAAGAAAAATGAGTAGCAAGTTGGGTAAGGTTTTAAGGTGGATCAAAGTGATATTTTGGTATTAGGATATGCCTAAGTTCATGTGTGAAGGTTGGGTAATCAATGGATGAAGATAATAGATGAAACAAGACTTGAAAATGTCAATTTGGGTATTCTGTTACAGTGGTCCGGGACTTAGGTTTTGGAATGGTGTCCGGACCATATATGAAAAACTGGCCGAGAGTCTAAGACTGTCTTGGTCCGGGACTTGGGGTGAGTACAAGGTCCCGGACCACCCTGTTAAATGTAGCCGAGAGTTGCTTAAGTGTTGGTCCGGGACTTAAGGTAAGGACCAAGTCCCGGACCACTCTAAAAATGTTGTTTAAGGTATGAAAATGATGTGTAATGATGGGGATTGATAAGTAATGATGTTATAGGGATGTTAAGGACATGTTAGGTGAGTTATAAAGACAACCAAGTGGGTGAAAAGTTGTAATAAAGTGTGAAAGTAAAACGAGTTAAAAATGTCAAGTTGTTTAACTAGTTAACGAGGGTAAGTTATGAGCGTTAGACTTTAAACAAACATGTTACCCCGATGTTGATAAAAGTAAATGTAATGTTGCCAGTTGTTCGAGAACTGTTCAAGGAACCTAAGTCGACACGTTAGAGTGGACGTTGGTGACAGGTATGGTTTTCTTGCAACCTGTGTCCTACCGGATTACACCGGCTTGTATGCCAATGTGTTTTTCTGTGTGTTTGCCACCTTGGAAGATAAAACATGTAATGAGATTATAGTAATTCATTTATGTGGCGCACCTAGTTTCCGATACCATTTAACCTCGAAAGTGTTAAACCTTTACTAACTGAGTTTAGGATCACAGGAGAGTTTGGTATTCGGATTAAACGACCCGAACCATGGGGCGTTCTTACCACGGCTATGCGTGAGTTAAATGTGTGGTATGTGTATGTGAATGTAGGGATCTCCCTTGTATGTTTAACCCAAGAGTAATACTGTATGGTGTGTAAGTACGATAGACTCCGTAGTGGAGTTCTAACGAAAAATTAAAAGTAAGTATGTACTAACAGTAGTGAGGAATCCGGTTTGGCCGGTCGCGCGTTGTTTGGGAGTGGGTATCCTTTTTAGCTTTACCCTTCTCTCTGTTATGGTTGTTTCCCTCACGGGTTATGATCTCCCATTAGCTTATCCCATAGCTTAGCTATTCTGACTTACGATCGGTTTAGGGGGAACATGTGTTTATGTGGTGTGTTCGGGTCACTAAATCCGATCCATCTTTAGGTAAGTTACTCGTCTGACTATTAGGGCGGTAATGAGTTTTGTTATAACGAGCTTAACATGGGGGTGATATCATTCCCTAGGCTCACCAGTGTGTTAACTATGTTTGGGCCGGTTCCTAAGAGATCCGTACCCGTTATGTATGTGTTATTTGTATGTTGCAAAGTATTGTGATGTGATGTTATATGTCGCTTAGAAGTGAAATATGAGGATCATGGATATGGTTCCTAGTATTTAAAGAGACGTTTGTGGAAACCCGATAGTGGCTAAGTGTCGTCTATTGAGGAAATAGCTCCGTTAGAGGAGAAATACTTTAGGGTGGAAGAACTCAAAGAGTGATTGGTTAAGTATGGATGAGTTATTTTGTTTAACCCATTGGGGTGAAATGTATCGTGTTGTGAGTTTATGTTTCACATGCTTGATTTAAATGTAATCAACTGCATGCTAAGACGACAAATAGTTGTGCGTGGCCCGGTAGCATGTGGGCTGCGGGATTACCATACCAGCAAAGGTGCTGAGCCCCTGGGGGGCCACCCTTTCTTTCCTTTTCTATTTCAGCTACAAGAAGCTGGAGCCGTTCGAGAGTAGGACGGGGTAGTTGTTGCGTACGGGTAATTGATGTAATCACTTGTAACCTGTAGGTGTAGTAAGTCCGAAATTGTTCTCGGCATTAGTTATAAGTACTCGGTACAGTTGGAAGGTATTTGTATAATGAATGTTGGTGTTGATAAAGGAGACAGTAATGTGTAAGTTGCTCGGGGATCTAGTCCATCAGACCGATACAGTTGTGTAAATGTTAGCCTTGTTAGCCACGTGGGTGGTTAACGGCGTGAGAGGTACGCTAGCTAGGAGGACCAGTGAATATTGGAAACCTACCATATACATCCCACCCTCCACAATCCCTGAGTATAATTTGGAAAGAACGCCAGAGAGATGGAAGCCCCCTCTTACTCGGGAATACCCGACCTGGCTGCGTTTAAATGTCCTTATAAGTACGGAGAGCCTGTCATACGGTAGATTCCGAAAGGTGTGAACCCCGAAGACGGTTCCCATTTTAACAATGTCTGCCGCATAAGGTAGCGAAAAGTGAAGAATCATGCGCATAAGAGAATAAAATTTCCAGCAACCTAGATCGACATGCCGAGCAGTCGAGAAAAACCAGCTTGCAACGCGCCAAGCGTGCAACAGGCAAGAAGTGAGGTAATGAAACCCGAGACAAGTGTCCACGGGACTACAATGTTAACTAATACACCAATGGTATACCGACCGAATAAGGAACTACAACGTAGTATGAGGAGGATGTAATACTAAGTAAAAGGGGTCTCCCAGAAGGGGAAACACCCTAGTTAATGGTCACCATGTGAAAATAGTGAGAAAAACCCAGAGGATTTATTGTTAAGACTGTGAGATCAAGTAAGGGCCAGCAAGGCCACTAATGTCAGAGTAAGCGGAAACAATACCGCAACCAATGTTTATTGGACCAGTAGCCAGTTAGCATGGCGCACTTGCCATGGCAAGTGCCGCTATAACAAGCTGTACGGGAAACTTAAAACAACTACAGGTACTTAGTAAAGTACCGTGAAGTTAAGTGGGACCAGCATAGTTGTGGAAGGGCTTAGCAGCCCGACCTCTGCAATTGGAAGTACACCAGTCAGCAAGAAGCTAGACTTGACTAAAGCAAGGAAAAGTTGTGAAGCCACGAGAATTAATCTTTTAGACTTAAATTCATCTTCAAAACCTTTTTCCAAACCAAATTTTCTTTCAAACCCATTTATTTCCAACCTTCCTTGAAACCAGACCAGGAGACCTACACCGGCCTCAGTGCCACGTGGTAGGTAAGTTATACCCAGTGACCTTTAAATAACCGGATGGAAACCGGTAAACCCAAGGGTAGCAACCCGAGGGAATGGATGGAGACCATAAAAAAAAATACAATAGTGGATAAACCTTCCCTTGATTAAGATCGGGAAGCACGGAATGCATATTATCACAGGATAATATAAGGGAGTTGACAACAGAATACTTCACCTAGGCGCGTGACGGACACTACGAGTGTACCAACTGAATTGTGGGACGACCGCACTCCGATAGGAGCTTGTGGGCCTAGCAGACCTTCTTATAGGTTAACCGGGTAAGTAGCAATGTATCAACAGGATACCCCACATATGTATACGAGTGGAGTCGGAAACACGGGAAGTAGTCGACTCCATACTATGGTCCGAAGTAAAAGTCAGACAAGTAAAAAATTACCAAGAATGGTAGAAGTAATGGAACCAATAAGGTCAATAAGACTAAAAGAATCAGTGAATTCATTTTAAGGAAGTGTTTAAAGGTGAACAAGTGCGAAGTGCACTAGTTGGTAAATAAGGACATGGAATATGTCTTAAGAACCCTGAGGGATGAATGTAATAGCTGGAGTAAGCACCCAGCCTACAGATGGTGAGGCAGATGCCTATTATGGATATGTTAATGTGCAATGACCAGGATGAGACTCCCGAGATGGTCACTAGAGATATCAGTCTCACTGAAGAGAATATTTAACCTAGGCAAGAATGCAAGGAAATGCAGTTAATTAAATGTACTCATAATGGAAAGCCAGATGTAATGACATAACCTGGTAACACCCAGGAGCTGTCCTTAAAGGGGTGTTTGGATCAACAGTGGTTGAAAGGAATAACGACCTTCTCATGGAGCCCAATACAACATGTAAACCGTGTAACATTGTTCGAAGAAGTAAATGAATGTGAACAGCCTGCAATGAGCAGAGCTCGAGGCAACAGGGCTTATAAGCCACAAGTAAAATGTCATAAGTGAATTTTGTCGACTACGAAAGTTTATGGTATATAAGTAATAAAAGCGGATAACGAACCACTACTTAAAGAGTGGGGACACCTCTTAGTATTGTGAAACCGCCGGAACGGTAGTAATGAGTAGGAATATGTTCAGGGAATATGTTAAGGGTTGACCATATTGTTAATATCCAGGAATGATGTGAGTAGAAATAATTCGAAAATAACTGTTTGTACCAGTTGTGGAGACGGATGAGTAATAAGTCTAATAGCAACCACCAGAGGTGTGTGATGCTTAATGTGTAATGAGCAACGCTCAAGGAGCATAAAGACCCGAAGAATAGAGTACCCAGTAATCAGCCAAATAAATGGCGAAACACAGTGTAATGGCGGAAGCTAATATAACAGCAGATGCAGTGCGAGTTGATATTATACAATGAGTAACCGCACGATGCGCAGTAAGCGACCGTTGCATGAGTATTATTAAATAATAAAATGGCCAACAAGCACAGTTATGAGTTAGACACAGTGAACACGTAAGATAAGTGATGACATACAGACTGGGCAACAAGCCAGTACTTGATACTATGTGATAAGGAATACAGTGTGAATCCCTCGCAATCGCATAAGAGATTTACTGTCAAGAGTTTACGCCTCTGCACTCGGTATGACTGAGCATTTTGGTATTGCTCTTGTGCAGTAATGATCGAGTGGGATAGCTAGAAATTCGGGAGATGTCAATTGTGGTAGAAGTATAAGAGTATTATAACACGATAAGGACCGGCATAGGAAATGCAAGGTCGTATCAATGGAAGGATACTTGATTCACAATAAGTGACTATAGTTACACAGTATGTTAAATATTGGTATGGAATATACCACAGTTGTTGAAATGACTGAGAGAATACTACATGTTAGTAGTGGCTCAAATTCAACCGACAGTAAGTCGGAAGAAATCAAGTAAATCAGGGTGAGTACAATAAGTCATCATGGAGATGCATAGAAAGTTGAAACTCACCGAGTTCGCTCGTGGTAAGAAATACCACGCGTCGGTTGAGAAACCGTTATTACCTAGATAGGGGTGATAATCAGGAATGTACAATACAGTAGGAATAATGTATGAACAACTAAGTTCTATTACCAAGAATCGCATAGCAGAAACTAGTGAGCCAACGATTCAAGTGTTGGATGTGCGTTGTGAATATGAGTGAATGGCTAATTAGTAACGCCTAGAAGTTTCACAGGCCAGAATCGAAACTGGTTATGAATTAAATAAACTCTAAAGAGAACTCTTGGTTAGGGACTAAACCGCCAATATGGCTAAGATCCTCAAACCAGAATACATTGTATAATAAACCGTGTGGAGATTAAACACTTCACGACGGGGAATGTTATACACAGTGAGTAAGTGATTGATTACGTGGGCGTAATCCCTTTTAAGGGGGGTAGAGCGCAAAGCCACTTAGTGTCTATTACCGTACAAGTGTACGTGAACTATGGTGTGCATAGCACAAAATAATTTGTTTTGATGAGTGGTGTGTGTGTTACATAAACATACGCATACATTCATGGTTTAATTGTGGTAATTACGCACAGAAGATGCGAATACCATTGTGATGAATGTGTTATTGGTAACAGTTGTGTGTGAGGGTACAAGTGTGGGAGTAAAGAAACTCCCGGGGAACTAAAACCCCGACAGTATATGTTCATATGATACTAAATGTTAAACTGTGTGTTGTATTTTGATAAATATATGTATATGTACAATATAGTGATCTATGAAAGGGTATGAAACCGACATAGAACCTAGTGAGAATAAGATTCCCTAGGTAACCAGATTAAAATGAATGGAGATAACTGATAGACGGAGTTCTATCCTTGGAGATGTAATGACTATGACTAGAAAAACAAGATAGAAAATGGCAAATGAGTGTATTAGTTGATGTTTGAAAATGAAGTGGGAGGTGGAACTTGATTTGCATGCGATCAAGGGAAGCCGAACACAAATTGGGGTGGAAGGATAGTTCA
Source organism: Limonium bicolor (assembly GCA_023374045.1). Lineage (NCBI taxonomy): Eukaryota > Viridiplantae > Streptophyta > Magnoliopsida > Caryophyllales > Plumbaginaceae > Limonium > Limonium bicolor. The sequence goes on from CM041779.1 coordinate 159,328,872, forward strand.
ACATTGATGCTGATCACATCAGGGTTGGATGATTCTTGAAGCTCCCTACAAGTGGTCACAAATAACCACGCTGGAAAAAGGAATAAAGAGCATAAGTTGGACTTGGAGTTGTATGTGTTTTCAAAAGGGTTTTGAACCGGTATTTATAAAACGTCGATAGATACCTTACATATAAGTTCTCTTACTTAACCTCATAAGGAAATTTTAAATTTAAGTGATTGTTTTGACCTCCCAAAGGAACGGGGACAATATGTGTCCATCGCGACCGGGTTCTGCGGGAGCACAGTGTATGTAAAAGAAATTTTTAGTTGCTATACGTGCTAAACGTGTTGTGGAATGTGTAAAAAAAAAAATGTCATTTGGACCTTGAGTCCTAACGTGGTTAAGTCCGAAGTGTATGTTATCAAGACCTAGAGTCTTATGTTGTGTTATAGACCTATGTGTAAGGATGTTATGTTATCAGACCTATGGTCTAAATGTTGTTGTGTTGCCCAGACGTGAGAGTCTAAGGGTTGTTATGTATGTGCAAATGTTGTTAAGGTACCCGGACCACTAAGTCCGAGGTTACTATGTAAGTATGTTATGTGATGTATGGATGTGGATATGTTACTCGGACCATCAAGTCCGGGACTGTGATGTAAAGTATGTTTGGTTATGGAAGTGTTTTATTATACAAGTATTCCGTATTCTAATCCAATGATATGTGGGAAGTGTGAACTTCGGGGACGAAGTTCTTTTAAGGGGGGTAGATTGAAATACCCCAAACCTTGATATGTTGTTTAAATGTTAAGATATGGTATAATAAGGCTAAAAAGTGCCTTAGAAATATTGAACAATTTTAACCATATAAACACAATAATTACCTTAAAGTCGATAAGGGCAAAATGTGCTCTAAGCTTGGGATAATCTTGGTTAAGACCTAATGAGCTTACCCAGACCTTATTTATATGTTAATAGACATATTAAACCAATTACCAAAGAAAACCAAGCTTGAAAACAAGTTTAAACAAAATGTGCTTTAAGGAGCCTTAAAGCACATTTTTGAAAAATTGTCTGTAAATGGGTTTTGAATGGCTAGATGTCCATCATTACTCTTTAATTAACATGTGTACTACTTAGTATCACATTAGGAATCCTAAATCAATGGGAAACCAAAAATTTCACAGTTATGTGCCTTGTTTTTATGAATAGTGACTTTTATAAGCTAGTTTGTAACATATGTTATATTAAGTAATTAAATGAGTTAACAAAGACCAAAATACCCCTAAGTAATATATGGGGGCCGGTTTTTGTAAGGTGAGTCACCACCACCTGCAATCAAATAAGTGAAGGAAGACATAAAGTAAATAATATACTACTTTATTAAGCACTAATATCTACTAAAGGCAATGACAATCACTCGTTCAATCATTCCTCTCTTTCCCACTTACCTCCACCGATTTCTTCATCTCCTTCCTTGCTCTCCATCGGTTTTGCTACAGCAAAACACAACTCTCCATCTTTGAATGCTTGTAACTTCTAGCTCCATGATCCAAATTCAATTTCAAGACCACCATTCTTCTAGTTGGAGCAAGCTCTACACTTCTATCTTTTCAAATCTTCAAAAGCCTCATTTCGGTGCCATGGAGATTCTCCATTGAAGGAGCTTGAGCTCATGTTTTCATGCCTTGTTATACTCCTTTGCTTCAAGGTAAGGAAAGTCAAAGAAAAACTCCATTCCTCTTTTTATGTGTTGTCCGAAAATTCACCAAGTGTTGGTGTCTTCTCTTGTTCTTCCATAGCTCCATTCCAATCTTCAAAGGGCTAGGAGGATTCCTATCTTGCCACTTGTTCAAGTTCTCTTTCAAATTCCAAAGGTAATCATCAAGTTCTAGTGTATTAAAACACTTATGTTAACCTAGGGTTTGTAAATGAGTTTAAGCATGAAGCTTGAATGCTCATTGGTTTATTTGTGTGTTGGCTAGAACATTGACAAGTAGCCAAGTCCTCTTGCCGATTTCCAACCAAGGAAGAACAAGAGTGTTCAAGTAAAAATCTTGAAAGAAAAGAGGTAAATGTGTTAACCTAATGTGGTTTAAATGCCTTAGGAAAATTGAGCTTGAGATTGCTTAATAAAATACCTAAAGAGCCAATGGGAAATGAGTTAGTAAAATGCTCTCAAAGAGTTTATTAAAGGCATATGTGATGTTGGGTGTATTTGCAGGTCAAAGGCAATTATTATGTGGAAATTCAGTGTTTAAGGTTTATGTTATTTAAGGGCCTAAGTGCCAAGCAATTTAAGTTTATGCACTATATTGTGATGTAGTGTAGCTTGAGGTTTAGTTGTGTGTAATGAAGGTGTCTTTGGTGAAGGTGTATGCCTCCGGAGATTAATGGGTGAAAAACCATGTGTACAAGGATGTGTATTGAGTGATTAATATTCTTGGGTTGTATTAAGGTGAAAAACTGTAGGTTTTGGTGAGAAGTAATGCAAAGGAAGCTATGGCAAAATTTGGTTAATGAACAAGAAGTTTTAAGTGTTAAAAGATGTTTGGAAGATGATGTTGTGATGGTAAGGAAACATTTTGGTATAGAGGTCATTATAGGTGAAACACCACTTAGAAAACCAAAGGAGAAATGTTACAAGTGTTAAGATTTTGTAAGAAAAATGAGTAACAAGTTGGGTAAGGTTTTAAGGTGGATCAAAGTGATATTTTGGTATTAGATATGCCTAAGTTCATGTGTGAAGGTTGGGTAATCAATGATGAAGATAATAGATGAAACAAGACTTGAAAATGTCAATTTGGGAATTCTGTTACAGTGGTCCGGGACTTAGGTTTTGGAATGGTGTCCGGACCATATATGAAAAACTGGCCGAGAGTCTAAGACTGTCTTGGTCCGGGACTTGGGGTGAGTACAAGGTCCCGGACCACCCTTAAATGTAGCCGAGAGTTGCTTAAGTGTTGGTCCGGGACTTAAGGTAAGGACCAAGTCCCGGACCACTCTAAAAATGTTGTTTAAGGTATGAAATGATGTGTAATGATGGGGATTGATAAGTAATGATGTTATAGGGATGTTAAGGACATGTTAGGTGAGTTATAAAGACAACCAAGTGGGTGAAAAGTTGTAATAAATGTGAAAGTAAAACGAGTTAAAAATGTCAAGTTGTTTAACTAGTTAACGAGGGTAAGTTATATGAGCGTTAGACTTTAAACAAACATGTTACCCCGATGTTGATAAAAGTAAATGTAATGTTGCCAGTTGTTCGAGAACTATTCAAGGAACTAAGTCGACACGTTAGAGTGGACGTTGGTGACAGGTATGGTTTTCTTGCAACCTGTGTCCTACCGGATTACACCGGCTTGTATGCCAATGTGTTTTTCTGTGTGTTTGCCACCTTGGAAGATAAAACATGTAATGAGATTATAGTAATTCATTATGTGGCGCACCTAGTTCCGATACCATTTAACCTCGAAAGTGTTAAACCTTACTAACTGAGTCTAGGATCACAGGAGAGTTTGGTATTCGGATTAAACGACCCGAACCATGGGGCGTTCTACCACAGCTATGCGTGAGTTAAATGTGTGGTATGTGTATGTGAATGTAGGGATCTCCCTTGTGTTTAACCCAAGAGTAATACTGTATGGTGTGTAAGTACGATAGACTCCGTAGTGGAGTTCTAACGAAAAATTAAAAGTAAGTATGTACTAACAGTAGTGAGGAATCCGGTTTGGCCGGTCGCGCGTTGTTTGGAGTGTATCCTTTTAGCTTTACCCTTCTCTCAGTTATGGTTGTTTCCCTCACGGGTTATGATCTCCCATTAGCTTATCCCAAAGCGTAGCTATTCTGACTTACGATCGGTTTAGGGGGAACATGTGTTTATGTGGTGTGTTCGGGTCACTAAATCCGATCCATCTTTAGGTAAGTTACTCGTCCGACTATTAGGGCGGTAATGAGTTTTGTTATAACGAGCTTAACATGGGGGTGATATCATTCCCTAGGCTCACCAGTGTGTTAACTATGTTTGGGCCGGTTCCTAAGAGATCCGTACCCGTTATGTATGTGTTATTTGTATGTTGCAAAGTTATTGTGATGTGTTATATGTCGCTTAGAAGTGAAATATGAGGATCATGGATATGGTTCCTAGTATGTAAAGAGACGTTTGTGGAAACCCGATAGTGGGTAAGTGTCGTCTATTGAGGAAATAGCTCGTTAGAGGAGAAATACTTTAGGGTGGGAAGAACTCAAAGAGTGATTGGTTAAGTATGGATGAGTTATTTTGTTTAACCCATTGGGGTGAAATGTATCGTGTTGTGAGTTTATGTTCACATGCTTGATTTAAATGTAATCAACTGCATGCTAAGACGACAATAGTTGTGCGTGGCCCGGTAGCATGTGGGCTGCGGGATTACCATACCAGCAAAGGTGCTGAGCCCCTGGGGGGCCACCCTTTCTTTCCTTTTATTTCAGGTACAAGAAGCTGGAGCCGTTCGAGAGTAGGAGGAGGGTAGTTGTTGCGTACGGGTAATTGATGTAATCACTTGTAACCTGTAGTAGTTGTAGGTGTAGTAAGTCCGAAATTGTTCTCGGCAGTTATAAGTACTCGGTACAGTTGGAAGGATTTGTATAATGAATGTTAGTGTTGATAAAGGAGACAGTAATGTGTAAGTTGCTCGGGGATCTAGTCCATCAGACCGATACAGTTGTGTAAATGTTAGCCTTGTTAGCCACGTGGGTGGTTAACGGCGTGTAACACCGATGAGTTAAGTTATGTGATGATGTGTACTTTCCGCTGCAGTTTAATGTTAAGTATGTTGTTGTATGTTGGGGTGTTACACTTAGGGCTAAGGGTTGAGTGATAGCGTGAGAGAAGCGCTAGATAGGAACTTCCAGTATGGTCTGGATACCTACAATACCAAACCCGCCCTCCACAATCCCCGTATTAAAAGCTTGGGAAAGAACGCCAGAGAGACAGAGAAACCCGATCTGGCAGTTATTAAATATTTCAATCTGAACCAGAACCTGTCATGCGGTAGATCCCAGAACCGAAAATCCCGGAGACGAATCCCACTGGAACGACAATAACCGCACTCAATGACGGAAGGTCGAGACATCCTAATCCAAGGAGACCGGAATTTGTGGCAGCATTAGGCGATGTGCATAGCAGTCGCGAGAAACTGGCTGGCCGAGCAGCAACAGGAAGGCAAGCACCAATCGTGCAACGAGGCGGATTAATGAGGAACTACGCAACCGGGACACATGTCTACGGACCGCCATAGTTATGTAATACCACTAACGGTAATCTAACTGACTATGAATTTTGTCAAGAGTAGGAACACCCACCCTGCCACACCCGAAGAGGCGGCAATACCTAACTGGCATAGCTTAGACAGCTACGAGCTTATTTACGGGACACACCCGAATAGGACTACTGAAGTAGTGCCTAAATGAGTTAAACTTTGGTAACCACAGTAAAGACGGGGGAACGAGCAACGAGGTAGAACACAGATTTAAGTAAATAAGGGTCCCCGACAAGGGAAAAGCACCCAGATCGAAGACAGTCATGTCAAGATGAATAAGAAACAGATCTGAAGAGTAATTATCGAACGAAAGGATCAATGAAGAGCCGACGAGGCTACCAAGTATAATGTGAACAATACCGGAACCGGTATGAGTTAGCCTAAAAACTGCCTGTATCGCGCACTTGCCACGACAAGTGCAGTAGTAACGGGACTATTAAGAGGAACGTTAACAAGCAAAAGGTACTTGGTAAAGCACGAGGATGGCGATAAAAGCTAATATGGCAACACAACCCTGACAATTGTGGAAACAAAACCTTGGAAAGGCCTGATAGCCTGACCAATGTATTAAGAATATACCTGTCGGTGAGAAGCTAGATCTGGTAGGAAGCAACCGGCATTGAAATGTCGTGAAGTTTTTTATTTTCAAACTCAAATTTTCTTTCAAAACGTAATTTTTTTTTCCAAAAACCACAAAATTTAAAACCTAAACTAGAAGAACCACGGTAAGTTATCATAAAATGATACAAGAGGAGTTGGCAACAGAATACTTCACCTAGGCATGTGACCGACACTACAAGTGTACACAAACGAGACATGGAAGAACCGCACTCCGAAGGAGCTTGTAGGCCCGACAGACCAGTTATGAGTTAGTTGGGTAAGTGGTAACGTATCAATAAGATACTCCATGTATGTATACCAGTATAGTATGGAACATGAGAAGTAATCGACTCCATACTATGAACCTTAAGATAAGTTCAAACCAATCAAGCTTACAAAGCAAAATGAGTCAAGAACCCACTACAGAAAGACGGAAAAGAATTAAAAGTGCGAGAAGCACCGAGGATTAAGTAGAGACATTGAATATGTCTCAGGAATCTCGAAGCAAATTCATGGTAACAAGGATGAACACCCAGCGTAAAAAATACGACGAATGCCTAAAATGAACATATCAATGTTTGATGAATGGGATAGAACTCCCACAGCATACCTCACTGAGGAGAATAATGACCTGAAAAAGAAGGTAAAGGAAAGGAATTAATAGTCTACCCAAGAGCAGGAGACGTTACAACCCTAAATGGGATAGTTCCAAAAATATAACCGCAAGGTGGAGTAAGAAACTGAACATACCCATGAGTTCCAGCCAAATGTAAGGGCACAACTCAGTAACACCCAGGAGCAATCCGTGAAGGGTGCCGAAGTCAACAGTAGTTGAACGAGATATCGTGTTGAAAACACAAGTGTTAAAGCGAACACTCGGGTAGAACTCAAAAAGATCCCATGAAACACGGGATACCCTAAATTGCCAGAGGGCATGAATTAATATCAAGATACTTAAAGAGCCTTCCAGGTATGGAAGCGTGATAAGAAATCTATGTCAAAGAGCCCAGCAATACCTTCAAACCATCTAATGGTGTACGGAGAAGCAGAAACTTGTATAA
>CM041779.1:159336311-159420373 GCA_023374045.1 Limonium bicolor
TCTTGGAGTTTGAGAAGATAGGATTGAAGAGCTTGATGAGGCTAGAAGAATGGTGGTCTTTGTTTTTGATTTGGTAAATAGAGCTAGGAGATATGAGGGGTCAAAGATGGAGAATGGTGTGAGAGCTGTTGCAAACAGATGGAGAGAGGGAGAAGATGAAGTTGGAGACGGTGGGAATGCAAGAGAAATGAGAGAATGAGTTTGAAGTTTGCTTTTGGAAGATATTTAAGTAGTAAAGCAAATAGTAACTTGCTTTATCATTTGTTATTTACTTGTTAACTTGCAAGGTGGTGACTCACCTCATTAAAAAAAACGGCCCCCATTAGTTATCTAGGGGTTTTTTAGTCTTTGTTGACCATTTAACTTACTTACAATGACATATGTCATAAACTAGCTTATTTAGTTACTATTCACAAAAACAAGGCACATCGTTGTGAAATTTTTGATTTCTTATTGATTTAGACTTCCTAATGTGATACTAAGTAGCACACATGTTAATTAAAGAGTAATGATGGACATTTAGTCACTCAAAACTCATTTACAAGACAATTTTTCAAAAATGTGCTTTAAGACTCCTTAAAGCACATTTTGTGTTTTAACTTGTTTTCAAGCTTGGTTTTCTTTGGTAATTGATTTAATATGTCCATTAATATATAAATAAGGTCTTGGTAAGCTCATTAGGTCTTAACCAAACTTATCCCAAGCTTAGAGCACATTTTTGCCCATATTGACTTTAAGGTATTTATTTGTGTTTTCTATGGTTTAATTGTTTACTAATGTTTCTAAGACACTTTTAGTCTTATTATACCATATTTTAATGTTTAAAAAACATACTAAGGTTTGGGGTATTTCACCTAGGCTAGCTCACTGGAACCTATTATGAGTCGCCACCTAATTTCAACCTAGATTAAATTAGGAAAGGAGAGTTCAGGTTCGGGGGCTTGGTATTCGACTTATTTAGGGTTCAAATTACTTTCATTACCCTTCCTAGGTCGTTTTCCTCTACTTGGTTTTTTACGGCTTTCTACAAAGTTGCTTTTAACCTAGGTGCGCGCTTCTGTTTTTTTTTTTTTAACGTTTTTTGACAGAAAATTAAAGTGAAATTGAAAGTTACCTAAACTAGGGTTTTGGAGGCAGAATTAGGTCAAATTTTAATTACGTCCGTGGCCACGGACCTAATGTCCGAGACCACGGACCCCAGTTGAATTAGGTAATTTCGAAAACAGAACTAAAATAAAAACGCAAACTTGAAAAGTCTGGGGCCACGGACAGGGTGTCGGTGTAGTTATACTCTCGTTCAATCCTCGTTTTTCTCTTCGCTTTTGCTCTAGTATCCTTTCTGTTGAAGTTTAATATGTCGAATGGATTGACTCCTGGGTTTATTTTGGTTCTGAGGGTGCAAGTAATTTCAGGGGTTCTGTTGCAGGAAACGTTCTACTTTTTTGGTCTCGCAATTTGAGAGTGTCCAGGACCTGTTGCCATTTCGTTTGTTCATAAATCCACTTCTTATAAGCTGGAGCTTCTGGTTTCATTGTTAACTCCCCTCGTGAGCTTGCTTGGTCTAAGACCTTTAACTGGTTGAAAGTTGTCCCACCCTCTAAAACATCGATAACTGGCAACTACTGACTGCATAAGGGAAGTGTGTATTTCTAACTGGCAACCCTCCTCAGTGTTATCAGAGTTTTGTTAAACCTTGCGAACTAACTATCCATTGGGTTCTTTTCCTCCTTGCAATTCTCTATTCGTGGTTTTGCAGGAAATCTCTGTATCAATGTCCTGGTATTCATTCTTTCAATCGAGCAGCTATGGATGTATTTAATGTTTGAGCTGATTATTCTTGTCGGATCTGTGCATTTAGTTATTGTTATCTTATGCATTTGCTGATTTTATTTGCTTAGTCCTACGATCTGTTTCATTTTGCAGAGAAGAGCTTCTCTTCACCTTTATTTCACCATAACCATATTAACCCACTGTTAAGTCTTTGGCCTGTTCCAAAATTTGCAGGGAGCTACATGTGCCCCTTTTGGTATCATTCTCTAACCTTATTAATCTCATGGCTTTATCTGGTGATTAGCTTGATGCGTGTGCTTTTGTTTATACGGCAGTTCTCAATTCGTGTAAATTTGTTTTAGGGACAAGCAGTTTCTAGCAAACTTGTGAACATATATACCCTCCTAGCTTTTTCGTTTTTGATATTTCAGCAATACAAATTCACTTTGCACTATTCTGATCTTGTGTGACATTTCTCCACGTCTCAGTTTTTAGTGAACAAGAATGAAGTGTTTAATCTGTATTGATCAAGTTTAGGTTTCAGTTTTGGTGCATGGAAAGTGTATGTTTGTTTTACGGTTTTGGTTCCTGGTTTCGGTTTTCTATTGTATGTAGCTTTGAGTCAGTTTTCAATTGTTCTGCTCCATATGGTTCGATATTGAATTTAGGTAGTCTGGTTACATGATACTAGGACTTAATCTAAACAGAATGTAGCATGTGAAGATAAGCAAATTGATATTTGATTCAGGACTAATCAATTGGTGATTCATAAAGTTTCAGTCATTTGACTATCTGTTCCTCTGCTTGTTGGCCACTCAGAGTTCAGTTAGGTCCTTAAAGTAAAAAAAACAGCAACAACAAAAGCGGACTTCTGAAAGTTGATCAATGCCTTCCGTCCTTTTTATATACATATGTTATATGGTTTACTTCTCATCACGTACGTATTGTTTATATTCATTTCATGGTTAAGTATCTTCATCTCAATTTTATCTTTTTTAAGCTTATTTAAGCCTTAGTTATCACCCTTAGGACCTTTTAAACTGACAGAAAAGTTTTGGATGCATTATCGCTCCACACCTAACGGGTCTCTCATTCATTTCGTGGGGAAATAATCTCCTATAACTTCATAAAACACCTAAACCACCATTATTTATATATAAGAACAAAAAACTTCAAAAAAACGAGCCCTTAAGGCTATTTTAGGAGGGCTTAGGATGCGAAACCACCCCATGCCTAGCGGGTCTAATTCGTTTTATGTGGGTGGAATCCTCCTTTACCTTCAACTCACCCATAATCAAGAGTTAATAAATCAATAAATTGATTCATCTCACTTGTTAATATCTCACAAATCAGCCCAAGTCAATAAGGCCCATAGGCCAATTCTGCCCAAAATCAAATCAGGCCCAAAATCAAATAAGGTCCCAATTGGCCCAATATTCGAAAAGCCTGGCCCAATCCACCAGTGAGGCCCAAACACATGACTGGCCCAAACCCATTTCAACCCAATTCTAACTCAGCCCAATTTGCACCCGGTCCACAAGCCAAATTCTAACTTGGCCCATCTGGATCTGGCCCATAGCCTAGTTCAATCTAACAACCCTCTTCGGCCCAAATCCGAATAAGCCCAAAAGCCCATCTGGCCCAATTAGCAAATCCATCCCACAGCCAATTCAGACCCAAGCCTAATTTGACCCAAGCCCACTTCGGTACAAGCCCATTCTGTTTCAACTTTGACCTTGACCCAAACGTTGACCTTGATCGAACATTGACCTTGACCCCACTTTGACTCGGCACGTTTTCCAACCTCGGCCCAAATCTAAACCAAGTTCCATTCAATTCAAATCCATTTCAAACCCAATTTTATTCAATTTAGTTCAAATTCAAACCCAATTCAATTCAGCCCAAATTGAACTCAATTCAATTCATTTCAAATCTAACTCAATTCAAACCTAATTCAAATCAATTCGATCCGCCCAATTCAATTTCTACTCAGCCCAATTCAAACCACAACTTGTAAATCCAATCCAAACCTCATAAATCCAAAAACACTTCTTTAAATAAATTTCACATCAATTTCAAAACCATTTCAAAATTCAAAACTCTTTTATTTTAAAAACTCAAAGAAACCATTTTGTGAAATTTTAAAGGAAAAACTCTTCTCACATCATAGAAAACTCTTCTCAAAACGCAGTAAGTTCTTTTCACATATGCAGAAAGTTTTTTCCTACAAACATTTCTCAAAATTAGTGTTTCTTCATCGAGAATTCCGAGCAACTTTTAAAGTTTTCTAACTTAGTTTTCAAATCAAAGTAAAATGTTTTCGGGGAACAAGAAATGTCTAACCCCTTCAAAACATTTCCTTCTTGGTTAGACATCACTTGCTTCCCTTTCCAAAACAATCCGAGGCGGGGCACTGGGGTCGTCACAACCCTTGTCGCAGTCTGGATTTCTTTAGGCGGGGCATTAGGGTGACAAACCTCCCCTAATTGTAGCCTATATTTTTACGAGGCGGGGTGCTAGGGATGTGGCTACCTTCCTAGTTGCAGTCGGGATTTCAGAATCGTCTAACTCCCTTCCACTCGATTTCAATGTTTTCGGTTTTCAACGTTTTAAAACCCGGGAGTTAGAGACGATATTAGGGCTTGACCGAGGGCACCTCATTCATGGTGTTTCTCTCTAAACCCTAGTTTTCGACATAAATACATTGCCCCATCTTTCGAGCCTCGACACTTATTATTAATTAAGTGTCGTGCTCGAGGGGGTACATAGGGTGATGCCTCGGGGTCATCCGCCCTTTCACAACCAAATGATTTCCTCAACTATTTTGAACCTCAAACCCGAAAACCCAGAATCAACCCAGAATCTCTACCCAAACATCAATTGCCTCACACACTCAAATCATTATCCAAGCTTCAAATCACTCCAAACTCAAATCATCTCGACTTCTCTCAAACTTCTGAAGTCTCACAGGCCTGAGCGTCTCACAGACTCAAACATCTCAATTTCTCCACCACTTAAGATTTCAAACGTCTCACAGACTCGTGCGTCTCATAGACCTTGATATCCCATTCCTCCCACTACATGAACATTCTAAATGTCTCATAGACCTGAGCGCCTCACAGACTAACCCCTCGAACCCAAAACTTCCTAAAACTTCAAACATCTAAAAAATCCCGAAAACCGTGAACTACGTAAGGTCTGATCTCAACAGGTAGTTGAGTACGTAGGCAGCCCATCTAGGGTGTGACCCCATTCCAATCAAAAAACCCTTTTTCCACTCTTAAGTGACTCTCATATCTCTCAAACACTCAAACCTTCTTCGGCTCCCACAAACTTCAAATCAGCAGACTCCAAGTTTTGTCTATTTACCCAATCTCACACTTTTCCCAAATCTTCATTCTATATTCATCCAAATTCAGCAATTCCTCTCCTTGACGCAAGCTTGACAAAAAAGCTCACCTCTTCCACTCTCTTTCTCTCTTCCTGTCCTAATCCTATCCCTGGCTTTTAAATGAATCTCTCTAAAAAGGTTTTTAAAGAAGGCAATCCCGACAATTGGAGACCGAGGTTTCCTCGGGCACCAATCTAAAGTCGTGGTCGTTGCCACTTCTAAGGGGTGTAACCCAGTGCAAACCACACAGAATCTCTGAAATGACCAGATAAGTCATATCCATAGGCAACAATCTTAGAGTCAATTAACGGTTCTTAGTACCCGATCTTCTTTCCTAGTTATTATAGGTCAAACTAGGTGGCGGCTCTAGTCAACTCCGCCTTATAGAGGCATAAGTCCGCGCGGAGCCCATTGAGTACGGGTGTAGTGCTCACTAGCATTCCCCTTATGCTTTCTGGGAAAGACGGACGATAGAGTAGGTATTTGAGGGATGTCGAGGTGACAGGTTTTCACCCTCCACAGAATGGCATTTTAGGATCTAGGTTTTTCAGTCAAGAACCATATTTAGATAGACCCCCCTCATACCGAAAAATCACTCTCCATAGTAAGTACCCTCAAACCACTCGAACTACTTCATATGGACTTATGTGGACTAATGAGAATTAGAAGTTTTAGAGGAAAATGGTTTGTGTTTGTAATTATTGATGATTACTCACGATTTGTATGGACAATCTTCATCGCTTCCAAAGACGAAGTCTTTGAGAAATTTCAAGCTTTTGCAGGAAAGATCCAAGTACAAATTAATCTTAAAATCAAGGCTCTTCGGTCTGATCATGGGTCAGCGTTTGAAAATCAACAATTCATTAAAATGTGTAAACAATATGGAATCAACCACACATATTCAGCACCTAGAACACCACAGCAAAATGGGGTAGTTGAGCGTAAGAATAGAAAATTACAAGAAGTAGCTAAGCCATGCTATTGGGAAGCAATTTTCCTCAAGTCATTTGGGCTGAAGCTGTAGCAATTGCCTATTACATCACCAATCAAACGCTCATACGACCAATTCTCAACAAAACACCCTAAGAGTAGACCAAGGGGAGAAAACCAAGCATAAGTCACTTCAGAATATTTGGTTGTAAGTGTTATGTTCATAACAATGAAAAGAATTCTCTAGGAAAATTCGACACCAGAAGTGATCTGGCCATCTTCCTTAGGTACCCAGAAAGGAGCAGGGCATACAAAATCTACAACAAAAGGAATTTGAAAGTATATGAGAGTGTACATGGTCTTGATGAGGTTGAAATCCAGAAGATTAAAGAACCTGAAGAAGTTGAAGCCTATGGTTTTGATCTAGCTAGACAAGATCCCACAAACAATCCCTAAGATGAATCACCTACTAAGGAAAGCCTGCCAGATAGTTTAGCGACAGGTCAACAACATGTTAATGAAGGAAACAATGATGCTGAAGATCCTCTATCACCATCTACCATTCAACATATCGGATATCTCCAAAGGAATTCAAACTAGAGCACAAACTCATGACCTACTAGACTTTTCCACTACAGTTTCACCCATCGAACCCAAAAACATCAAAGAAGCTCTACAAGACTTAGACTGGATTAAAGCTATGCAAGAGGAATTAAATCAGTTTGAGAGATTCAAATTTGGCATCTTGTGCCTCGCCCCACACATCAAGGGGTACTTGGCACAAAGTGGGTTTTCAGAAACAAGCTAAATGAAATAGAAGAAGTCGTTAAGAATAAGGCTCGGTTGGTAGCACAAGGATATCATCAACAAAAAGGGATATATTTCCAAGAAACCTTTGCCCTAGTAGCAAGAACGGAGTCCATTTGATTACTTATTGCTTTTGCCGCACATAATGGAATCAAACTCTTTCAACTTGACATCAAAAGTGCCTTTCTCAACAGGTATGGCAAGGAAGAAGTATATGTAGAACAACCTCCAGGTTTTGAGACACAAGTAGGGAAACACATGGTGCTCAAGCTTGACAAAGTTCTCTATGGGCTCAAAAAAGCTCCAAGATCATGGTATGATCGCCTGTCATCCTATCTATTGGAAAACCACTTCAAAAGAGTTAAGGTTGACAAAACTTTATTTGTATATAACAACAAAAAGGACTTCCTGATTGCAAGTATATGTTGATGACATAATCTTTGGAGCTTCTGATGAGAAGTATTGCAAGAAATTTGAAGCATTAATGAAAAAAGAATTTGAGATGAGTCATCTAGGAGCATTGAAGTTCTTTTTAGGACTCTGAAACTAGCAAGCGCTCCTGATGCGTCCCCGACGTGTGTGGATGTATCGTGGACTCTAATAAAATTTGATAGTTTAGGGAGGGATGAGAGATAACTTTAAACTAGAAAACACATTTCGATTGTGAATTTACACACACAAAATTCACTTAACCACCCTTGCCCCACACACGGACTCCCGGGACAGTTTCAACTTTACCCCTAAAGTCGTCAACTCTCTCCTGACTATTGGCCTACGGTTCACCAACCGTTCCCCGACCTGTCGTCCTATCAAATACCCATTGTATTGATAATCTTACCCAGTCCTCTCTAGCTCACCAACTCTCTAGCACTTACACACACTCCTAAGTCTGATCCACGCTTGCCCAGATTATCTCTATCTTTTTCTCTCTACAGGGCTTGCTTACATATGGAATAGATGTAAGTATATATATACGGTTGTTAGAATGTAACTACCGTCCTATCAATCCCTAGACTTCTAGGAGTCAACTTCTACTTCGATTATTCACATAACAAACACACTAGGCTTGCAGAAGGTCTTCAACCTGATCTGGAGGCTTGAGCTACGTGTTGCCTCATGGTTGGTCAAGTTGGCGGCAGCCCTCTTGATAGGTCGATCACCACTTGTGTGCCCGACTAGCCTGATTCTGTCTAGTTCATTAAATGCTCATACATTCCCTCTTCTGAATTCATTACGGCTATGTAATGATGTTCTTTTATAGCTTTGTTATCTTGTCCATTAATGTATTTCTCCTTTTGTCGTGAGCTTGTCTTGATCAAGTTGCTCATATGGATGTATGTGTCTTAACTGAATGTGTCGATCCTTTGCAGTCTTCTGTCTTTGATTTGCATCTTTAAGCATAAGAGATATCTTTGTGTGGCGTCTGACTGGTTGTTTGTGCTAGAAGTCCTCCGGAGCTCTCACCGACAGGTGCCCGACTTGTAGAGCACATGTCGTGGATTGAGTGCGCTTGCAACCTTGCGTGCTAAGCCACTCATGACTTAAGTGTGCTTGCAACCTTGCGTGCTAAGCCACTTATTCACCTGTCTATCTGAATCATGAATCTTGATAAACGCATTAGATAGTGTTGAAGACGTTTTGCAGATGATTGCCTCCTCAATCAAAGTAGCGATGCAGAAAGACTTGGCTTTATCACAACTGAAATACCCCAAACTAATAAAACATGGATTAAACATCTAATCACATTAATTAAGGCCTAAACATGCCTTAAAAGTCAATTAAGAACAACGATGGTCAACACAAAGCAAGATATTGCACCCTTTGACTGTTTAGGGTAAATACATACCCAAATGAACTACTTAGGACCTAAAACTTTGTCCTAAGCATATTAACACATAACTAAACATACTACAATCATTGGACAACACTCCAACACAAATAGCAAGCATTTACATGCTTCAAGGTCAAGTAGGGCAAAAATGTGCTCTAAGAAACCTTAAAGGTCTTATGACCTCTATTCGATATAAAATTGGATTCCTATGATCAATTATCATGTAAGGAACACAACAAAACTGTTCGCAAAGAAAACTAAGCTCATGAACACCTTGTGACACAAAATGTGCGCTAAAACACCTTAAAGCACGTTTTTGTGTATGAGCTCTAAGATATTGACTTTTTGTCACTTTTAGGACTATATTACATTCTTTGTATCATTTATGTGACATGGTAGACTATATTATAAAGTCTAAATCAAAGTTTAAAAATAAAATCAAAATGGGTGATTTTGGATGAATAGTACCCAAAAATAACATTTAATTACTTAACTTAAACCATGGTCAAATGTCATCCATTGACCAAGACTTCCATTGCCGACCCATTAGCTGTCATTCTTACCCATTATCAACATAAATATCTAGCCAATCTAATGAATCATCATTTACTATTCCATAAAGTAACATTAATTAACTTAAAAGGCAAAACTAGTTTTCTTTCTCATTTGCCTTCCTTCCCAGCCGACATGTAACACCCCATCCAACATTAACACACTTAACAACAAACTGCAGCGGAAAACATACTTCATTACATTACTTAACTCGTTGGTGTTACATGCCGTTAACCACCCACGTGGCTAACAAGGCTATTACATATACATTGTATCGGTCTGATGGACTAGATTCCCGAGCGACTGTACATTACTATACCTTTTCATTAACAACACCCAACATACATAAGCCTTCCAACTATACCGAGCATTTACAAACTGATGCCGATAACAATTTCGGTCTTACTACACCTACAATACATACACAAATTTAAATGGCTACCCATGTACAAACGACTACCCCGTCCTACTCTCGAACGGCTTCCAGCTCCTTGTACCTGAAATAGGAAAAAGAAGAGAAAGGGTGGCCCCCCAGGGGCTCAGCACCTTTGCTGGTATGGTAATCTCGCAGCCCGCATGCTACCGGGCCACGCACAACTAATTGTCGTCTTAGCATGCGGTTGATTATTTTTGAATCATGCATGTAAACTATCAACACACAACACATCACATTCCACCACAATGGGCTCAACAACAGATAACACATCCATACTTGATAAGTCACTCATTGTGTTCATTAACCCTAGAGGGTTCTCCTCTAGTGGAGCTACTTCCTTAATAGACGACACTTACCCAATAATCGGGTTATCCATAAACGTCTCTTTTATAAACTGGGTTTCATATCCATGATCCACATACACCACATAACAACACTTTTCACGTTTCAACGTGCACATAACATAACATCGCAATGGGAATTGCAGTACAACAATATCATAACATAACGGGAACGGTTCTCTTAGGAACCAACCAAAACATAGTTAATTCACCTGTGAGCTAGAGAATGATATTACCCTCATGTTAAGCTCGTTATACAACACTCATTACCGTCCTAATAGTCGGAGGAGTAACTTAAGTTAAGATGGTTCGCATATAGTGACCCGAACACACCACACAAACACATGTTCCCCCTAAACCGATTATAAGTCAGAATAGCTAAGCTTTGGAGTAGCTAATGGGAGATCGTAACCCGTGGAGGAAACAACCATAACAGAGAGGAGGGTAAAGCTAAAAAGGATACCCACTCCCAAACAACGCGCGACCGGAACGACCGGATTCCTCACCCCCCGTTAGTACATATTTACTTGTAGATAAATAGTTAAGCTCCATTATGGAACCTATTACACCCACACACCAGAAGGTATTACAACTGGGTTAAACACACAAGGGAGGTTCATACATTCACACACAAACATCACACAATTAACTCACGCATAGCCGTGGTTAGAACGTCCCATGGTTCGGGTCGTTAAATCCGAATACCGATCTCTCATGTGATCCTAGACTCAGTTAGCTAAGGTTTAACACTTTCGAGGTTAAATGGTATCGGAATTGAACACGCCACATAAATGAATTACTATAAACTCATTACATGTTTTATCTTACAACGTGGCAAACATACAGAAAAACACATTGGTATACAAGCCGGTGTAATCCGGTAGGACACAGGTTGCAAGAAAACCATACCTGTCACCGGGGTTTCACTCTAACGTGCCATCACATGTTCCTTGTAACATCTTTGAACAACTGGTAACATTACATTTACTTTCGTTAACACCGGGGTAGCTTGTTTGTTTAAAGTCTAATGATCATGACTTACTCCCGTTAATCAGTTAAATAACTTCATATTTTTAACTTGTTTTACTTTTACATTTTAATACAACTTTTCACCCACTAAATTGTCATTATAACTCACTTAACATGTCCTTAACAATCTCATAACATCATTACTTATCAATCCCCATTATTAGATATCATTTTCTATCCTTAAACAAAGTTTTTGGTCAAAACAGCACCTTGTCCGAACTTGCGTCCGGACTTCCCAAGTTCGGACATTGTTCGAGGCCAAACCCGAAAATAGAGATAGGTGTGTCCGAACTTCCAAATTCAGACGGTAGTTCGGACACTAGTCGAAGCTCGGGAGACTTACGCGCAACAGGGCATGTCTGAACGTCCATGTTCGGACGGTAGTTCGGACGTGCCCAAAACTTCATTTTCTATACCTTTAAACACTTACTCATTTCTTGCCAAAATGCTCAACACTTATAATATTTCCCCCTTAGGTTTATAGCATGTTCCCACACATTATTTATCCCACCAAAATACTTTATGTCCTTCCAAGAATCTTCTCCACAAATTCACACATCTTCCTTACAGCACCTTACCTCTCATTGGTACCAAAACTTGTATAAATCCTTAACACAATCTCACCATGGCTTGAAACATCCTTACCTCTCATTTGCATTCTAAATCCTCCAAGATAACACCCAAGACATTTTAACACCTAAGAAGACCTTATTTCACCTTCTTTCACAAATTTAAACCTTAGTCATTCCTAGTTCAACCTAGGTCACCAAACATCATTTTGAATACCTAAAACTCCTTGTTCATTAACCAAAATTTGACATAGTTTCCCTTGTATCACCTCACACCAAAGCACTTATGTTTTCACCTTTTCACAACCAAAAACACTTAATCACTTAATACACATTCCTTACACACAAACATATTGTTTTTTTCCTCCTTTGCCCATCCAAGACATTCATCTTCGCAAAGAATGTTCTTTACACACAACAAAACCCTTAAACTACACTACATCACAATATAGTGCATAAACTTAAATTGCTTGACACTTAGGTCCTTAAATAACATGGCTCTTAGGCCCTTAAATTGCATTAAACTTAAACACTGAATTTCCCGCATAATAATTGCCTTTAACCTGCAAATACACTCAACATCACATATGCCCTTAATAAACTCCTTGAGAGCATTTTACTAACTCATTTACCATTAGATCCTTAAGTAGTTTTAATGAACAACTTAAGCTCATTTTTCCTAATGCATTTTAACCACATTAGGTTAACACATTTACCTCTTTTCTTCAAGATTTTTACTTGAGCACTCTTGTTCTTCTTTGTTTGGAAACCGGCAAGAGGACTTGGCTACTTGTCAATGTTCTAATCAATACACAAGTAAAACCAATGAGAATTCAAGCTTCATGCTTAAACTCATTTACAAACCCTAGGTTATATACATTGTCTATACACTTTAGGATAATTGTTTTACCTTGGAATAAAAAGAGAGCTTGAATAAGCATCAAGAGAGGACTCCTCCTTGTCCTTTAAAGATTGAAATGGAGCTATGAAAAGCAAAACAAAGCACCCTTGTGAGGTGAAATTTTCGGACATATACAAAACACGAGAGAATTGAGTTTTTCTTTGATTTTCCTTACCTTGAAGCAAAGGAGAATGACAAGGCATGAAAATATGAGCTCAAGCTCCTTCAATGGTGAATTTCCATGGCACCGAAATGGAGTTCTTGAAGATTTGAAAAGATAGAAGTGTAGAGCTTGGTCTAACTAAGACAAATATGGTCTTAGAATTTGATTTGGAGCATGGAGTTGGATTTGGCAAGGAAATGAAGATGGAGAAGAGAGGTTACTATAGCCAATCGTTTTTGAAGAAGAGAGGAGAGGATGAAGACGGTCGGAACAAGGAGAAAAGAAGAGAATGAGGTGAGAGGTCTACCTTTGAAGATATTTATGTTATAAAGTAACTTTCTTCTTTTTACTTACTTTTCCTTCCTTTCTTTAATTGATTTTTACATGGTGGTGAGTCACCACTTAGGAAACCGGCCCCCTTCATATAATAGGCCATTTCATGACTTATGTTGACCATTTAATTAAGCTATGTTGACTTAAGTCAAAACTAGCACTATTTGGGCACTATTCACTAACCAAGGCACATATTTGTGAAATTTTTGATTTCCCATTGATTTAGACTTCGTAATGTGATACTAAGTAGTACACATGTTAATTAAAGAGTAATGATGGACATTTAGCCATTCAAAACTCATTTACAAGATAATTTTTCAAAAATGTGCTTTAAGACTCCTTAAAGCACATTTTTTATTTTAACTTGTTTTCAAGCTTGGTTTTCTTTAGTAATTGATTTTATATGTTCATTAACATATAATTAAGGTATGGATACGACCTTTAGGTCTTATACAAATTTATCCCAAGCTTAGAGCACATTTTTGCCCATATTGACTTTAAGGTATTTATTTGTGTTTTATTTGGTTTAATTGTCTACCAAGGTTTCCTAAGGACTTAATTAGCCTTATTAAATCATAATTGAATATTATTTAGTCTTGGTAGGTTCTTTGGGTCCTAACCAAGGTCACTCCAAGCTTAGAGCATGTTTTTGCTCAAACTGTATTTATGGTACTTTATTGTTCTCACCATGGTTTAAATTGTACACTGATGTTTCTAAGGCACTTTTTAGCCTTTAAATATCATATTTTAGTATTTAAAATATATCAAGGTTTGGGGTATTTCACGACACCACACACCTTCATCCTCTCTTTTGCTCCTCTTTGACGGTACGAACACTTTATATTCAAAGAAGAACACTTTGCTACCTAGGTATGCTTACCAAGCCATTTTATGTTCATTATATTCACATTTCTTTCCTCTTTCCATGGAGCTAAGAATCAACCATTTCCATCCGTGGTTCTAGGTTGTTTTGGAGGTTAAAAGGAGGGTGATTCTCGGCTGTAACAAGGAAAGAAGGAGGAGAATTCTAATCTTGTTCTTAAGGAATAAAAATGTACTTTAAGCACTTATCTCTTGATTCTCTTCAATTCCGGTTGGAAAGCTTTGTTTCTTAGGCTTATTATCTTCTTTTTAACATACTTATTCAGTTGATATATCAAGAGCGTCAAGGAATAGCCAAATCCAAGACAAAAACACCATTTTTGGCATTTTAATCAAGGTGAAAATTAGCCATCTTCTAATCTGAGTTATACCAGTTTTAAAGCTTGGTTTAATAGCTCTTTTGATACTCTTTATCTTCTGTATAAATAGGCCGAAGATAACTGAAATACCCCAAACCTTAATATGTCAGTTAATTATATAACTATTATATTTTAAGGCTTATTTAGTCGCTAAGAACATGTGGGAGAAATTCCCGAAGGAAACGGATCCAAATAATGGATTAAAAACACAAACGAGGCTTTAAAGCACGTTTTTCGAGAAAACCAAAAAACGTAACTTTAAACAGTTAAAACGGACTTGTATAAATTATAGTTGATTTTATAACTATAATTATATACTAACTAAAGTCTAAGAATTTTTATATATATATATATATATATTCCGGAAACCGGACCCGGACTGTTAAAACTGACAGTTCGGGAACAAACGGGTATTATCTGCTAATGACCAAGTGCCACTCTCTCACATTGTAAAACAAAAAAAAATCAGATTTTTGTTCCCCTCTCTCTTGTGTCTCATGTGAGGACAGCCCCGTCCATCCTATTAATTCTACTTACTTACTAAAATACAAAACAATAAAATACACTTTATTTCCTCTCACACACTATACTCTCTCACACTCTCTTTCTTCCCTCATCCTCACTACCTCACCGATTTCCCCTCTCCCAGCTCTCTCTCTCTCTCTGTTCCTTGTTCCCAACTATGGCGATTTGCAAGCCAAAGAGCAACCCCAACTTCATTTCCTTGTAACTTCATCATCCTAGCTCCAAATCAAGAAATTTTTACACCAAAATACTCCTCTCATCTGGGGGATTATTTTGCACCTTTTAAAATCTCAAAACTCCATACTTCATCTCCATGGGTGTACCACATTTTGAAGAGAAAACTTCATATTCTTGAAGCCAATCATCTTCTTGTTGTTCTAAGGTAAGAAAGGAAATCAAATTTCACTTCTTCCTCCATTTCCTTCTTGTAGAAGATTTTCCCTATTTTGAACACCATGCTTGTTCTCCATTTTAGCTTGTTCAACCTTCTAGAGGTGTTGGAGCTAGCCCTAATTCCATTGCCAAACACTTCACTTTGAAGAAGAAGGTAATTCCTTCCAATGTGTTGCAAGTAATCTCCAAATTCTAGGGTTAATGGAATGGTGTTCATAAACCCTAAATAGTCATTGTGGTTATCTTGGCATGGTCATTAGTGTAGCAATAAATCCCATTGATAACCGGTTGTGGAACAAGAAGTAAAGAGAAGGGGAAAGTTTGGGAAGAAAACCCAAGGTAATTAACTTGCCTTCAACTAATGGGTGAGCTATGAATGTGTTTTGTTTTGGTGCAAATATAAATGTTGGGTGCAATGCAGGTGTTGCTAATAATATGAGGAAATTCAGTGTTTAGTTTGACGTTGTTTAAGAGCCAAACTTTAAGGGTTATGTACATTGTGGTGTTGTTGTCAAAATGATGGGATTTGTGTACAAATTAGTGTTTGAATGAGTTGATGTCAAAGTGTTTTGGTGGGCTAAATAGTGTGGGGGAAACATGTAATAACTATGGGGAGATTATGTCAAAAAATTGCATAGGTTTGGGTGCATTTATGTGTTGAAAACGCCACTGTTAAAAGAGCTTTCAGGCACGTCCGAACTTCCGTCCGGACTTGGAAGTTCGGACATGCCTCGTTGCATTAAAAATTTCCGAGTTTTAAGTTGTGTCCGGACTTCCGCCCGACCTTTGAAGTTCGGACGCTTGAAAGAGTTTTTCCCAGATTTTTGCTTCGACTTGTGTCCGACCTTAGATGTCCGGACACAAGTTCGGACACGCTTGAAAAATTTTCCAGATTTTGCTTTGACTTGTGTCCGACCTTAGATGTCCGGACACAAGTTCGGACGCGCTTGAAAATTTTTCCAGATTTTGCTTCGACTTGTGTCCGACCTTAGATGTTCGGACGCGCTTGAAAAATTTTCCAGATTTTGCTTCGACTTGTGTCCGACCTTAGATGTCCGGACACAAGTTCGGACGCGCTTGAAAAATTTTCCAGAATTTGCTTCGACTTGTGTCCGACCTTAGATGTCCGGACACAAGTTCGGACGCGTAAAAGAATTTTCCCAGATTTCTGCCTCGACTTGTGTCCGACCTTTGATGTCCGGACACAAGTTCGGACGCGTAAAAGAATTTTCCCACATTGCCTCGACTTGTGTCCGACCTTTGATGTCCAGACACAAGTCCGGACAGTTGAAAAATTTTCCCAGATCTTGCTTCGACTTGTGTCCGACCTTTGATGTCCGGACACAAGTTCGGACATGTCACTATTTTGGTCATAATTTGCTCGTTTGAGCCCCGTTTTGACTTCCATTTGCGGGGGTTGTTTAGGGCATGTTAGGTGGATTATAATGACAATTAAAAAGATGGAAAAGTCATAACAAAGGGTGAAAGAAAAATAAACTAGGAATGTGAAGTGACAAATTAATAAAAGTCTAGTACATTAATTAACCGACGTTACTAAATGTGTATAGGATTCTCCAACGGTGGAAACCAATCACAGCAAGGACCAAGGTATGGTTTTCTTGCAGTCTGTTGCCTACCGGTTTACACCGGCTTGTTGTTGTTTGTTTTTCTATGTGTTTATGACCTTGTAAGATTAAATCATGAAACGAGTTTACAGTTCTTATCATTAATGTGACGTGTGCGTACCGATACCGGTAACCTCGAATGCGTGCAACCATCAATTAACCAAGCTAGGAACGTAAGAGAACGGTATCCGGTAATGACGTTCCAACCTAAGGAACGTTCTAACCACGGCTATGTGTGCTTGGTTGTGGTTTGTGTTGCTGATTTATGTCTTGCTTCCCTTGTATGTCTAACTGGACTTAAACACTTACTTGTGAGAGATTGTGTTAAGTTCCCACTGTGGGACTTCTAACAAGTGCTAACCGGGGAGTGAGGAATCCGGTCATTCCGGTCACGCGTGTATGTATGGGGGTCGATATCTGAATCAGATTCGGCTCTCTCCCTATGTTAGGGTTGTTTTCCTTTTTGGACTTCAACCTCCCACTAGCTTAGCCAAAGCTTACCTACCTGACTTCCACTCGGGCTAGGGGAAATTATGTGTTTGATGTGCTCGGGTCACTATACCCGTCCCATCTTTTAAGTTAAGTTATTCATTTGACTAACAAAACAGTAATGTGGTATGTGTTAAGCTTAACATGAGGATGAAGTCATTCTCTAGGCTTACAAGTTGACTAACTATGTTGGTTGGTTCCTAAAGTGAATTGTTTTCACCATGTATGTGTTGTTATTGTTATGCAATAATTCTTGTCAAGTGTATGCATGATGCATGTTAAAATCAACGCCATGTTATTATGACAAATAGTTGTGTATCCCGGTAGTCAGCGGGCTGCACGTTAACCATGCCAGCAAAACATTGCTGACCCCCTTTGGGGGCTATGTTTATTTGCAGGATGAGGATCGAGGAAGCAGAATGGCTTTAGATCCTAGGTTGTTGTTACTTTTGTTATTTTTGGGATGTTGAACCCGAGTAGTGCCTGTACACTCGAGGTCGTATATTTTTGGTGGGTGTAGGGATAGTTGGTGATTTTTGCACAGTTACACTCGGTATATGGTGATTCTTTTGGATAGGTGATTTTTGGAAGGTTGTAATTATGCTCGGGATTCTCGTAATCAGACCGATACATTGTATGTAATAGCCTTGTTAGCCACGTGGGTGGCTAACGGCGTGTAACACCACCCTTTTTGGTATATGGTTAAGTTATTATTTCCGCTGCGATTATTGATTAAGTGTGAAGGTTACGGTTGGGGTGTTACAATAACCCTTGCTTGCCTTGGTATTCTAAGGTAAATTTTACCTTGAAAATATACATTAAACACTTCTTATGGTTAGATCTTGCTTGGAGACTGATCATGTCTTGTTTGCTGTTTAAAACATGTTAATCAAGCTGTGGGATAATTTATCCTAAGGGGTCGTGGCCAAACAAGGCCTAAAGTTGGCAAAAATAAGGTATAAATCACTTAAACCTACACTTGGTATATTAATATGTGTTTATACATATGTGTATATATATGCTGTGAGTGAATGAGTTTATTAAGGTCTTATTTTGACCTTAGGTGATTAAGGAATGGTTTAGTAAATTTATATAAGTAATTAAATAACATAATTGTCAAATTTAAGACATTATGTGGAAAATTGGTAAATATGGAAAAGATATGGGTAAGGCCAAGAGTTTAAAGTATTTTTGGGCATTTATGTGTAATTTATTTTATAAGCTAAAGTTTGTAATAAGGCCATGTAGTTTAGGCCATTTTATTTATGTATTTATAAGGTTTTAATTAAGTTTAAGTAGCTAATATAAGTTACCGCAAGGAAATGGGGTATAAACCATAGTTAGATTAAATTTGGGGGCTATATATTAATAAAGCCGAAAATTGGAGGTTTAAATGAGTTTAAATAAAAATTATAAGATTTTATAAAATTTTGGGGTTAAATGGTAATTTCTGGAAAAATAAGGGTACAAACCGTAATATATGGAGATTGATGGTCAAGGCAATATTAAGGAGGTTAACCTTGACCATGTGGTTGGTTTTGACCAAATTAGATAAGTTAAATAACTTATTTAAGGTTTTATAATAAGATAAGTATTTAATTGTAACAATTTTATAACATATGTGGTGAATATGTTATTACCGAAAATAAGGGGTGTAAAATAGTATTATAAACACCCATGGGTTATTAGGAATTTATTTGGTTGATTTTGGAAGTTAAAATAAACTATATATGTATAATATATATTTATTATGTCATTATGACACTTTGGAATAGTAGATGGGGTGGAAATGTGAAATACCAAAAGTATATGGTTAGTAAGGGTAATTGTAACCCCTTGGTGGAATTTGGTGATTTTTGGGATAATATAAGAGTATTTAATAAGATATATGTATAATATATAGTTTTAATGATATTATAAAACTATATGTTATACGTTGGGCCAAATGGCAATTATAGAAAGTGGAAGGGTTGAAAAATAATATAGAACCTATAAGGGGGTCTGTTCGTAATTTTTAATAATATATAACCATAGGTTATATTAATATTAAGGTTTAAAATGTTATAATATGATATATATATATATTACATAACATTATATATGTGGTCAAATTATAAATTTGGAAAGTTAAAGGGGTTAGAAATTAAATTATAAACAGACATGGTCTGTTCGGAAATATTACAAAAATAAAACCCTAGGTTTTACCCTTTTATAAGTTAAAAATGTTATGTTATATGGTATATATAACATGGTATAAATAATGGGGTGATTTTGTAAATAAAGAAAACTATGGATTATGGAAAAGAATAAGGTATAAATGTATATGCCTATGCAGCAATATAAATAGTTTTGTATAAAAACTATAGGTTATAAGTTTAAAGGAAATAAAAATAAGATATTAGTATATGGTATAACATTACATAATGTTATGTGGTCAAAATGAAATTAAAATAAAATAAAGGGTTGTACCGAATTATAAAGAGAAGGAAAATGAATTTTAGACTATGTTCTACAATGTTATAACAATTATATGGTTTAGATGGAATTAATATAAGTGAGGATATTCACATTAAATAATGTGACAAACTATAAATAAATAAGATTTATAAACTAAGGTAAATATTGAATAAACCTTAGGAGTTGTAATTATGCAACATAAAATGTTACATAATATTAGGATAATAATCTTAATATAAGTTGTATAATATAATACAACTAATGGGAATACTCATCCAATATAAGATGATAAAATGTAACATATAATATAAGAGTTTTATAACTCATGAAACTTACCTATATGGTAAATATATACATATACAAGAATAATGTATATAAGGATGGATATATATTATGGTTGGAAACCATATAATATAATGGTGGTAGTTATTACATGGAAATAGTTTATAAACTATAAGTTATAAGTTTTGAATGGAAATATAGTTTAATAAAGATAATGGATGTTATAATATAATATAATAAATAATGCATGCATACATGCAACTATAGGTTATATACTTAAATTAAATGATGAATAAGATTAAAGAAATATAACGAATTAAACTTAACAGTCGAAACATTTCGACATACGAGTTTTAGTAACAAAGCCGACCGGTTTAGAGAAACCCGTAACAATTAACTGTAGAAATCCAGGGATGAACTGTCGGGGTTACTTGTTATTCGGAAATACCGGATTTAGTTAGTCATGGAGACTGACTTATAGTTTATTACCGTCTAGATCATACTTCAGACGAAGGCGCTTGACGAGCTAGTGGTCTACACTGCGCATCCTTGGTCTAAGGTGTACGGTATGTAAAGGGGTTTGATCCGGGTTGTCCTAAGGAATTCCTTGGGCTCGGATTTGGTTGATATCACTTGTGTTATGTGTTTTGGATACGTGTATGTGATTATGTGTTACTACATTAATTATTTATGCACGAGTGTCCTACGGGACTAACACTACGTCGACTATAGATTGGCTTATATAAACATACATATGCGTTTATTGTGATGACATGACGGTTACTTAATATAATACCATTAGTATTAATATTAAGTATATGGTAACCTAAGTAAAACACTTAGGAACGAGTCACGACATTGTCGGTCTCTAGAGCATGGATCTCGAACATGAATATAACCTAGATTACTTCTAGGTATGCGTGACACTAGTAGAAAAAATGTTTTTGATGACGGCGTTTAAACCACGGTTAAATGGAAACCCGTGGTTTAAAGTTTATAAACCACGGTTTTCATAGCAACCGTCATTTAAGGTGCATACCAGAGCGCATATACCACGGTTCTTAAGGAACCGTCGTATATAGGTTAGTTATATACCACGGTTTTCAGGGCAACCGTGGTATATAGTACATGCCGGAGTGAATATACCACGGTTCTCGGGGAACCGTCGTATATAGTGTACCTATATACCACGGTTTCTACGAAACCGTCATTTATATTGCACATCTTACTATATTAAACCACGGTTTTTTGATGAACCGTGGTATATAGTTTAGGCGGGAATTTTAATTTTTGGCCGAAATTTAACGCGGCGCTTTCTCTCTATTCTCTTTACATATCGACGAAGCACTCTTCTTCTTCATTCTCTTCAACCTCACGGTAATTTTGGAACCCAAACCGACGAACATGCTCTGCAACTATTCTTCATTCTCTTCAACTAGCTCACGGTAATTTTTGTTACCCTAAATCGCGAACAAGGAACATGCTCGTCCTCACTAATTCTCTTGTTTTTTGGTAATTTTTGTAGCTTACACTTGCAAACAAGGAACATGCTCGTCCTCACTCACTCATTCTCACTGTTATTTTCGCAACCATAACCGGCGAACAAGGAACATGGCCTATGCCTCCATTCTTCATTCTCTTCAACTTCACGGTAATTTTGCAACCCACCGCGAACAAGGAACATACTACGCCTCCGGAACATTCTTCACTCATTATTTTGCAACCCTAAATCACAAACAAGGAACACACATGTTCTAGCTTCTTCATTCTCTTCTGTGCTCTGTTTGAGATCTGCGTAGCGGCGCTTCGAATCGCCGGCGATTTTGAAAAAAATTTCATAGACTATAAACCACGGTTATAAGTATAACCATGGTTTATTCGTTGATTTTATAGATAATATACCACGGTTTTAACCTATAACCGTCGTATAAAAGGACTTAAAACCACGGTTCTGACCTTAACCGTCGTTTAAAATCGGTGAGGACCGCGTCCAAAAACGGTCTTAAACGACGGTCATAGCAAACCGTGGTATATAGTCTACTTTTAAACGACGGTTATCAACCGTGGTATATAGGCAATTTTCTATATGCGACGGGAGCATAAACCACGGTTCCTAACCGTGGTATATAAGCAAAATAACCGTGGTTAAAAACATTTTTTCCACTAGTGTGAGACCCATTGGGCAGCGAACTAATAATTATATTCTCCATAAGACTAAGAGCATATCTTAAACATTATGAGAGAGAGATGGTGTGAGCTGAGGTGAGGAATCCAGAGTAGTTTATGAACTACCTGGTTGCGCATTTGTGATCACTGAGGGGTTCCCGATCGGGTTCCGCTCCAGGTTTATACCCAACGAGCCCTATTTGGATTGTGGGTCAGGTGGCTACGGCCTTTATATGGACGCCTTACGAGGCAAAGAGAATAGTCAGGGGCCTCCGGACCTCTGGCGAAATGAGCACCTTTGTGTGTACGGGAGGACTACTATCCATGGTGAGGTTATCGGGTTATCCTAACTTGACGCCCAACTGGTGAATTAATAATTTAACATGGTTTGGATGGATGGGGCCTCAAAGGCCAAGGTAAATTAAATATAGAAACTATTCGCTACGGCGATTGTACATTGTACATTATACTGTGATTATTTCGATATGTTCGATTATACAATTGTTGTTTATGATATTTTATGACTGTTTGAATTGGATGGATGGTTAAGTGTTTATGAATGTTTGGATGGATGATTAAGTATATTTATGCATGAAAATTACAGTATTGATTATAACTGTAAAATGGTAAAGCATAAAACCAATCTAATATAAGATGGTTAAAATGACTAAGTGACCATTAGGGTCCAGGCCCGGCATACTCACGTTTAACGCTGATACTACACTCATTGCAGGTCGATGATCATTGTCGAAGCCGAAGTGCGGGAACAGGGTAGTTAGGGATTACTTTAATTACCGCACATAGAGTTTGTTCGTATAACAATGTTGTACTGTGGATTGTATTATGGTACGGTTATGTATATTCGGGATTGGGTAGACGCTCACTTGTCGACGTTTATGGTTATGGACTTAGTATGATGTATAGGAATGTTCTCGTTATCACAGCGGTTAGCAGTTTGTTTTGGTTGGTTGTTGGATATAGTTTGGCTTCGTTACTCGCATGGGCGAGTAATGGCCGGTGACACCCAAGTGAGTATTATTGTTGTTATTATTTTCTTCCGCTGTAAGACGTTTTATTTATTGATACGTGAGAGATTATTACGTGTTTAAGGAGAGGGGTGTTACAGAAGTGGTATCAGAGCGGAGTACCGCTCTGATGACGAGAAAATAGGTTAAGACAGTGAGCTTAGGACTTGGGAAATTACGGGAAACGTTTGTGAGGCACGAGATGACTCGTCTTAAAAGGTGTTGTGTTTGGTAACGCAAATTGCGTGATATGTTAGCCGTTAAGGCAATTCAATATCTATTGGTTGTGTACGGTAAATTACCGAGTATTTGTGTGACATACTGTACTACAGATGTCTGGGAGAACTAGAGGGTGTGGTACTGGTAGAGGTGGATGCGGTGACCCCGTGATTCTAGGAGTTGCATAAACGATTGCTGCCGTTCTCGCACAGCTTGGTACTCAGATTGGAGGAACACCAGCCCACCTGCCGCAGCCCCGGGAAACAAACTGGCTGAAGTCAGTTACCGAGACCCGACCACCTACATATTCAGGGGAGCTAGACCCCGTAGCCTTAGAGCGTTTCATAGTTGAACATGAGAAGGCCTACGAAGCTTTGCAAGTACCTGCCGACTAGAAGGTCGTCATTGCTGCTTTCCATCTGAAGGATGCAGCCAGCACTTGGTGGAGGTTGGTCAAGGACCATCACCTGGCTACGCCCGACTTTTCGTGGGCTGCCTTTGTGGAGTTACTAACGGGGAAGTACTACCCGGCACATCTCAAGCAGAAGAAGCGCCGTGAGTTCGAGACATTATCCCAGGGAGGTCTGACCATGGATGAGTACTACGCTCGATTCATTGGTCTGCTGGACTTCATCCCCGGTGTGGATTACTCAGAGACCGTGAAGGTCGAGAAGTTCCGGGGGGGATTGTTGTTTCGCATCCAGATGGCGATGGGTGCTACCCTCTATCCTACGATCCAGGTATAAACATGAAAGCCATAAATTCTTTACTTACTACATTACCGATTAACTTTGTGAGAACTTACCAATGAGATTCCAGGAGTGTTATGACGCTTCCTCGAGGACAGAGCTAATGCTCCAGACTCGGGAAGAGACTCTCAGGACCAAGAAGAGAAAGAACCCTGAGGGAGAGTCTGAGGGTGGAGGAGCATCTCCAGGCGATGGCCAGAAGAAGGGAAAGTAAGGACTTATCCCATTCTAAATTGTTACCATTCTAAATACCTTATGAATGCTGACCCGAAACCTTAAACAGGAAATTCTTTCAGAAGAAAGGGCAGCAGGGTCACCAGGGAGCGAAGGGAAAAGAGCCCGTCCTTCGGTTGACCAGCCCAGCTATAGATGCTAAGCCTCTGAGATCTGCGCCTCCTAAGGGTGAGAACGCCTACCTCTTAAATTCAATTGTAACCTTAACCTTTATATCATCATATTTTAACTTAAACTAAATACTACCATCAGACACCGGACAGCCCCAGCGCCATTTCTATTGCAAGCGTTGTGGGAAGGACCATCCTGGGGTCGACTGTAGCGGCCGCAAAGTTGAGTGTCGGTAATGCAAGAAAGAGGGCCACCGGGAGTTCAAGTGTTGGATGAACCCTGAGAGCCATAACTACAGGCCACCAAGGAATAATCAGAAGACCTCAGCTGGAGGATCTGGAGTACCATGAGGCGGTCAGGATGGCCAGACATCTACTGATGCTGGAGCCCATAGAGGCAAGGGAGTAGATAGGGCATGAGTACCCTGAACTCCATGAGACCGCTGGTGGAAGACTTTTGCTTACTTTGTTATGTACTTACCTTGGATGTTAGGCAGAGATATGTTGTAAATATGTGGGAGTGTGTCATGGACCACTCACCTGTTTGTGTATGACTTTTGAGACTAGTTGTGTGGACTCGATACGAGTAACCTTGAAACTTGACGGATTATATATATATGAACAGAATGTTAATGTTTACATATCATGTAGCCCATACTCAACAACGCAGAGTCAGTGAGACCGGTAATTACTGAACCAGTTTTGAAATACCCCAAACCTTGATATGTGGTTTAAATATCAAACTATGGTATTTAAAGGCTAAAAAGTGCCTTAGTAACATCAGGGAACAATTTAGACCATAAAAAATGCAATAAAACGCTAAGATACAGTTTGAGCAAAAACATGCTCTAAGCTATGAGTGAACTTGGTTAGGACCCAAAGAGCCTACCAAGACTTAATAATATTCAATTATGATTTAATAAGGCTAAATAAGTCCTTAGGAAGCTTTGGAAGACAATGAAACCAAACAAAACACAAATAAATACCTTAAAGTCAATAAGAGCAAAAATGTGCTCTAAGCTTGGGATAAATTTGTATAAGACCTAATGGTCATACCTATACCTTATAAATATGTTAATGAACATATTAAATCAATTACCAAAGAAAACCAAGCTTGAAAACAAGTTAAAACACAAAATGTGCTTTAAGAAGTCTTAAAGCACGTTTTTGAAAAATTGTCTTGTAAATGAGTTTTGAATGGCTAAATGTCCATCATTACTCTTTAATTAACATGTGTACTATATAGTATCACATTTGGGTGGCTATATCAATGGGAAATCAAAAATTTCACTTCTATGTGCCTTGTTTTAGTGAATAGTGATTTTTATAAGCTAGTTTGTAACATATAATGTTACAAGTAATTAAATGGACCAACAAAGACTATAATACCCTTATGTAATAAAGGGGGGCCGGTTTTTAAGGTGTGGTGACTCACCACTCACTTGTTAACTTGTTAAAGAAATAAAGATGACTAATATAGTTACTATTTGCTTTTTAAGTACAAATATCTTCTAAAAAGCAAACTTATCTCATTTCTCTCATTCCTTTCTTCATTTCACACGGCTCCACTCTCTTCAACCTCTCTTCTTGCTGTTCTCTCACGTTCATACAGCACCACCCACCATGGAATCCACCTTTGAACTCTTGTAAAACCTAGCTCACTTAACCAAATCAAAAACAAACACCACCATTCTCTTCCTCTCATCAAGCTCTTCATTCCTATCTTCTCAAAATTTCAAGATCACCATTTCGGTGCCATGGAGTTCCACCATTGATGGAGCTTGAGCTTGTCTTTCCACATATTATTGATCTCCTTTGCTCCTAGGTAAGGAATCTCATAGAAAAATCAAGTTTCCTCCATGTTTTGTGTGTGACCGAAAATATTCATTGATGGAGCTCCTTGTGTTGCTTTGTTCTAGCTCCATTTGAATCTTTCAAGGACTAGGTGGAGTCCTCTCTTCATAGATATTCAAACACCCTTCAAATTAAGGTAAAACAACTACATTAATGTTTTGAAATAATGTAAACCTAGGGTTTACAATGAGATGGAGCTTAAAGCTTGAATACTCATTATGTTGTTTGTATAATGTTTAGTAGTTGGCAAGGAACCAATGCCTTACCGGTTTTGTAAGGAAACAAGAAAGAAATTTGGGAGGAAAAGAGGTAAATATGCTATCTTAATGTGGTTTAATGCCTTAGGAGAATAAGCTTATAATGCTTGTTAAAACTACCTAAAGAGCAAATGGTGAATGACCTAGTAAAGTGTTCTCAAGGAGACTAGTAAAAGAACATATGTATTGGTGTATGTATTTGCAGGTCAAAGGCATTATTTATGTGGGAAATTCAGTGTTTAAGGTTATGCAATTTAAGGGCCTAAGAGCCATGTTATTTAAGGGCCTAAGTGCCAAGCAATTTAAGTTATGCACTATATTGTGATGTAGTGCTTAGTGTGTGAAGTTTGTGTTGTAAAAATGTTCTTGATGGATTTTTAGGTGTTCTTGAATGAAACAAGGTAAAAACCTAAGTGTTTGGATGTGAGTAAATACAAGAGAAGCTATGGCCAAATTTGGGAAATGTGTGAGAAGTTCTAAGTTTTTAAGAAAGTTTTGGTGAACTAGAAAGTGTTAAAGGTGAATAATGTTTACTTGAGAAGAAAACATGTGTTAAGGTGATTTAGAGTGATGCAAGGATTTAGGTGTTATCTTGGAAGTTCTAGGAATTCATGTGTGTTTTGAGGATGTATTTAAGTCTTGGAGGAGTTTGTTTAAGGTTTAGGTAATGTTGATATCCAAGGAATAAGTGATGATTAGGTAAGATGTGAAAAAGATTTAGTTAGTAAGAAAAGAAGTTTGAGAGATGATGTTAAGGTGTAGAGGAAACACCTTGGTGTAGTGGTCATTATTGGTGAACTACCACTTATAAATCATAAGAGAAAGCATTCCAAGTGCTAGGAACTTTGTAAGAAGTTTGTGAATGATAAAATGTTTGGTGAGTGATTTAAAGAGTTTAACACATGGATAAAGGTGTGTTTGAAGTGCCCAAATGAGGTTAGGGTATACTACGATATGTGGGGTGAAGTTTGGAGTTGAATGTAAAAAGGAAAACAAAGATCTGGGGCGGACCGGACTTGCGACCGGACTTGCAAGTTCGGTCGGGCCCAGTTTACCCTGTGGGAATTAGTTTCTGGAATGGACCGGACATAGGACCGGACTTACAAGGTCGGTCGGTAGAAAATTTTGACGGAAATGTGTTCTGGAATCGACCGGACTTGGGTAAGTCCGGTCGGCAAGTCCGGTCGGACCAAAAACATGGTTTAAGGTTATGTAATGATGGGGATTGATAGGTAATGATGTTATAAGGTTGTTAAGGACATGTTAGGTGAGTTTAAATGGCAAGTAAGTGGGTGAAAAGTTGTATCAAAATGTAAAAGTAGAACAAGTTAAAATGTAAAGTTATGTAACTAAGTTAACGGGGAAAGTTAAGCATTAGACATTAAATAATCAGGCAAACCCCGATGTTAATAAAATCACATGTGATGTTAACAGTTGTTCGAAAATCGCTCGAGGAACATAAGTGGACGTGGTAAAGTGGACTCCGGTGACAGGTATGGTTTTCTTGCAACCTGTGTCCTACCGGATTACACCGGCTTGTATGCCAATGTGTTTTTCTGTATGTTTGCCACGTTGTAAGATAAAACATGTAATGAGTTTACAGTAATTCATATATGTGGCGTGTTCAACTCCGATACCATTTAACCTCGGCAGTGTTAACCTTAGTTAACTGAGTCTAGGATCACATGAGAGTTCGGTATTCGGAGTAAACGACCCGAGCCATGGGACGTACTAACCACGGCTATGCGTGTGTTAAATGTGTGATACGTGTATGTGAATGTAGGGATCTCCTTGTGTGTTCTAACACAGTTGTAATACTGTATGATGTGTAGATGTGATAGACTCCATAGTGGGGTTCTAACTAATATCTAAGTAAGTATGTACTAACAGTAGTGAGGAACCCGGTTTGGCCGGTCGCGCGTTGTTTGGGAGAGGGTATCCTTCCTAGCCTTACCCTTCTCTTTGTTATGGTTGTTTCCCTCACGGGTTATGATCTCCCATTAGCTTATTCCAAAGCTTAGCTATCCTGACTTATGATCGGTTTAGGGGGAACATGTTTGTGTGGTGGTTCGGGCCTCCAAACCCGAACCGCCTTAACTTAAGTTACTCGTCCAACTATTAGGACGGTAATGAGTGTTGTTGTTATGTATAACGAGCTTATCATGAGACTGGCAACATTCTCTAGGCTCACCAGTGTATTAACAATGTTTGGGTTGGTTCCTAAGAGAACCACTCCCGTTATGTTATGTATTTTTGTTGTGATGCAATATCTATTGCGGTATTATGTTGTGCACGTGGAAACGGCAAAGTGTTGTTAAGTGTTGTATGTAGTGTTGTTGAGGTTGTATAATGTGGAGTGTGTGGATCATGGATATGATCCTAGTTTGTGATAAGAGACGTTTAAGGATAACCCGATTTAAGGGTAAGTGTCGTCTATTAAGTAGCTCCATTATAGGAGAAACACTCTAGGATAATGAATACCAAGAGTGACTATTAAGTAAGGATATATTATCCGTTTGTTGAGCCCATTGAGGTGAAATGTTATGTGATGTGTGTTTACTGTTACATGCATGATTTAAATATAATCAACCGCATGTAAAGACGACAATTAGTTGTGCGTGGCCCGGTAGCATGTGGGCTGCGGGATTACCATACCAGCAAAGGTGTTGACCCCTTGGGGGCCACCCTTTCTCTTCTTTTCCTATTTCAGGTACGAAGTGCTGGAAGCCGTTCGAGAGTAGGACGGGTAGTCGTCGTACATGGGTAATCATTTAAGTGTATGCATACAGTATGTGTAGACGCTCGGGAATTTAGCCCATCAGACCGGTACAATGTGTATGTATTAGCCTTGTTAGCCACGTGGTGGCTAACGGCGTGTAACACCAATGAGTTAAGCAATGTGATGAGGTTGTTTTTCCGCTGCAGTTTATTGTAAGTGTGTTAATGTTGGATGGGGTGTTACAAGTTTCCACTTGCATGGCGCACTTGCTATTGCAAGCGCTATGACAAGTAAACCACTGAAATTTCCATCTGTCTTGCGCACTTGACAGAGCAAGTGCTACAACTACAACTACAACTACTACAAAATTTTAATCTCTTATTTTATACCAAATTTTCAAATCAACTTTTTCCATATAAACCTTAAGGTTAGAAATCTGTGAAACTTCGGGAAGACCGTTAGTCCAACCACTTCAACTGAAGGAATTATGCAGCCACTGTGAGTGTAAACCACATCAGTTTAATTGTTCGAGAATTGTCAGACATGGCTTATTAGCCAAATACCATCAGTGTATACCCGCATTTAATGCTAATCACTACTAGTGATGAATGTTTAGTCCTTATGGACAAGCATACCCTTTGTAGATGCACCACCGTCAGTGAGGATGGTTGGGAAGTGAAGAGCCAAGTTGCTCAAGCTATTATGCAATCTGCAATACAACAAATTAAACAGATGAGGGAACAAATATGAACTATGGATGGGATATGATCATGATAAATAGTGTAACACCCCTACTACGCACTTAACAACCATATGAAATCGCAGCAGAATTAAATAACTAACCAAACATTAAACGGGTCGGTGTTACACGCCGTTAGCCACCCACGTGGCTAACAAGGCAGAATACGTACGCATTGTACCGATCTGATGATCAGACTCCCAAGCATAGAACTAAAACCACAAATACATCATATACAATACCGAGTATTTAATTACATTCCATCACTGTAAACTGACAATATACCATCACTGTAGTAACAACGGAACCAAAACATAACGCCACGGGAGCACAGGCGCATCCCGGGCCTATCATCCAAAATAACCAAAAGTATGACATGACCTAGATCTACAGCCACTCTGCTTCTTCGATCCTCATCTTGCAATGTAAATATGGAGCCCCCGATGGGGTCAGCTACCCTTGGCTGGTATGGTTAACGTAGCCCATCGGCTACCGGGATACGTGCAACTACTTGTCATGATAACATGGCATTGATTTTACACATACAACATATATAGCATAGCAAGAAATATTGCTTAGCACAACAACACATACATAGTGAGAACACTTCACATAATAACAAACCAATAAGGTTAGTCAACATCATAAGCCTAGAGAATGGTTCACCCTCATGTTAAGCTTGTTACACAAACTCATTACCGTTCTGTTAATCGAACGAGTAACTTATCTCACAGATGGATCGGATATTGTGACCCGAACACACCACACAAACACATGTTCCCCCTAGACCGATCATAAGTCAGAATAGGTAAGCCTTGGATGAAGCTAACGGGAGATCGAACGCCAAATAAAGGAGAACAACCTTAACATAATAAGAGTCGAATCTGATACAGATATCTACTCTTATACATACACGCGTGACCGGACAACCGAATTCCTCACTCCCCAGTTAGCACTTGTTAGAAGTTCAATGTTGGAACTTAATGACAAATCACAACGAGTGGTTAAGTCTTGTTAGGCACACACAAGGATAGTCACACCTTAGCATCACAATTATATAAACAACGTAACTCGTTACATGACTTAAGTCTTACAAGGTATAAACATACAGAAAAACAAACACAACCGGTGTAAACCGGTAGGCAACAGACTGCAAGAAAATCATACCTTGGTCCTTGCTTCGACTGGTTTCCACCTTTAAATATTCCTATACACATTTAGTAACGTCGGTTAATTTAACGTACTAGTCCGTTGATAACTTATTACTTCACATTTCTAGTTATTTAACTTTCAATTCATTATAACTTCTCACCTTTTAAATTGTCATTATACACACCTAACATGCCTTAGACAACCTTATAACATCATTACTTACTAATCCCCATCATTAGCATCATTATTTAACCTTAAACTCAACTTTAAGTGGTCCGGGACTTGGTCCCCAACTAAGGTCCCGGACCTTGTCATTGTAAAACTCTCGGGCTGATTTCAGGTAGTGTTCCGGGACTTCATACAGGTCCTAAGTCCCAGACCAATGTAGGCAAAACTCTCGGGGGTATATTAGGGGGTGGTCCGGGTCTTAGTACAAGACCTAAGTTCCGGACCACAATGACTTAGAAACTCTCAGCCTCTTTTAGAGCATGGTCCGGGACATTACCCAAGACCTAAGTCCCGGTCCACTGCTACAGATTTTAATTTTAACATTTCCAAAGTCTTGTTGCAATGGTTCCCCACATCCATTAAATGTATAAACTTCCCAAATGATCTTAGGTATATTCTAATGCCAAAATACCATCTTAAACTCACTTAGTTCCTTGTCTAACTTGTTACCCATTTTCTTATGAATTCACCAACACTTATAACATTTCTTACTAGGTTTCTAAATGGTGGTTCTCACCTATAATAAACACTATCCCAAAATGCTTCCTCACCAACATAACATCATCTCCCAAAGCATCTTTTCTTACCTACCTAAACTCCTAGATGGTGCCTAAGACCTTTTTGCTTCCTAGAACACCTTAAAACATTCTTTCTTCTCTAGTAAAACACCTAGTTATTTTTTTTAACACTTCCTAGTTCACCAAACTTACTTAAACACTTAGAACTTCTTGTACATTACCTACATTTTGACATGGGTTTCCTAGAACATTGCTATACCAAAACACATTGTTTTTCACCATTTAGCATTCAAGAACATCTAAATCCATCAAGAGCATTCTCACACACAAAACTTCACCCAATTACAACCACATCACATATAGTGCATAATTTAAATTGCTTGGCACTTAGGCCCTTAAATAGCATGGCTCTTAGGCCCTTAAGATGCATAAACCTTAAACACTGAATTTTCCACAATATATTTGCCTTTGACCTGCAAATACACACAGCAACTCATAGGCCCTTTAATAGTCTCCTTGAGAACATTTACTAGGTCATTCACCATTGGCTCCTTAAGTAGTTTTAATAAGCAACATAAGTTCATTTCTCCTAAGACTTTAAACTACATTAGGTTAACACATTTACCTCTTTTCCTCACAAACTTCTTTCTTGTTTCCTTGACTAAAATCGGCAAGGCTTTAGTTGCTTGTCAACTTCTAATCAATATACAAGCAATATAATGAGTATACAAGTTCATGCTTAAGCACACTTATAAACCCTAAGTTTTACATTGTCTTAAAACATTAATATAGTTGTTTTACCTTGGTAATGGAAGAGAGTTTGAATATGTAGCAAGAGAGGACTCCACCTAGTCCTTGAAGGATTGAAATGAAGCTAAAACAAAGCAAGGTAAAGAACACCATCAATGGTGATTTTCGGTCAACATCAAAACATGAAGGAAATGGAGTTTTTCTTTGAGTTTCCTTACCTTGAAGCAAAGGAGAACAATAAAATGTAAAAAGATGAGCTCAAGCTCCTCCTATGGAGATTCCTCTTGGCACCAAAATGGGGCTCTTGGAATTTTAAGAAGATAGAATTGAAGAGCTTGGCAAGACAAAAAGAATGGTGGTCTTGGTTTTTGATTTGGCAAAGGGAGCTAGGAATTAATGGCAATGGAAGATGGTGTTGGTGTTGTTGCTGTAGCAAAACCGTGAATGGAGAAGCTTGAAGAGAGGTTGAAGACGTGGGAAATGAAGAGAAATGAGAGAATGAGTTTGGAGTTTGCTTTTAGAAGATATTTATATGTTAAAGCAAATAGTAACTATTAGTCATCCTTTATTTACTTAATAAGCTAACAAGAGTGGTGACTCACCACCATGAAAACCGGCCCCCTTAAT
This sequence comes from Limonium bicolor, assembly GCA_023374045.1. NCBI lineage: Eukaryota > Viridiplantae > Streptophyta > Magnoliopsida > Caryophyllales > Plumbaginaceae > Limonium > Limonium bicolor. The sequence goes on from CM041779.1 coordinate 159,369,724, forward strand.
GTAATTAGGGGTATTTTAGTCTTTGTTGACCCATTAAATTACTTATATTGACTTATGTTATAAACTAGCTTATTTTAGTTACTATTCATAAACAAGGCACATAATTGTGAAATTTTTGATTTCCCATTGATTTAGACTTCCTAATGTGATACTAAGTAGTACACATGTTAATTAAAGAGTAATGAAGGACATTTAGCAACTCAAAACTCGTTTACAAGACAATTGTTTCAAAAATGTGCTTTAAAACTCCTTAAAGCACATTTTGTGTTTTAACTTGTTTTCAAGCTTGGTTTTCTTTGGTAATTGGTTTAATATGTTCATTAACATATAAATAAGGTCTTGGTAAGCTCTTTAGGTCTTAACCAAACTTATCCCAAGCTTAGAGCACATTTTTGCCCATATTGACCTTAAGGTATTTATTTGTGTTTTCTATGGTTTAAATTGTTTACTAATTTTTCTAAGACACTTTTTAGTTTGTCAAAAATGTGCTTTAAGACTCCTTAAAGCACATTTTGTGTTTTAACTTGTTTTCAAGCTTGGTTTTCTTTGGTAATTGGTTTAATATGTTCATTAACATATAAATAAGGTCTAGGTAAGCTCATTAGGTCTTAACCAAACTTATCCCAAGCTTAGAGCACATTTTTGCCCATATTGACCTTAAGGTATTTATTTGTGTTTTCTATGGTTTAAATTGTTTACTAATGTTTCTAAGACACTTTTTAGTCTTAATATACCATAGTTTAATATTTAAACAACATACCTAGGTTTGGGGTATTTCAATCTACCCCCCTTAAAAGAACTTTGTCCCCAAAGTTCACACTTCCCACATATCTTCTATATTAGAAAGGACACGGGGATTCTTATAAAACAATACTTCCATAACAACATTAACAACATACTTACATAACATCGGACACAAGGTCCAAACAACATAACATCATTCAGACACAACGGTCTGTAACATAACAAGATAACAACATAACATAGATGATGTATTTAAATACACGTCGTACACACATAACCGAAGCGGCTCTACCCCCCTTAAAAGGGGTACGCCCCGTACCCTATACACACAAACACTAAGAAGTAAACAATGACGGGTACTTCGCCTTCATCTTATCTTCTAGCTCCCAAGTGGCCTCCTCGACGTCCTGGTTAGACCAGAGGACCTTCACCAGTCTCACAGACTTATGGCAAGTGTCTCGAGTCTTAGTGTCCAGAATCCGTACAGGAGTCTCCACTGAACGCATGGTCGGCTCTAAAGTTAGCCTTTCAGGCTGAAGTACATGAGACAGATGAGACATATACTTCTTCAACTGGGACACATGAAATACATCATGTACCTTGCCCAGCTCGGTGGGTAAATCAAGTTTGTAAGCTACCGAGCCGATCCGCTCTGTCACAACATAAGGCCCCACATATTTTGGGCTTAACTTGTCTTTCTGGCCAAAACGAAACACTCCCTTCATGGGGGATACCCTGAGAAATACCTGATCGCCCACGGCGAATTCCAGTCACGTCTTTGCGCACATCGGCGTATGATTTCTGCCTATCCTGAGCTGCCTTCATGTTAGCCCGGATCTGGCGTACTTCTGGTTGTACTTGCTCCAGGTACTCTGGTCCTATAATGACCGTCTCACTCGACTCATCCCAGCATAATGGCGTGCGGCATGGTCTACCGTACAAGGCCTGAAAGGGAGACATCTTGATCGAAGCATGGTAACTGTTGTTGTAGCTAAACTCGATCAGGTGTAACTTATCAATCCAGCTGGTCTGAAAGTCAAGTGCACATGCACATAACATATCCTCAAGTGTCTGGATGGTGCGCTCACTCTGACCATCGGTCTGTGGGTGGAACGTCGTACTCAGCTTCAGCTCGGTACCCAGTGCTTCTCGTGTGGATTTCCAATACCTCGAAAGGAATCTGGTATCCCTGTCAGACACAAGTGTTTTCGGTACCCCATGATGTCTTACAATCTCTCTATCAAAGAGCTCTACAAGCTTAGCCACTTTCCAGGTGTCCTTCATCGGTATGAATCGAGCCACCTTGGTCAGTCGGTCAACAACAACCTAAATCATATTCAGACCTCCCCTTGTAGGCGGAAGCCCTACTACGGAGTCCATAGAAATGTCATGGAACTTCCACTCAGGCACTAGCATTGGCTGCACGATACCACCAGGCCGTCGGTGCTCAAACTTGACCTTCTGACAAGTGAGACACATCAATACATAGTCATTCACATCTTTCTTCATTCCAGCCCACCAAAAATAACGTTTCATACCCTTATACATCTTTGAAGCTCCGGGGTGAATCGAAGTCGTAGAACAATGGGATTCACTCAGTATGCGCTCCTTCAGCTCAGCGCTACTCCTCGGAATACACATTCAGCCATTAAGCCTAATCAGGTCATCATCATGGAGTCGGAAGTTGTACTTCTAACCCTCGAATGTGCCATCAATAAGCTTCTGCCTGATCTCCAACATATACTGATCCGTCATCTGAGCACTCCGCACCTCTTCAACCAAGCTAGTATGAGAGACTAGCGAATGGAGAGAGTGTGCTCGGCGACTCAATGCGTCAGCTACCACATTTGTTTTACCCTCTTTATACTGTAGATTGATGTCGTAGTCGTTTAAGAAATCGACCCACCTTCTTTGTCTCATGTTCAACTCCTTCTGAGTGAACAAGTACTTCAAACTTTTGTGGTCAGAATAAATTGTCACGCTTACCCCATACAAGTGATGTCGCCATATCTTCAGCGCGAAGACAATGGCACCCAATTCTAAGTCGTGGGTAGGGTAGTTCTCTTCATGCTTCTTCAGCTGTCGGGAGGCGTACGCTACGACCTTCTCATGTTGCATCAAAACACAACCCTTACCTCTGCCTGATGCGTCGCAATAGACCTCAAAACCATCTGGACCGTCTGGTATAGTCAGGACTGTGCAGATGTCAGAGCATCCTTGAGACTCTGGAAAGAACTCTCGCAGTCATCTGTCCACTCGAATGGTGCATCCTTCTTCATTAAGGAAGTCATCGGCTTCAAGATGCTGGAGAAGTCCTTCACCAACCTCCTATAATATCCTGCCAGACCGAGGAAGCTCCTGATATCGATAACTGTCTTCGGCCTAGGCCAGGTGCGCACTGCATCAATCTTTGCCGGATCAACAGCGATCCCGGCCTCAAAAATCACATGTCCAAGAAAAGATACTTGGTTCAACCAAAACTCACACTTTGAAAATTTAGCATACAACTGATTCTTTCTCAAAGTTTGCAACACACTTCTCAGGTGGCTTTCGTGCTCACCCTTCAACTTTGAATACACAAGAATATCGTTGATGAAGACTACCACTGACTTGTCCAACTGATCTTGGAACAAGCGGTTCATTAAGTCCATGAACTTGGCTGGTGCATTGGATAAACCAAACGGCATAACCGTAAACTCATAGTGACCATATCTGGTCCTGAATGCGGTCTTCTCAATGTCACTCTCACGGATGGCAATCTGATGGTATCCGGATCGTAGATCTATCTTGGAGAATACTGATGCTCCTTTCAACTGATCAAATAAATCGTCGATGCGTGGTAAGGGATAACAGTTCTTCACCGTAACTGCATTCAGCTCTCGATAATCAATACACAGGCGGAGACTACCGTCCTTCTTCTTCACGAAGAGGACCGGCGCTCCCCATGGTGAAACACTCGGGCGGATGAACCCCTTGTCAAGTAGGTCTCTCAGCTGCTCTTTGAGCTCTGTCATCTCTGCTGGAGCCATACGATAGGGCGCCTTCGCTATTGGTCCGGTGCCCGGAACCAAATCAATCTCAAACTCTACTTCCCGTGCTGGCGGCACGCCCGGCAGTTCCTTAGGAAATACATCAGGAAACTCTGACACTACCGGCACATCGGCTAAACTCTGGGTCTCTCTCTATGTCCTGGACATAGCAGAGGTACACATCATTCCCTCGTCGTAATTCACGATACATGGCCATGGCGGTGATGATCTGAGTCGAAGGCTCCCTGGGCCTCTGGCGGTATGATATAGTAACCCCAGACGGACTCCGAAGAAGCAGATGATGCTCGGCACATAGGATTCTGCCCTTGTACCACCAGTCCACCAGTTTCATCCCGACATCACATCAAAACCAAGTCCCTCGAACTCTATCATGTCATCGGAACTCTTCATCCCTGATTCATACAACAGCATCTCGGTAGTAGCGGGTACACTTGATCCGCTCTTTCGACGGGAGAGTGACTAAGAAGTCAGGCATCTCTTCACCGTCTAACCCCCCTCTTCGCAAATGATAGCGAAATAAATGTATGCGAGGCTTCCGAGTCGAACAAGATTGATGCGTCCACGCATTAACTGGAAAGGTACCGGTGAGGATTGTGCCGCTCTTGCCGGTTCTGCCTCATTGCAGACATTCAGTATGCCTCCCGTTCCGAGTGCACAGCCTAATTCATGGGCAACTTATAAGTATTTGACAACAACACGGTTGATATACTCCAAAACAACATCTCTTTATTTATTAACACACTCTTACACCATAAGTTGGTTTACATTGTAGACATAGCTAAATATAGCATCCTTAACATACAACTAGCTTAACACATTACAGGATTACACAAGGCTTTAAAACTGCCTGAAGGTCAAATTCAAACGTCCTGGTTTCATGTGTGTGACATTGATCACTGTCGATGGTGCGGTATTCAGTTTGATCTTCTTGATACCATGATATAACATCCTTGACTGCCCACCCATGATTAACACATCTCCTGACTTCAGTATTAACCTCTTTGCGAGATCACCACGCTTCTGCTCGCCATAAATAAACACTGCGGTATCACCAATGGACCAAGACACCATAGGTACTCCCTTACTTAGAGACTCGGGTGACTCGTCCTTATCTTGGTGTAACCCTAACCGTCCACCTTTCTGGTAGAAGTTCACAATACACAGATCTGCTTTAACACTCGGAATTGGATCCGATTCAACTTGCTGAGCAATTCCCATGGTGTGGTTAACAACCACAAGGAACTCCTCGGGTACACTTGGTACTGTTTCTCCGTCTTCAGTTCGCTTCTCTTGATATGTCTTGGTGTAAGGATTCCAATCCTTACCCATGCACATCATTTTCAACTTCATCTTCGACCCGCTCGGGTATTCGGGTGTGTAGAAACCTCCAGGTGCTGCTCCAAGTTCGTTGCATCGCCTGATGATGTGGATTTGTGCTTCCGGTGTCAATTATCCATTTAAAAGTATCATACCTGGCTGGATAACCTGACATTGCTCCATTGGGAATTCGGTGATGCTGATGGTTGTCTCTTCGGGGTTCGGTGTGGGCGGGATTGGATAACAGATATTGAAGGTTCCTAAGTTTTCAAATTACCTAATTTCGGTGTTTTTCACATTATACTTTAATTCTTTACTCACATGGTTATACATTTAGACTCACTAACACACATGCATGAAATGCGGTATGCAATCACTTATTTCACTCAACAGTTTAGGCGGTACCTGGTCTAGAAGAGGGTCCTGGCGCCTCAGACCGGTCCACCACATTCAGGGCGGCCTTGCCAGATCCTGCCCCTTTCCCCTTCTGGCAATCAGTGTTCCTCTGATCTGTGGGTGGCTGGTTAGCCGACTTCGGGCCATCGGTGGTCGCGGTGGCCTTACCCTTCCACTGCCCCTTGGGCTTATTGTTTCTGCTGTTGGGGTTCCGGTAGCACTCATAGTCACGGTGACCCCACTTCTCGCAGTAGCGACACTGCACGTCATTTCCTTTGAAGTCCTTGCCGGGGTGGTCTCCGTTACACACACTTACAGTAGTAGTGGCGCTCCGGTCCAGAACCCGTGCTGGCTGCTATCACAATACACAATCAATACTTACTTCATATCTTAACAAATACACTTCAAGTTGACACACATGATTAAGTAATTACCCTTGGGCGGGTAAGAGCATAGGGGTTTCGCTGCATATGCGTATGTGAGCTTCAGTGGCTCCTCAGCTGTGGTGGTCTGGGCTTGGCCCTTGTCACCCTGGTGCTGACTCTCTCTGGGGCTGGGGGTACGGCTTTTTTTCTTTCCTCCCCCGTACCCCTGCGGACTCTGGCCCTCGCTCGTGGCCTTGCGCTTGTGCGCATTCTCCTCGTCCCTCAGACGGACGGTAATCTCAACCTTAGCAGCGGCATGATAGCACTCCTGAATTTAGGATGTCAGTCATGCCCCGCAAAACAAACTCACAAACTCACATTAACATTCACTTACGGTATAAACTGATTCACATCACGGTATTTTAATTACCTGCAAGGTAGTATACTCAGCTGGCCCCATCCCGTAGCGAAGACGGTGGCTGAGACCGTTGTAGAAACGGTTCACCAACACCCGGTTCGAGTACCCCAGGTCCGGTAACAGGTGAATAAGGCTGGTGAAAGCGGTGCAGTAGTCGTCAACCGACATCTTATCCCCCTGCCTCAGACTATCCAGCTCCAGGCGCTTGGCCTCTTGCACGTGCACAGGGTAGTACTTGGCTCACAGCAGAGCCGTATACTCCCTCCAACCAAACTGAGGATCAGCTATCCTGTCCTCTCTCACAAGTTTCCACCAACTCTGTTCCGAACCCTTCAAGTAGTAAGCGGCAAGACGGACCTTGGCCCCAGCAGGCACATCCAAGGTCTCGTAGGCGGTCTCCAGCTCGGAGATATACGCCTCCAGCTTACGAGGGTCGGTCTCCCCAATAAACGATGGTGGCCTCAAATCCGCCAACGCCTTGACCCAGTTGGTCTCACGCGGCTGTGGTTGCGGTTGTGGCCCTTGTTGGTCCGCACCGCCTTGCTGCTGCATTGCAACCACAAACTAGGGAACCATCTGGGCTACGGCGGCTGCTACCACCTCAGCCATCACCTGTGTCGTAGTGTTCTCGCCCTGGTCACCCGTATCACCAATACCGCGTCCGCGGCCTCTACCTCTTGGTCGACCTGACATCTGAATTCACATGAACATTCATTAGCATTATGCTTGCACACTTATCGGTCCAACGGTTGTATCATCTTCCCGACAATGAGGTATCTCCACACTTAGTTAGTGGTTAACCTTTCCATAACTGTTCACTTAGGTAACTACGTTAGATTTCCTAACTCGGTATATACCTAAGCTCTGTATTCTAGTCATCAGAGCGATACTTCGCTCTGATACCACTTTTTGTAACACCCCTACTACGCACTTAACAACCATATGAAATCGCAGCGGAATTAAATAACTAACCAAACATTAAACGGGTCGGTGTTACACGCCGTTAGCCACCCACGTGGCTAACAAGGCAGAATACGTACGCATTGTACCGGTCTGATGATCAGACTCCCGAGCATAGAACTAAAACCACAAATGCATCATATACAATACCGAGTATTTAATTACATTCCATCACTGTAAACTGACAATATACCGTCACTGTAGTAACAACGGAACCAAAACATAACGCCACGGAGCACAGGCGCATCCCGGCCTATCATCCAAAATAACCAAAAGTATGACATGACCTAGATCAACAGCCCTCTGCTTCTTCGATCCTCATCCTGTAATGTAAATATGGAGCCCCCCCGAGGGGGTCAGCAACCCTTGGCTGGTATGGTTAACGCGCAGCCCATCGGCTACCGGGATACGCGCAACTACTTGTCATGATAACATGGCATTGATTTTACACAAACAACATATATAGCATAGCAAGAAATATTGCTTAGCACAACAACACATACATAGTGAGAACACTTCACATAATAACAAATCAACAAGGTTAGTCAACATCATAAGCCTAGAGAATGGTTCACCCTCATGTTAAGCTTGTTACACAAACTCATTACCGTTCTGTTAGTCGAACGAGTAACTTATCTCACAGATGGATCGGATATTGTGACCCGAACACACCACACAAACACATGTTCCCCCTAGACCGATCATAAGTCAGAATAGGTAAGCCTTTGATGAAGCTAACGGGAGATCGAACGCCAAATAAAGGAGAACAACCTTAACATTATAAGAGTCGAATCTGATACAGATATCTACTCTTATACATACACGCGTGACCGGACAACCGGATTCCTCACTCCCGAGTTAGCACTCGTTAGAAGTTCAATGTTGGAACTTAATGACAAATCACAACGAGTGGTTAAGTCTTGTTAGGCACACACAAGGGATATGAGTCACACCTTAGCATCACAATTATATAAACAACTGTAAACTCGTTACATGACTTAAATCTTACAAGGTCATAAACATGCAGAAAAACAAACAGCACACAAGCCGGTGTAAACCGGTAGGCAACAGACTGCAAGAAAATCATACCTTGGTCCTTGCTTCGACTGGTTTCCACCTTTAGAATATTCCTATACACATTTAGTAACGTCGGTTAATTTAACGTACTAGTCCGTTGATAACTTATTACTTCACGTTTCTAGTTATTTAACTTTCACATTCTATTATAACTTCTCACCTTTTAAACTGTCATTATAACACACCTAACATGCCTTAGACAACCTTATAACATCATTACTTACTAATCCCCATCATTAGGAATCATTATTTAACCTTAAACTCAACTTTTTAAGTGGTCCGGGACTTGGTCCCAAACTAAGGTCCCGAACCTTGTCATTGTAAAACTCTCGGGCTGATTTCAGGTAGTGGTCCGGGACTTCATACAGGTCCTAAGTCCCGGACCAATGTAGGCAAAACTCTCGGGGGTATATTAGGGGGTGGTCCGGGTCTTAGTACAAGACCTAAGTTTCGTACCACAATGACTTAGAAACTCTCGGCCTCTTTTAGAGCATGGTCCGGGGCATTACCCAAGACCTAAGTCCCGGTCCACTGCTACAGATTTTACAGTTTTACATTTCCTAAGTCTTGTTGCAATGGTTCCCCACATCCATTAAATGTATAAACTTCCCAAATGATCTTAGGTATATTCTAATGCCAAAATACCATCTTAAACTCACTTAGTTCCTTGTCTAACTTGTTATCCATTTTCTTATGAAATTCACCAACACTTATAACATTTCTTACTAGGTTTCTAAATGGTGGTTCTCACCTATAATAAACACTATCCCAAAATGCTTCCTCACCAACATAACATCATCTCCCAAAGCATCTTTTCTTACCTACCTAAACTCCTAGATGGTGCCTAAGACCTTTTTGCTTCCTAGAACACCTTAAAACATTCTTTCTTCTCTAGTAAAACACCTAGTTATTTTTTAACACTTCCTAGTTCACCAAAGCATACTTAAACACTTAGAACTTCTTGTACATTACCTAAATTTTGACATGGGTTCTCCTAGAACATTGCTATACCAAAACACATTGTTTTTCACCATTTAGCATTCAAGAACATCTAAATCCATCAAGATCATTCTCACACACAAAACTTCACCCAATTACACCACATCACAATATAGGCATAATTTAAATTGCTTGGTACTTAGGCCCTTAAATAGCATGGCTCTTAGGCCCTTAAGATGCATAAACCTTAAACACTGAATTTCCCACAATATATTTGCCTTTGACCTGCAAATACACACAAAAACTCATATGCCCTTTAATAGTCTCCTTGAGAACATTTACTAGGTCATTCACCATTGGCTCCTTAAGTAGTTTTAATAAGCAGCATAAGTTCATTTCTCCTTAGACTTTAAACTACATTAGGTTAACACATTTACCTCTTTTCCTCACAAACTTCTTTCTTGTTTCCTTGACTAAAATCGGCAAGGCTTTAGTTGCTTGTCAACTTCTAATCAATATACAAGCAATATAATGAGTATACAAGTTCATGCTTAAGCACACTTATAAACCCTAAGTTTTACATTGTCTTAAAACATTAATATAGTTGTTTTACCTTGGTAATGGAAGAGAGTTTGAATATGTAGCAAGAGAGGACTCCACCTAGTCCTTGAAGGATTGAAATGAAGCTAAAACAAAGCAAGGTAAGGAACACCATAAATGGTGATTTTCGGTCAACATCAAAACATGAAGGAAATGGAGTTTTTCTTTGAGTTTCCTTACCTTGAAGCAAAGGAGAACAGTAAAATGTAAAAAGATGAGCTCAAGCTCCTCCCATGGAGATTCCTCTTGGCACCGAAATGGAGCTCTTGGAATTTTGAGAAGATAGAATTGAAGAGCTTGGCAAGACAAAGAGAATGGTGGTCTTGGTTTTTGATTTGGCAAAGGGAGCTTGGAATTAATGGCAATGGAAGATGGTGTTGGTGCTGTTGCTGTAGCAAAACCGTGAATGGAGAAGGTAGAAGAGAGGTTGAAGACGTGGGAAATGAAGAGAAATGAGAGAATGAGTTTGGAGTTTGCTTTTAGAAGATATTTATATGTTAAAGCAAATAGTAACTATTAGTCATCCTTTATTTACTTAATAAGCTAACAAGAGTGGTGACTCACCACCATGAAAACCGGCCCCCTTAATGTATTTAGGGGTATTTTAGTCTTTGTTGACCCATTAAATTACTATTGACTTATGTTATAAACTAGCTTATTTTAGTTACTATTCATAAACAAAGCACATAATTGTGAAATTTTTGATTTCCCATTGATTTAGACTTCCTAATGTGATACTAAGTAGTACACATGTTAATTAAAGAGTAATGATGGACATTTAGCCACTCAAAACTCATTTACAAGACAATTTTCAAAAATGTGCTTTAAGACTCCTTAAAGCACATTTTGTGTTTTAACTTGTTTTCAAGCTTGGTTTTCTTTGGTAATTGGTTTAATATGTTCATTAACATATAAATAAGGTCTTGGTAAGCTCATTAGGTCTTAACCAAACTTATCCCAAGCTTAGAGCACATTTTTGCCCATATTGACCTTAAGGTATTTATTTGTGTTTTCTATGGTTTAAATTGTTTAGTAATGTTTCTAAGACACTTTTTAGTCTTAATATACCATAGTTTAATATTTAAACAATATACTAGGTTTGGGGTATTTCAAATAGGGAGGATAGGAGTATGTGTTGTACTCAATGAGATTGAGATAGGAGAACCAATTTTGCTAAATATAGCACGGATTTTACTTACACCGTGCTGAATGACGCCGGCTTATGGCACGAATTACCACTAATGCCACTAGGGCAATAAACTTATAACAAGATAACCGATAACAGGAACCAATAAACAACTAAAGGATATCCATCAAAAGGGAGATTGACAACAGAATACTTCACAATACCCGTGTGACAGACATTACCAGTTTACTAAATGAGACATGGGACGACCGCACTCCGATAGGAGCATGTGGGCCTGACATACTTATTTATGAGTTAGTCGGGTAAGTATTAATGTATCAGTACAGTACCCCATGTATGTAGACAAGTAGTGTTAGGAACACGAGAAGTAGTCAACTCCATACTAAGGATAGTAAGATAGATTACCTCGAAGATGGACAAGAAGAGCCGCAGTTAAACCAACAGGCTAGAGAAATAAAGAACCTTCAACGCAGAGCAGTAGACAATATACAGTGAAGACAAGGAAACCTTTCAAGGATGTGAAACCGAAGGAAAGAAACGTGGAAACCCATTATGGACGAATAAAATGTAGAACCCTCATAAGGATCGAGCAAATTCTTACAATCCAGAGGAAATCTACCAGATGATGTGAACCTTCACGCGTGACTACGTAATGATGAGAGACAAAGCTAGTATACTAGCAGATACCTTAAGCAAGGAACAATGGACTTGGAATGTACCACTCACGTGATAGTTTGTTCATCTTATCTGTTTGACTCATTAGACATTAGCTGCTGAGAGTTTACGCCTCTGCACTCTATAGGACTGAGTGTTTTGGTATTGCACTTGTGCAGTTATTAATCTAGTGGGGGATACGGAAAGATGCAATGGATATCAACATGAGTGTGTATCAAAGAACTACAACAGTGTGTTACTCCGGAACAAAACCACCAGGAGACACGGATGACAAGCATGATCTCCATGGACATGAAGGCTGGCACGTCTTAGTATTACAAAGACAAGTGCAAAGAGCACTGAGTACTAACAATAGCCAATGTCTTATTATACCTCAAGCTGAATATCAGTGAGAGAAGACACACGCATGTATGCTTGTGATCCAAATGATAGGATACACAACAATGAAAAGAGGCAAACTGAGCCTATGTTTATGGGTATGCACCTCATACGGAGCGAGTGGGCCCATTAGAACGAATTCGGGAGAGAGCACAAATTGATCTGTGCCTCACCCTTTATGTATTGTGGAGCCCGGAAGGGCTAGTCATACCCGTCTCTCTGATATGAGGATAATCCACGAGTTGGAGAACTCTATGGGAGCCAAGTATCCAGCGCTCCTTGTTGAGCGGCTGTTGTATACTTGTGGGGTTCGGGGCGTAACCCTTTTTAAGGGGGGTAGAGCCTCTTGGCTGTGCACGTGTGTGCACTAGTTTTGTTGTTTCGTATGCGGGGCATATAGTAGTTTGTGGTATACAGGCACAAGGTTTGTTTATTTGTTTGTTTCGTAGCATGACATACAGTGAATTGGTGGTATGCGGGGCATACGAGGTTTGTTGGTTATGTTTGGTACGCGGGGTGTACGTCGTTGGTTTGTTTGTGTGTGATGTGCACTTGTATGTATGTATCTTACGAGATACCTGTTGGAATGATGTATATACACCCATGTGTGTAGTACTTTTCTTATGCTACTTGTGATATATATATTTATATTGCTTTGTAGAATGATTAAATATGGTTATCGCCTAGATACGAAATGAATCATTGATATGGAATGTGGAAGGATGGTATGTTATGGACACCTCGGGGAGGTTGTCAGGGTTTGTAGAATTGATAGGAATAATGGTGCTGATGGATCACCTATATCCATATATGATTGAATTAACGCCACAAAGTGATGGCTATGTGTGGTATAAGCACAATACGATGTGTGTAAATGATATATCACATAGATATACATTATGGGAATAATGGGTAGTTATATATTTATATATATACATATTTGATTAAGCGACTTCGGGATGAAGTCTTTTAAGGGGGTAGATTGAAATACCCCAAACTAATAAAACATGGATTAAACATCTAATCACATTAATTAAGGCCTAAACATGCCTTAAAAGTCAATTGAGAACAACGATGGTCAACACAAAGCAAGATATTGCACCCTTTGACTGTTTAGGGTAAATACATACCCAAATGAACTACTTAGGACCTAAAACTTTGTCCTAAGCATATTAACACATAACTAAACATACTACAATCATTGGACAACACTCCAACACAAAGAACAAGCATTTACATGCTTCAAGGTCAAGTAGGGCAAAAATGTGCTCTAAGAAACCTTAAAGGTCTTATGACCTCTATTTGATATAAAATTGGATTCCTATGATCAATTATCATGTAAGGAACACAACAAAACTGTTCTCAAAGAAAACTAAGCTCAGAAACACCTTGTGACATAAAATGTGCGCTAAAACACCTTAAAACACGTTTTTGTGTATGAGCTCTAAGATATTGACTTTTTGTCACTTTTAGGACTAGATTACATTCTTTATATCATTTATGTGACATGATAGACTATATTATAAAGTCTAAATCAAAGTTTAAAAATAAAATCAAATGGGTGATTTTGGATGAATAGTACCCAAAAATAACATTTAATTACTTAACTTAAACCATGGTCAAATGTCATCCATTGACCAAGCCTTCCATTGCTGACCCATTAGCTGTCATTCTTACCCATTATCAACACAAATATCTAGCCAATCTAATGAATCATCATTTACTATTCCATAAAGTAACATTAATTAACTTAAAAGGCAAAACTAGTTTTCTTTCTCATTTCCCTTCCTTCCCAGCCGACACCACACACCTTCATCCTCTCTTTTGCTCCTCTTTGACGGTAAGAACACTTCATATTCAGAGAAGAACACTTTGCTACCTAGGTAAGCTTACTAAGCCATTTTATGTTCATTCTCTTCACATTTCTTTCCTCTTTCCATGGAGCTTAGCATCAACCATTTCCATCCATGGTTCTAGGTTGTTTTGGAGGTTAAAAGGAGGGTGATTCTCGGCTGTAACAAGGGAAGAAGGAGGAGAATTCTAATCTTGTTCCTAAGGTATAAAAATGTGCTTTAAGCACTTATCTCTTGATTCTCTTCAATTCCGGTTGGAAAGCTTTGTTTCTTAGGCTTATTATCTTCTTCTAACATACTTATTCAGTTGATATATCAAGAGCTTCAAGGAATAGCCAAATCCAAGCCAAAAACACCATTTTTGGCATTTTAATCAAGGTGAAAATTAGCCATCTTCTAATCTGAGTTATACCAGTTTTAAAGCTTGGTTTAGTAGCTCTTTTGATACTCTTTATCTTCTGTATAAATAGGCCGAAGATAACCCTTGCTTGCCTTGGTATTCTAAGGTAAATTTTACCTTGAAAATATACATTAAACACTTCTTATGGTTAGATCTTGCTTGGAGACTGATCATGTCTTGTTTGCTGTTTAAAAACATGTTAATCAAGCTGTGGGAAAATTTATCCTAAGGGGCCGTGGCCAAACAAGGCCTAAACTTGGCAAAAATAAGGTATAAATCACTTAAACCTACACTTGGTATATTAATATGTGTTTATACATATGTGTATATATATGCCATGAGTGAATGAGTTTATTAAGGTCTTATTTTGACCTTAGGTGATTAAGGAATGGTTTAGTAAATTTATATAAGTAATTAACTAACATAATTGTAAAATTTAAGACATTATGTGGAAAATTGGTAAATATGGAAAAGATATGGGTAAGGCCGAGAGTTTAAAGTATTTTTGGGCATTTATGTGTAATTTATTTTATAAGCTAAAGTTTGTAATAAGGCCATGTACTTTAGGCCATTTTATTTATGTATTTATAAGGTTTTAATTAAGTTTAAGTAGCTAATATAAGTTACCGCAAGGAAATGGGGTATAAACCATAATTAGATTAAATTTGGGGGCTATATATTACTAAAGCCGAAAATTAGAGGTTTAAATGAGTTTAAATAAAAATTATAAGATTTTATAATGTTTTGGGGTTAAATGGTAATTTCTGGAAAAATAGGGGTACAAACCGTAATATATGAAGATTGATGGTCAAGGCAATATTAAGGAGGTCAACCTTGACCATATGGTAGGTTTTGACCAAATTAGATAAGTTAAATAACTTATTTAAGGTTTTATAATAAGATAAGTATTTAATTGTAACAATTTTATAACATATGTGGTGAATATGTTATTACCGAAAATAAGGGGTGTAAAATAGTTATAAACACCCATGGGTTATTAGGAATTTTTAGGAATTTATTTGGTTGATTTTGGAAATTAAAATAAACTATATATGTATAATATATAGTTATTATGTCATTATGACACTTTGGAATAGTAGATGGGGTGGAAATGTGAAATACCGAAAGTATATGGTTAGTAAGGGTAATTGTAACCCCTTGGTGGAATTTGGTGATTTTTGGGATAATATAAGAGTATTTAATAAGATATATGTATAATATATAGTTTAATGATATATAAAACTATATGTTATAAGTTGGGCCAAATGCAATTATAGAAAGTGGAAGGGTTGAAAAATAATATAGAACCTATAAGGGGGTATGTTCGCAATTTTTAATAATATATAACCATAGGTTATATTAATATTAAGGTTTAAAATGTTATAATATATGATATATACATAACATTATATATGTGGTCAAATTATAAATTTGGAAAGTTAAAGGGGTTAGAAATTAAATTATAAACAGACATGGTCCGTTCGGAATATTACAAAAATAAAACCATAGGTTATACCCTTTTATAAGTTAAAAATGTTATATTATATGGTATATATACATGGTATAAATAATGGGGTGATTTTGTAAATAAAGAAAACTATGGATTATGGAAAAGAATAAGGTATAAATGTATATGCCTATGCAGCAGCAACATAAATAGTTTTGTATAAAAACTATAGGTTATAAGTTTAAAGGAAATAAAAATATCATATTATTAATATTAGTATATGGTATAACATTACATAATGTTATGTGGTCAAAATGAAATTAAAATAAAATAAAGGGTTGTACCGAATTATAAAGAGATGGAAAATGAATTTTAGACTATGATCTACAATGTTATAAATGTTATAACAATTATATGGTTTAGATGGAATTAATATAAGTGAGGATATTCACATTAAATAATGTGACAAACTATAAATAAATAAGATTTATAAACTAAGGTAAATATTGAATAAACCTTAGGAGTTGTAATTATACAACATAAAATGTTACATAATATTAGGATAATAATCTTAATATAAGTTGTATATAATACAACTAATGGGAATAATCATCTAATATAAGATGATAAAATGTAACATATAATATAAGAGTTTTATAACTCATGAAACTTACCTATATGGTAAATATATACATATACAAGAATAATGTATATAAGGATGGATATATATTATGGTTGGAAACCATATAATATAATGGTGGTGGTTATTACATGGAAATAGTTTATAAACTATAAGTTATAAGTTTTGAATGGAAATATAGTTTAATAAAGATAATGGATTATATAATATAATATAATAAATAATGCATGCATACATGCAACTATAGGTTATATACCTAATTAAATGATGGATAAGATTAAAGAAATATAACGAATTAAACTTAACAGTCGAAACATTTCGACATACGAGTTTTAGTAACAAAGCCGACCGGTTTAGAGAAACCCGTAACAATTAACTGTAGAAATCCGGGGATGAACTGTCGGGGTTACTTGTTATTCGGAAATACCGGATTTAGTTAGTCATGGAGACTGACTTATAGTTTATTACCGTTTAGATCATACTTCAGAGGAAGGCGCTTGACGAGCTAGTGGTCTACACTGCGCATCTTGGTTTAAGATGTACGGTATGTAAAGGGGTTTGATCCGGGTTGTCCTAAGGAATTCCTTGGGCTCGGATTTGGTTGATATCACTTGTGTGTTATGTGTTTTGGATACGTGTATGTATTTATGTGTTACTGCATTAATTATTTATGCACCAGTGTCCTACGGGACTAACACTACGTCGACTATAGATCGGCTTATATAAACATACATATGCGTTTATTGTGACGACATGACGGTTACTTAATATAATACCATTAGTATTAATATTAAGTATATGGTAACCTAAGTAAAACACTTAGGAACGAGTCACGACATTGTCGGTCTCTAGAGCATGGATCTCGAACATGAATATAACCTAGATTACTTCTAGGTATGTGTGAGACCCATTGGGCAGCTAACTAATAATTATATTCTCCATAAGACTAAGAGCGTATCTTAAACATTATGAGAGAGAGATGGTGTGAGCTGAGGTGAGGAATCCAGAGTAGTTTACGAACTACCTGGTTGCGCATTTGTGATCACTGAGGGGTTCCCGATCGGGTTCCGCTCCAGGTTTATTCCCAACGAGCCCTATTTGGATGTGGGTCAGGTGGCTACGGCCTTTATATGGACGCCTTACGAGGCAAAGAGAATAGTCAGGGGCCTCCGGACCTCTAGTGAAATGAGCACCTTTGTGTGTACGGGAGGACTACTGTCCATGGTGAAGTTATCGAGTTGTCCTAACTTGACACCCAACTGGTGAATTAATAATTTAACATGGTTTGGATGGATGGGGCCTTGAAGGCCAAGGTAAATTAAATATAGAAACCGTTCGCTACGGCGATTATACATTGTACATTATACTGTGATTATTTCAATATGTTCGATTATACAATTGTTGTTTATGATATTTTATGACTGTTTGAATTGGATGGATGGTTAAGTGTTTATGAATGTTTGGATGGATGATTAAGTATATTTATGCATGAAAATTACAGTATTGATTATAACTGTAAAATGGTAAAGCATGAAACCAATCTAATAATAAGATGGTTAAAATGACTAAGTGACCATTAGGGTCCAGGCCCGGCATACTCAGCGTTTATCGCTCATACTACACTCATTGCAGGTCGATGATCATTGTCGAAGCCGAAGTGCGGGAACAGGGTAGTTAGGGATGACTTTAATTACCTCACATAGAGTTTCTTCGTATAACAATGTTGTACTGTGGATTGTATTATGGTACGGTTATGTATATTCAGGATTGGGTAGACGCTCACTTGTCGACGTTTATGGTTATGGACTTAGTATGATGTATAGGAATGTTCTCGTTATCACTGCGGTTAGCAGTTTGTTTTTGTTGGTTGTTGGATATAGTTTGGCTTCGTTACTCGCATGGGCAAGTAATGGCCGGTGACACCTGAGTGAGTATTATTGTTGTTATTATTTCTTCCGCTGTAAGACGTTTTATTTATTGCTACGTGAGAGATTATTACGTGTTTAAGGAGAGGGGTGTTACAACAACTTACCAGCTCCAGTACCTCTGCAGAAGCATCTGTTCACTTGTTCCTATCTACCAAGAAGCGTGACACTACTGAGTGGCTGCGGAAAACTCGGTTGGGGGCGTGCGCAAATGTGAGAACGTGAAGCACAAACAGCCCCACAACTCCGATACTTGTGGAAAAAATCAAGGAACCGTTACATAGAGACCTTACCGAAGATTTAGGATATAGTTAAACAAGTATATAAACATATGATTGTAATTAGTTCATGTGTGCATTCTAGAATATTCAGAGAGAAACACCGCTTTGAGAGAGAAAGTATTCTTGAGAGATCTTAGTGAGATAGTGTCAATCAGCTTAGGTATTTATTACCTAGAGAGTACACATAGAACGCTCCCCTTTACTCCTTGTGACACATTGATCAAAGCCGAGAGTAGAGCGAGTGTTGGATGAGACAGAGTACCTCTGTCGAATCCCAAGATAGGAAGCTAGGTTGTAATTCACATTGAATTTCAATACAAGCAAAGTCCTATCTTGTCAATTTAACACAAAAGCTTCCGCGTTACTATTTTCTACATACAATTATTCTTCAAGCAGAGTTGGTCTGAGACTAACACCTCAGACCTACTCGGTCAGCACCCCGATCCCATCGAGTGGTATCAGAGCCTGCGTTGGCTGACAAATCTCTCAAAGTGGCAGAAATCTCAAATACCAACAACAACAGAATGCAAGTGGAGAACCCAAAGCTAACTTCCACAAACTACAACATGTGGAAAAATGAGATGGAGTCACACCTCCAGTCACTAAATCAACAACTAGACGGTAGTGACGAAAGGTAATTTCCCAGTACCTGAAGGGAAAGATCCAAGCTCCTATACTGTTGAGGAGTGCAGATGTGTTGAGCTAAACGCCCAAGCCGTACGAGTCATCTACACTAGTCTCTCTCCACCCGAAAGAAGAAGAGTGTATCACATCAAGGTAGCGAAAGACATCTGGGATCACCTTCGAGCTGTTCACGAAGGAAATACTGAGCTTCGAAAGTCAAAAATACAAGAACTGAAGATGGAATACAAAAACTTCGTGGGAAAGCCTAGAGAATCCCTCAGTGACATGCTTACACGATTCACTGAACTCACTGCTACTATGGAAGAGCTGCAGATTGGAGAGTCAAATGAAAATATCAACAACAAATTTCGGGATAGTCTGGGCGAGGAATGGACTGAGAGTGTTATCTCTACGAAGGCGTCCAAAAGTCTAGAAAAATGGACTTTGACTGACTTGGGATCCTATCTTCAGTCCATCAATAAATACAAGATGAATATCAAAAATAGAGGTAATGCTTCTCACTCAAACCATACTGTCTCTTATTCCAACGTGAATCAAGCTTTGTAGGTAAAGACTACACCCAGCCAGACATCAGCTCACCAGAACGAGTCATTCCACTATGAGACTACCTCTCCAAATCAGGATTTAATCCAGCAGCTTCAGGACACTCTGATTGACGGCATAATAGAGGAAGGATCAGCGAACACCTTTGAAGATATGGCCATGCTGGTCAAGAACTTTAAGAGATTCATGCGAGATCGATCAGAAAGGAACAGTCCAAACAGGTTCAGCCAAAATCAAAACCGACAATATCAATCCTACAACCGAAATCAGCAAGGCAGTACTGGAACTGGAGACCGAGTATGCTTCAAATGCCTGAAGCCGGGACACTACGCCAACAACTGTCCATTCAAGGAAAAAGATGATCGTGAGCAATCATCACTGATAGCAAATTCAGCATGGGGAGACTCTGACTCAAAAGAACCTGAGATGGGAACGTCAAGCTTAATCTTTTATGGCTCACAAAAGTCAGGTATGCAAGAGTCCCTCCTCAGAGGTAACTGAATATTTCTCAGACTCATGTGCTATTCCCTCTTTAGATTTATCTACTTACTACATAGACCCAAATCATCCTAAATTTGAATTAACTGAAGAACAAGAAAGAATAGCCTCTCTTTATGAAGAAATTCATGTGCTAAAGGGTCATGTAACAACGATCGTCTTAAATTACAAAAATCTGAAGAAAAGGCCGAAAAACTTGAAAGTGAATTAAGAGATGCTCATAGTCTCATCAGCTCCTTAAAAACCCAAGTTTCTTCCCTACAGAAAAATCGTTCCAAAATTCCACAAAAATTCTTCAAACCAATTACTTTTGTTCGTGAGGTTGCTGCCATGCAAAAACCAAAATTCTTTGCAAACAAACTCTTTGAGTCAAAAGAAAGACAAGTTCAACTCGAGAAAGAGGTTGATTCCCTGAATATCGCTCTTAAAAAGTCTCAGATGGAATCACTCTCATCATGAATCCGCCTCACTGGCTGAAAAACAAAGGCAAAGTTAATCTGCCGAAAATGGCCTCAAAACCCAATGATCTTCAAAAAGGAAATCCCAAAAAGAAAAATTTGAAAACAAATTTCGTTGGCAAAAGAAGTATGTTCATCTACATTCTTTACTAATTTGTGGTTACTGTGGCTACGACGGACACATCCACTCATCGTGTCATAAGCTTGGCAGAGATTTATCTTTCAATATGCAACATTTACATACGCTGTCTAAAGCACGACATCTTCATAGCTCTTTTTCAAAGAGGGAACCCAAGTTCGCCTGGGTTCCCAAGTCTAACCTCTGATTGTCTTGTAGGGAGAGGCCGTGGACAATGACTCTTGGTTTCTAGATAGTGGATGCTCACGACATTGAAGAGGGAAAAAGTACGAGAATAAGAAAAGGTAGAACATCCGGTCCCATGTGACTGGAAGGAACAGCTTAGAACAAGAAATATCGCCGGATCCGAGTGTGATCCGGCCGGATGAGTAATTAAATATCCCGCTTACATGTAAATGCCAGCCTGGCAATTAAAAAGAAAGACAGGCTGGCGACTCTCAATCTAGCAGTGTAAACACTATAAATAGGGGTTCAACCCCACAATAAAGGATACGTTTTCACGTTCGAAACTACACACCGTTGCATTATCTACGCGATTCTCTCTCTCTTAAGCTCGGTCACACAGTAACAAGGTAACTCGACGAAGCACAAATGGCCTAGCAGTAGAATTGGAATCCGATTAGAGATTAGGATAGGAGGTTAGGGAGTTTAGGAATTCACCATTTCATTTTGGCGCCGTCTGTGGGAAACGGATGGCTCAAGATCTTTCTTAGCAACCACGAGTCCACCGGAGGTAATCTGATTTTGAACGAAACAACGAAGCCTTGAAACTTTGAGGTTGTGTCTTTTGCAGGTGTAAGCGAAGGAAGGAGGTAGCGTGCAAGGATGGCTCCAAGAACAAGAAAGACACCCCGACCTGAGGGCGAGATCAACAATGTAGGAACAACCGAAAACAACAGAGTGGAAGCTGAAGACGTGATCTCCAAGCAAGCGTTGGAGGAGATGCTGAAAAGCCTAGTCAGAACCATTGATGAAAGGATAGTGGAGGGGAATGAAGTCTTGCAGCAGGAGCTGATGCAGCGAGATGTGGAATACCAGAAGAAATGGGAGGACATGACTGAGGCGCTCGAATCGCTCAAGAATCGCGGCTCCGAAGCGAGCAACAGCGGAAGAAAGAGCAGCTAGAGAAAACTCTGATCATCAGCGACGAGACTGAGGAGGATGATTCGATCGACATGACTCTTTACCCCTTCTCCGAGAGAATCAGGAAGGCAAAGCTTCCTCCCCACTTCGTTGCGCCAGCAGTGGAAAATACGATGGAACGGGGGACCCTGCTCTTCACGTTAAGAAATTTATGTTCGCAATGAATACGCAGGGGATAAGTTCTCTCGCTCTTTGCAATTTGTTTCCGGGAACATTATCCAAAAGGGCACTCGGTTGGATCTCAACAAGACCCCCGCAGTCGATCTCAAGTTTTAAGCAATTGACTGAGGAGTTCCAGCAATACTTTGCTGCAAGCAAAAAGATCAAGAAGGAAAAATAGAACTGATGGATCTCAAACAGAAAAGGGAGAGACGGTGAAAGAATTCAGTGAAAGGTTTCATAAGCAGGTAGCCGAAATTGATGACATTGATGAGAAGATTCTGATCAAGGCTTTCGGAAACGGGCTAGCACAACCAAGGCTTGCCGGGAAGATCGCGACAAAAGCCCCAAAAACCCATGGAGAGCTAGCCGAAATGATTCATGAGTTTAAAGTCAGAGGTGGCGGAAAATAAGGCCAGAGATTTGGCAAACAGCTTCAAAGCGGTTAACGACAAGAAAGGGGGACCGAATGGAAATGGCGCTTCCGGCAATGTATCAGGAAGTTCATCCGGGGGAGGCTCAAGATACAAGCCTTACTACAAAGCTCCATCCCAGGCACCTCAGTTTCAGAACGCCCGGGTTGCTGTTCAGATTGATCCGGGCAGGTATGCGGCGGCAGTCAAAGAGGGATATCTACCCCCACCAAAGAAGCCTTATCCAGGGGAGATTCCGATAGCCTTCTGTGAGTATCATGGTTGCAAAAGTCACAGAACCGCAAATTGCGCCACTCTGGCCAAAGAGTTGAGGATCATCGAGGAAGAAAAGAAAGGCAAGGGAAAGCAGGTGGCAGGCCAACAGAAGCAATATAGCAGGCAAAATCAGTCCACCTCTCGAAATCACCAGGAAGAAGAGATCCACCCTGAGCTAAATCACGGCAAATCAGTCGGTATGATCTCAGGTTTGTAAGAAGGTGAAGACATTTTTGTTTCTCTAGTATTAGCTAGGCCCAGTCATATCGGTAATAAGGTGAGAGCTGTGTAATCAGACTTTTTTCTTTTTCTTCCAGAAAAGACGTATGTTGTAAAAATCTTTCGGTAATTCCCTTCCGGAAAAAATGAAAGTCTAATAAACTTTTTCTCTTAAGCAAATTCTCAGGTCTCTTTTCAGAGGTAGGACCGTTGACCCCAAACGAAAGAAAAAGACATATTCATGCGGTGCATCAAGAACTACCGGAAAGAAAAATTGCCAAGCGAGAAAATCTTCCCCAAATTTTCTTTACAGACGAAGACGAAGAAGGGGTGTTATACCCTCACAATGATCCACTGGTCATTCGGGCACAAGTGAATGACAGGATGATGGAAGGAATCCTGATAGACAGCGGGGCTGGAGCGAATGTCATATCGCCGAGGCAGTTAAAAAGTTGGAGATCCCAGAAAGTAAGATTAAACCATATTCGGCGGTCCTCGGAGGCTTTGTTGGGGGCGTTTCTACCAAGTCTTCAGGGAGCATAGACTTCACCATAACATTGGGATTGGGAGACGAACGAAGAACTGAAAAGCTCACAGCTTTCATTGTACCAGGACTTTCCGGATACAATATGTATCTCGGCCGGCCAGGGATTAATGCTTTCAAAGCAATATGCAGCACCACCTGAAGATGAAGTATCTAACCAGGGCTGGAAAGGTGGTAACCATAAAAGGGAGTCAAAAGATGGCTCGAGTATGTGAAGTCCGCATCATGGAGGGGATGCCGGAAGAAGAGATGGTCAAAACGGTGGGGTCGGAGAAGGAATTCAAGGGAAAGCTCCCTTTCCCGCCAGAGCCGGATCAAAGAGCAGAAGACTGTGGAACCTCTAAGGAGTCACCAAGAGAGGTACACTTAAAAACTGACCTTTCTAAATTTTTTAAAATAGGAAATGCGTTCGGCAGTGGGGAGCAAACTCACCTGATGAGATTCCTGGAAAAAAGAAGGACAACCTTCGCCTGGAGTACGGACGAAATGCCAGGAGTAGATCCAAGCGTTATCCAGCATGACCTACGAGTGGATCCAAAGCACCCAGCCATCCGGCAAAGAAGAAGAATAATAGGAGAAGAAAAGAGACCTTGCGGCACGTGCTGAAGTGCAAAAACTGCTTAAAGCCGGATTCATCAGGGAGGTGTCCTACCCCAAGTGGTTGGCCAACGTCGTGATGGTTAAAAAATCAAATGGCAAATGGAGAATGTGTGTGGACTTCACAGATTTGAACAAAGCATGTCCTAAAGACTTTTATCCATTACCATCAATAGATAGATTGGTTGCTTCAACGGCTCAAAGTTCTGTCTTAAGTTTCTTGGATGCGTTTTCAGGATATAATCAAATAAGAATGAATGAGGAGGATTCGGAAAAAACATCTTTTATTACCTCGGCCGGAACCTTTTGCTACAAGGTGATGCCTTTTGGATTAAAAAATGCGGGTGCAACCTTCCAAAGAATGATAGACAAAGTGTTCAAACAACAGTTGGCCCGGAATGTAGAAGCATATGTCGATGATATCGTGGTAAGAAGTAACTCCTGGGCACAGCACATGGAAGATTTAAAAGAAACCTTTGACACCCTAGACAGATTCCAAATCAAGCTGAATCTGGAAAAGTGTGTATTTGGAGTTACAAAAGGGAAATTCTTAGGCTTTATCGTTGGGCAAAGAGGGATTGAAGTGGACCCCGAAAAAACCCAGGCAATCCTCGATCTATCACCACCAAAGAACATTAAAGATGTGCAAGCATTGAACGGAAGGCTCACGGCTTTAGCAAGATTCTGCTCAAAACTCCAAGAAAAGTCAATACCGTTCTTCAGCATTTTATGAAAAAACTAGAAATTCCAGTGGAATCAAGAATGTGTAGACGCCTTTGTTGACGGAGCTCGATGTAAGACTGGAGCAGGGGCCGGAATAGTGGTCCAAACGCCGGATGGAAGAACTCTCAACTTTGCGTTCCTGCTAGAATTTGAGGTAACAAATAATGAAGCATAATATGAAGCCCTTATACAGGGTTTGGAGGTCGCCACAGCCTTAGGGGCAACAGGTTCTTTCTTATAATAAGACAATGGTTCTCATTTGTGTCTTTAGAAAATTTTTTACATACCTTAAAAAGGGGGGAGAATGGGGTTTACCTCTTTGTTTGTTATGCAGAATTGGAAATATACTCAGATTCAATGCTAGTAGCGCGACAAAACGACAACATTTACGAGGTCAAGGAGGAGAAGCTTGGAAAATACTTGGCCAAAGTCCAAGAGACGAAGGCAAACTTTCAGAGATGTGAATTAAGACATCTTCCCCGAGCAGAAAACATAGAGGCCGATGCGTTGGCTAAATTGGCCAGTATGGCCGAGAGAATGCCCAGTAAAGTCTGGATGGAAATAAAGGCAAACTCAAGTCTGGAGGAGATCTGAGTATGCACCATTGAATCGGACACAATAGCCAAGTCTTGGATGGCACCTATTGTTGAGTACATACAAAGCGGAAACTTGCCACAAGACGAGAAAGAAGCGGCAAAAAACAAGACGAAGGGCTGCATCTTTCTTTTTAGAGCAAGAACAGCTCTACAAAAGATCATTCACGAGACCAGCACTTAAGTGTGTTACCATGGAGGAGGGAGCAAGGCTCATGGAGGAGCTACATGAGGGGACCTGTGGGAACCACCAAGGAGAAAGGGCAATAATTCACAAAATCCTAAGGCTAGGATATTATTGGCCAAGAATGAGGGAATGTTCAAAAGAATACATACGGAAGTGCATTAAATGTCAGGAACACGGCCACAAAATACACAGTCCCCCGCCACACTGAAAGCCATGCTGTCCCCAATCCCATTTGCCATGTGGGGATTGGATATCGTTGGACCTTTCCCGGAAGCATCTCCCGGAAGATATAAATTCATTTACGTGGCCATTGACTACTTCACCAAATGGGTGGAAGCCATGGAAACGGTATCCATTACCGCAAGAAAGTCACAGGATTTCATCTGGAAGTATGTGGTCTGTAGATTCGGGATCCCGAAGATAATAGTGACAGACAATGGAGCTCAGTTCAACTGTAAAGCTTCCGGGCATTCTGTGAAGAGTGGAAGATTGACTTGAGATTCGCATCGGTCGCCCATCCACAAGCAAACGGCCAGGTAGAAAATGCGAATGGACAAATTGTCAAGGCTATAAAAAGGAAGTTGGACAGCAAAAAGGGAGATGGGCGGAATTGCTACCTCAGGTTCTCTGGTCCTACAGACAAACCGAAAAGGGCCCAACAGGGGAAACTCCATACAGGTTGACCTATGGTCTTGAAGCGATTGTTCCGGCTGAGATTACAGTCCCATCAATTAGATGGGAATCCTTTGATGAGGAAAACAATAGTGAAGGGGGTGAAAGACAGCCTTGACCTGCTTGAAGAAACCAGGACTATGGCCCAAGTCAGGATGGAAAGGATAAAGCGAAAGTAGAAAGATATTTTAACCAAAGAACAAAGGGAAAGGGGTTTCGCTCCGAGTGAACTAGTGTTGGGGAGGTAAGCAGCCAAAGAAGCTAGAGCCCAATGGGAGGGACATTTATTGTACAACGGCGAACAGGGCAAGCTTCGTATCGCCTGAAAAATAGTGAAGGTTACGAATTGCCTCACTCCTGGCATGCTGAATGCCTTAAAAAGTTATGTATAAAAACATTTTTTACAAAGAGCAATAAAATGAGGTATCTTTTGAGGCAAAGTTTTTTGAAATATACCACCGGCCAGCGTGTGCTACAGGCTATCACGCCTTGAAATGTACCATAGCGGCCAGGCTATGCCTTAACAGGCTTATATCACGCCTTGAAATGTACCATCCGGCTAGCGTGCCTACAGGCTATCACGCCTTGAAATGTACCATCCGGCCAGCGTTTGCCTACAGCTATCACGCCTTGAAATTACCATCCGGCCAGCGTGCCTACAGGCTATCACGCCTTGAAATGTACCATCCGGCCAGCGTGCCTACAGGCTATCACGCCTTGAAATGTACCATCCGGCCAGCGTGCCTACAGGCTATCACGCCTTGAAATGTACCATCCGGCCAGCGTGCCTACAGGCTATCACGCCTTGAAATGTACCATCCGGCCAGCGTGCCTACAGGCTACCGCCTTGAAATGTACCATCTGGCCAGCGTGCCTACAGGCTATCATGCCTTGAAATGTACCACCCGGTCAGCGTGCCTATAAAGACTAGGAATTTACTTAAAAAGTTTTGAACGAAGGTGTAAAACCTTCCATGTAAATAAAGGGGGACTTACAAAGCATTTGGAAATCCGGTCGCTCCGGATAAAGCCAAATGAGAAATATATAAAGCTAACTCGTAGGAGAGTTACTTAAAACGATTAAGGATACAAAAGAGGTGGCAAGGGCAAAACGCATTCAAAACATTACCAAAAACAGTAATCCAAAATACGACTATACAAGATCCCTGCACTAAGAAATTACTATCTAAAAAGCATCTATTCTTTAGCAGGCTTCTTTACAGCGGACCCTTCGACCGGATTGGACACGCTCTCCGCAGAATTAGATTTTCCAACGGCTTGACGAAAGCCGGCAACCTCCTGGCGCATACCGCTATCGGGAGGAAGGAAAGAAGCTTGACCAGGCCCAAAGACTGTCTCACCAGGGAGACGACCGAACTTCTCAAAGTCTTCAAGGAAGTTGCTCTTCCGGGCAACGTTGTCAAACTCCAGCTCACTATACAGATCGTCATCCAATACTTCCCCCCTCTTCAGAAAGTACTTGGAGATGGTTTGGCGACAAATGTTAGTAATCTTCCGGCTCTGAGAGCCGAAAGCCTTTTTTAGATGGGCAATGATAGTTCCTTGCTTCTTCAGCTCCTCTTGGGTCCGACGGGCGTAGGCTGTATGCTTAGCAACGTCCTCCTCAAGCTGTAAAACCTGAGCTCGGTAGAGATCGCGGTCAGAACCCGCGGCAGAAAGTTCCTCATTCAGCTTGTCAATGCGATCGCTGAGCTTCTCGACATGTCTTAAAAGATTTTCAGAATCTGTTTTTTAAAAAAGAGAGCAGGATCGGTAAGAATAAGGCATAAGGACGAAAAACGGCAGAAAGAGACCGATAAGACTCACCCTTGGCCGGGACCTTAGCACTTTCGGGTTGAGGGAGGGCCATGGCCTCCTCTAAAGCCTTCACCTTTTCCTCCAGAGAAGCCTTCTCGGCCGCAAGAGCAGCTTTACCGGCAGAAAGCCGTGTTTTCGTCCATCAAGAACTGCTTCTCTTGATCAAAGGCGGTCCGAGTCTGCTCATCCAGAGCATTCTTTTCCTCGGTCAGTTCGGTAAGCTCTTGAATAAGTTTGGCTTTATCTCCCACCAAAGCCTCATTCTGCCCGGCCAAAGCTTTTTTGTCCGCCTCAAGGGATTCAACTTCTTTCTCAAGGGCAGCATTCAGGCCCGCAAAATAAGCCTTATCTGAAGTAAGGGAATCCACGTCCCTTTTGTGAGCAGCTTGTACCTGCCGCAACAAAACTTCCAAGTCAGACAAAGCATGCTTTGGTATCAAGACATTCTTTTCACCGGAAGGTTTGCGGTGTACCTGCTTCAGGATACCCTCTGCGTGGAGGTTCTGGTTTCTCAGAGCGAACATCTCTTCCCGCAAATTCTTTAACTTCAATTCATATTCATCTCGAAGGCGAACACACTCATGGCGAGATGACCGCAACTCCTTGTTTAAAGTGTCTGTCCTATCTTTCACCTTGCGGTCAATCTCGTAATTTACGTGATCCATGTAACTATCATGATTAGAACGGGTTTGCTTCAACTCGGCTTCAATATTGTTGGCCCGACTTTTTTCACGTTGCAGGTCAAATTGAAGGTCCCGAGTCTGGACTTCGGCGCTTTGGGCCATTGACATAACCTAAAAGAAACGAAACATAAAAGGCTTAAGGAATATCAGAAAGACATGGGAGAATGGGAGGAAGACGGCACTTACTCGAAAAATGCTTTGCCACATCAGGTTGAAGACCTCTCCCGTGGGAATGGAATGACGCATAATAGCATCAGCTCCTCCGCTCCCGGCCCTCAGTTTTTCCTTGGTGGCAGTAACAATGGACGGAGGGGCAAAGATCCCGTCCGGATGGTCAGACAGTCTTATCGCTTCCTTCCAGGCGTCGGTGTATCGAGCAGCATCAAAGGAGATCTTGCGCAAGGGCTGCCCAAGATAGTAGAACCATCCCTCCTTCTGGGAAGGACCGGTGAAACCCCCCTGAACAGGAGGGGGTGGAGAGGAGGAGGAGGCAGTAATGTCCTCCCTTTGCCTGTCTTCCCTCTGCTTACTTCGGAGCTCTGGGTTCTCAGGCACAGGTCGGTATTCTTTCACCCCCTCGGGTACTGATTCATTGACTCCAGGGACGTCATGTAGGGTTGAGGTGCCAAGAGTCTCACGGTCCCTTTCAGTCTCAGAAACCTCCGTTAAAACAGCCTTCGGCTTTGATACAGTTTTCTTCCGAGGTTTTTGAGTACCGGAAGCCGGAACAGCAGAAGTAGGGTGGGCCGGACCGCAAGCAACCTCGTTGTCAGAACGGTTATGGGTGCGCCTTGAGAGCCTGAGAAAGAAAGGGTCAGCATAGAATGTACAGAAAGGAAAGGCAAAAGTTTCCTTCAAATAAGAAAGAGCAATACGTAGGTTAGTATCTTCCAAGACAGCACCGTGGGCCGGATCGGAAGAAAAATATCCTGCCAAATCAGGAAACAATTCACAAATTGGGGTTGGGTGACCAGATCCCTGCCCCGGACGAGAGACAGACCCCTGGCCTGAATCAGGAGTAAGAGGGAGAAAGACGCGACGCCCAGACCCTGGACTCACGTACCAAGTACCTGGCAAATCACCGCTCGATCGGGCTGGAGACCCAGTAATTCTCTTTTTCTTCTGGCCAGAATGGTCCTTGTCATTATCGCCTCTTTGTCTCTTCTTGGAAGAGGTGCTCATCACCCATCTTGAAGTTGACAAAATTCCAGCTGTTGAAGGGCCCCACCTTATCTCCTCTAGAAAAGAAATCTGCCGGAACGACGTGAAAGTAAGAAAATGGTAAAAGGTATAATTTAGGTGAGACTGACTAAATAAAACTTACTATGATATTTCTTCAATGAGTCCAGGCGCGCCGGAGTAAAAAATTGGGAGATCGTAGGCTGTTTTTTGCTTATCATCTTTAGGATTTTCGAGATAGGCATTTCTTGCGCCGGGGAAGGAGGACAGCTAAATTGGCCTTTCGGGATCGAGGGACAGTAAGGAACTCCCAAAAATCGGCCTGGTGGTGGGACAATGACAAACCATCGGGAGTTCCACCCAGAAGACGCTTTCTTGTAATCAAAAAGAGAAAAGCCGGCCCGCCTTGATAGTCAGGCTATCAGGATCGTCCCTTGTGGAGTAGAATTGGGCGAACTCGGTCGCTTCTACCCGAATTTTGTTCTCCTCACAAAGGAGAACATAGGCGTGGAGGTAAGAATTGCCTTCGGGTGTAGGTGAGCGAGCACACAGCAACGCCGAATTAGGAAACCCAGAACGAATGGATGAGGGGGCACAGTCAGACCACGAGAGAAAAATCCGTCCGCATAACGGCGTATCCAAGTCCAAAATTATCGTGGGGATGTGAGTCGGAAGAAGGAAGGTAGATGCAAGTACCCAGTGGGACTTCGACGTCCTTTAAACAGGAGAGAAGGGAGGGGGTATCCAGGGAGGATGAAGAAGGTTCTCGATCAGCAGAAAAGGGTGCGGTAGATTTCAGATAAGTAGGGCGAAACCCTTGAGGCGAAAAAGTACCTTGAATCGCCTCTTTAGCAGGGACAAAGTTCGCGGCTGCCTTGTTCTTCTTCGAGCTAGACGAGGCCATCAGAACAAGAAAACAGAGAGCAAGGACAAAGCAGAGGAGTGGAAAGATTCGAAAAGAGGACGCAAAGGAGGAGGCGACGGAGTCTGGGCAAACAAAGGAGGAAGATATCTGAAAGAGTTCGAGACTAGAGCTTCGAAGAAAAGTGATTCCCGCCAGTTAATGAAAAATAAAAAGGCGACCCCGCACCTTCCTGGAAACGGGGCACTGACACAACACGACTCTGCAAATTCTACATCGAAAAGGCGCAGGCACGGGCCAAGCACGGGCAGGAGCGTAATTCAAAAAAGAAAGAGGGCGGAAAAAGAAAAGAGAACTTGTGGGACTAAGGGGAGGCGATGGCGGGAAGAGCAAAAGGCTGTAACGTCAAAAAAACACAAACAGAGGCATATGCTAAAACGTTCTACTTTTTACGTTTAGAAGATCAAAAGTAGAACTTGTGGGACTGATGAAGAGGGAAAAAGTACGAGAATAAGAAAAGGTAGAACATCCGGTCCCATGTGACTGGAAGGAACAGCTTAGAACAAGGAATATCGCCGGATTCGAGTGTGATCCGGCCGGATGAGTAATTAAATATCCCGCTTACATGTAAATGCCAGCCTGGCAATTAAAAAGAAAGACAGGCTGGCGACTCTCAATCTAACAGTGTAAACACTATAAATAGGGGTTCAACCCCACGATAAAGGATACGTTCTCACGTTCGAAACTACACACCGTCGCATTATCTACGCGATTCTCTCTCTCTCTTAAGCTCGGTCACATAGTAATAAGGTAACTCGACGAAGCACAAATGGCCTAGCAGTAGAATTGGAATCTGATTAGAGATTAGGATAGGAGGTTAGGGAGTTTAGGAATTCACCATTTCAGACATATGATAGGAGACCCTGACAAGTTCACGACTCTCTCTCAACACCCTGGGGGTGTTAGTAGAAATATGTGTTAGTATACTTCTACCTAGGCAGTGTACCTATCGTTTTGCGGAATAGTGAATTGAGTGGGGGTTATCGATCTCGGGGACCTCGTTCAATTAATTGATTATTTATTTACTAACTGAGAAACTAAACTAAGAAAACAGGAAACGTCACTTTTTCAGGTTTACTTAATTTAATAAAAAGAAAGACTCAACCAACTAACATAAAATAATAAAATAGTAAAATAAACTAAACAAATAAGTAAAGAGTAAAACTCTAAATAAAAGGAAGCACCCCGGATTGTTCTGCAAACCTTCACTTTCTAATAAATTAATAAACTCTTCCTAATTCTGTAATAAACTTAGAAACTATAATTAATTCGTCAACGGCTAAGTCTAACGAATCCTAACTAGTTGCTAGAACTAGCAGCAGACTAATGCTCTAATCCGGACACAACTAATCGCATAAAGAACAGTTTCTATTTGAGACCGATTAACCTATAGGCGGGATCACGCTTCTAGTCGTTAATCAGGTTTAATTTCTATGTCTTGTTATCTATCTCAGCTCTCGTGTGTTGATTAGAAAACTACAAATATAGCTTTAATAATTGATCAGAAAATTAAAGCGCATGAAGAACTGGAATTAAACTACTGCATTAATGAATTAGTAAAGAGATTACAAAATAAATATAAAGATCTAGTTTACTACCCCAATCCGGGGAGCTAAACTAACTACTCAAACATAACTGTAAAAATAACAAAAATAACAAAGGAATAACACATTGACAGTTTAGATAAAAAGGGAAGAAGAAACTGTATTGGAAGATTCCCCGCTCCGCCTTCTGTCGTCGCGTGTCTCTACATTAATCCCTGTAAGAAGTGTGGTGTGGTACCAATGGTAGAATTGTGGGAGTTGTGCGATGGTCTGGTGTGATGATGGTGGCAGATGATAACGAGTGATGGTGGTGGTACGATGAAGATGAATGTGATGGTGGAGTGGTGGTGACGATGGTGAATTGAAGAATATGGTGAGGCGCAGGCCTCTGTGAGGCGTGGTCGTGGTTCATTCCCCTTTCGAACCCTAAGTCTCGTATTTATATACATCAACAACCGCCCTTCAACTTAATAATCTATCGTTTGATGTTGATATACCACGTGTACGTGGTAATTAATATTTCCATGATGATGATTAATCATCAAATAATAATGTGCCATGCAGATTGCGTTTCCGTGAATGAGAACATGGAGCCGTCAAAATATAATTAGTGTGCAATCTTGACTTAATGGTTTTCTCCAGAAGTGCTGCCAATGATTGGTTAAGTGCCACGTGAATTTTGTATAATCCGCATGATTGAATGGCCATGTCAATCTCCTTTGTGAAATAATTGTGAGCATGAATGCATGCATGGCTTATATTATAAATATTATTATATATATATATATATATCTATTAAAATATAATATATATATATATATTATATATATATATATATATATATAATGTTGCAATTTTCCTACATTTGACACATAAAATACATCAGCCTCATCTTAATACAAATCTTAGTAAAGCATATGATAAGTGAGAAATATGGCATGAATTGTTATCAAAATGAAGAATTAAAGCCCTAAAATATATATATTTCGCACTTATCAGGGGAAGGTCACTTCAGCGACAATGCTCATGGTAAATCTTGGTATTGGAACTGTCGGTAATCCATCTCTCTTTAAGATAGAAAAATGTTAATTTAGTAGATGGACTTGGGACACAGCCTTCTAAGATCTCTCAAATATGTGATCTCTCTAATGTTGTTCTTTTCTCGGCCTCTGACTGCAAAATCTTTGATGAGCAAACAGGTCTTCTAAAAGCCACTTGTAATAGGGTGACAATCTTTACAAGTTATCTTTGAAAACCCTACCTAGAAGGCACTCTTTGGCTTAGTGTACAGGACAAGAATATCTCCTTATGGGCACTCTCATTTAGGTCATGCACATGGCAAACTCCTAAACAAAATCAAAAACAGAAATCTTGAGTAGGACTTCCTCAGACAAACTTCTCCAGACCGACACCCTCTGTCCTGCGTGCGTACAAGGGAAACATTCGAGAAACAAGTTTTCCAGGTAAAACAGAAAGTCTACATCATCTCCGCTGGACATGCTGCACATGGATCTATGTGGACCAATGCGTGTTCAAAGCAAGAGTGGTAAGAAGTATGCTATAGTCATCGTCGATGACTATTCGCGCTGGACATGGTACTCTTTCTTAAGAACAAGTCGGAAACATTTTCTGAATTCGAAACTCTATTCAAAATGATTACTAACAAACTGTCTACTAATGTCAAGACAATTCGTTCTGACAAAGGGAATCATGCATCAAACATCGGCTGCTCGTACTCCACAACAAAATGGGGTTGTAGAACGAAAGAATCGCACCTTGGTAGAAATGGCAAGAACAATGCTCATTGACAGTAACCTCCCAGCCTCATACTGGGCAGAAGCTATCAACACTGCAGCATACTTCCTAAATCGAGCATCAATTCATCCTTTCATCGGCAAAACTCCATATGAAATTTTCAAAGGCCGTCCTCCTTCAGTAACTCATCTACGGCGCTTTGGATGCAAGTGTTTCGTACACAACAATGGAAAAGATAATCTCGGCAAGTTTGCTTCTAAAAGTGATGAAGGAATCTTCCTTGGATACTCATCACATAGTCGAGCTTATAGAGTACTCAATAAACGTACATCATGTCTTAAAGAAAGTCCTTATATTCGTTTTGAAGAGCTCTCTAACTCAGGCGACTGCGAACACAACCCAAATGAACCACATGAAGATGCCTCAGATACTACCTTCATTGAAATACCAGTAGCTACCATCCCTGCACCACAAACACCTCTTGCAACAGACTCATCCTCCGACAGCGGTGATGACCCTGATGACTCATTCAAGGATGCCTCACCTACTCCCACACACGAACCACTACCTCCTCCACAAACACAACCACAACTAACAACACACAAAACCATATCCCTCCACTAGATCTTCCACCAACCTCCGAAGAAAATTTCAACAAGCCTCCGCTCACCCAATTACTCAAATCCTAAGTGATCCATCCAAAGGCGTTCAAACACGCAGTGAGATCCATCAGAATTTTTGTGCCTTCAATGCCTTTCTATCCACAATCGAACCTAAGAATGTCCAACAAGCTCTACCGATCATGACTGGATACTGCCATGCAAGAAGAACTACATTCTCTGCAAAACACTTTTTCTGGCGACTTGTTCCTGTCCAACCAACCATAAACCAATTGGTACCAAATGGGTGTTTTGCAAGAATTATATGATCAGGGAATATCTCTCGCAACAAAGCTAGACTGTAGTTCAAGGATACGCTCAAGCTGAAGGAATTGATTACGATGAAACTTATGCTCCAGTAGCTCAAATTGAGGCAATTTGAATACTCGTGGCCTACGCAGTCTCATGAGGTATGAAGCTCTACCAAATGATGTAAAAACGCATTTCTACATGGATACATCGACCAAGATGTTTATGTTGCTCAACCCCGGGTTTCAAAGATCCACATCACCCGGAGTATATCTACAAGTTAGATAAAGCGTTATATGGCCTGAAGCAGGCACCACGGGCATGGTATGAGCGTCTTTCATCTTACTTATTGTCCCATGGATTCATTCGGGTAAAGTTGACAAAACTCTTTTTACTCTCACCAAATGAAGACATACTCATTGTGCAAATCTACGTGGACGATTATTTTATGGATCCACTATTCTTGAATTATGTTCATTCTTTTCTGATCTCATGAGTAAAGAGTTTGAAATGAGTGCTCTTGGAGAATTAAATTATTTTTAGGTCTTCAAATCATCAACAAGAAAAACGGGACTCAAATTCATCAACAAAATACATTCACGAGCGCTATTACTCAAATACAAGATGCAGGATTCGAAAGCCACACCCACTCCATTGTCAGCAACAAAGAAACTACATCTGGATGAAAAAGGAATTGCCGTTTGATGCTACACTATACAGAGATATGATAGGTCTCTCCTTTATCTAACAGCAAGTAGGCCTGACATTCTCTGTTGTATGTCTCTGTGCAAGATTCAGGCAAACCCAAAAGAATCACACCTACAAAGTGTAAAGCGAATCTTTCGCTATTTGAAAGCACCCAGGACATGTACCTCTGGTACCCAAGTACTCCTGATTTCACTCTAATGGGTTATAGTGATTTTGATTTTGCAAGCTCCTTATTAGACAGAAAAAGCACGTCTGGTACTGCACAATTTTTGGGACTTTGTCTTGTTGTCTGGAGTTCAAAGAAGCAAAACACAGTAGCCTTGTCATCCGAGAGGCCGAATATGTCTCCGCAACTGCTAGCTGTGCACAAATACTCTGGATACAAAACAATTACAGGATTATCTCATTCCTCCTACTTGTACTACAATTTTTTGTGACAATAATAGTGCTATTGATTTATCTAAAAACCCTGTTCATCATTCCAGGACAAAGCACATTGAAATTTGTCACCATTTCTTAAGGGATTGCGTTGAAAAAGGGAAGATACAACTAGAATATGATCCTACTTCAGATCAACTTGCAGACATATTCACTAAACCATTGCAACGAGGTCCTTTTGAAGCTCTACGTTCACAACTAGGTATGACCCGTATGACTTAGCTAAGGTTGTATCTCCTTCTCTTGTTTTTTCAATATCTGAGTGAAATGCATGAATACGTCTGATGACCTAGTCTGTCTGTCAAAGAAACAAAACACCGGCGTAAAAACAAGAGACTTTGTTTTCTAAAAAACCTCCCGTGAAATTTTCGCCCAATAATCCGCAACAACCCAGCTAAACCAATCAGCCCACACCTACCCTGACACACCACGTCTGCCTATATTCCGACGTCAATATCTTTCACTCCCCACGTCCAATCCTTCCCATCCCGCTTTCTTTGCCTCTCTTCGCCTTCTCCACCCTATTTCCCACTACAATCAACTCTGATTGCCATGGCTTCAAACCCTAACCCTAAAACAGCACCATGTTTTCCGACGCCGACCTACCTAACGATCCTCAGCTTCTCAAGCCCTAATCAACAAACTCACCATCCTCCAAGCCAAACAAACCCTTACTTCCACCTCCGACTCAACCGCCGTAGCCCCCGCCATGTCCATCGACACCCAACCCATCACCACCACTTTACCTACCATGTCAACTGAACCCACCACCATTGTTCACACTACGGCATCCACCCGATCAGAAAACACCCCATCTCCAACCAAACAATCGACACCACCCACCACCCCGATCATACCCACCCCCGACACCATAACCAAATCTCCGACCAAACTCCAGTTTAGATCCCTTCCACCCACTGATGAAGAAACACAGAACCCACAACCCAACTCCCCCGCTAAAGAACCACTGAGGTACATGACCTCGAAGTCCAACCAGCTGCCCCTGAAAATTCACCCCCTCCAAAGAAAACCCGCCGTGCTAAGAATCCTCAATCATCTTCAAAACCTAGTTCTGAAGCTCCTGTTCCTGCACCATCCCCTGTAGTCACGGCACCTCCAACTGAAGAAAAGCCGCGCAACATCACCAACTCTTCAACCCAGGCAGACTCCGACACGACAACAACTTCCACTAGAAAACGACTCTGTCCTTGCTCTGAGTTTGTCCCACCATCTCTTGCTCAATGACTAGGTCTAATCGATACTCACTCTGCCGTCTACTCCCTACCAGCCGACGACTCTGCTGAGTCCCAAACCTGGTAAAAGGAAAGCTACTGACCTGGACTGGCTCCACTCGATGGAGTTCGACATGTTCGAGGAGATGTTTCACTTTCAAAACTGGATTCATCTCTTCCACGGCATTCAGACCTACCATGAAGCAGAGGCCTATCAGTTCTACTAGAATTGCGTCATCCGCAAGGGGAAAATAATGACAAAGGTACACAACAAAGCTAACCTTCTAGATTCAAACTCCATTGCAACCCATCTAGCAATTCTAACTCGCGGACTAGAATTCTATGATAGGGCTGGGTTTCCTGATCTAGGGTTTATAAGTGCAAAAGAGGTTTATGACTTCTTTCTACCGAACAGCAGAGTTGGTCACTCTTTGGACCGACCAGCTCTGTCAAATACCCACCAAATGCTTCATACCTTGGTGATCAAAAACTTAGTCCCTAGAAAGGAAGGAAACCAGTTTGTCTGCCCGCTAGATCTTGCTATCATGTATTTTCTGCTCCACCATCAAAAGATAAACCTCCCAAAACTAATCCTCACCCACATAGTCTCAACCATCTCCTCACCCCGACACTCTGGGTTACATATTCTGGCTCCCGAAAATCCTCACCCACTGTGATGTTGTCCTTGATCCCTCCAAAGCTAGTCGCATCACAGACACTGACATCCTTGGTCAGATCCTGTACAACAAAACCCCATCTTTCCAGATCAAATCGATTTCCATAACAAACCCTTCCTCCAAAAGGCTAGCCCCACCAAAAACCGCATCACCTCCTAACACAGCCTCTCTGTCTGAAAGGGTAGCAGCGATCGAGAACAACCTCGCCACTCTATCCAAGAAGATTGACATTCTCATCGACGTCCTCAATAAAAACCACAAACAGACGATGAACATCTTTGCAGGAGGAGTCCAGAAGCTGACGGAAGAGTTCCGGGAAACCTTTGCTGAAACTCTGGAAGCGGCTAAACAAATGGATGCGCTGGGACTTCGGGGGAAGATGGAGCACGGGATGAGGACACAGGAATGGATGGAGGAGATGACTAACCCCTTTAACTCTTAGGAAGAACTGACTTTTGAATACTCTTGACTTGCGTTGGTGATTTGTTTTAATGACTTTGGCGGATTAATGTTTTTGGATATTTTGTGTGTTTCCCCTGATGTTGGCAAACGGGGGAAGCGGTGTATCCCACGGCTGGTGTCTGCGGGTAACTATGTGTGGATGCTGAGTGCCTCTGAAGGCCTCATTTGTCTTGGATTGGTTGTTATTTCTGCTACGTAGTATTTGAAGTAGTTTTGTACTATGGTTTTTATCTGCTCTTATTAACTGCATTACCTTAAGGGGGAATATGTGTTTAAGGGGGAACAAACAGCAAGTTGTTCTCCCGAGATAGTTGCTCTGCCTTGTTGTCTATTCTTTTTGCAGGAACATTCATTACAAAACCACAAGTCTACGCTGGATACACTGAGTTTGCCATCATCAGCAAAAAGGGGGAATTTGTTGAAGACGTTTTGCAGATGATTGCCTCCTCAGTCAAAGTAGCGATGTAGAAAGACTTGGCGTTATCACAACTTACCAGCTCGAGTACCTCTACAGAAGCATTTGTTCACTTGTTCCTATCTGCCAAGAAGTGCGACACTACTGAGTGGCTGTGGAAAACTCGGATGGTTGGGAGCGTGCGCAAACGTGAGAACGTGAAGCACAAACAGGCCCACAACTCCGATACTTGCGGAAACAAATCAAGGAACCGTTACATAGAGACCTTACCGAAGATTTAGGATATAGTTAAACAAGTATATAAACATATGATTGTAATTAGTTTATGTGTGCATTCTAGAATATTCAGAGAGAGAAACATCGCTTTGAGAGAGAGAGTATTCTCTAGAGATCTTAGTGAGATAGTGTCAATCAGCTTAGGTATTTATTACCTAGAGAGTACACATAGAACACTCCACTTTACTCCTTGTGACGCATTGATCAAAGCCGAGAGTAGAGCGAGTGTTGGATGAGACAGAGTACCTCTGTCGAATCCCAAGATAGGAAGCTAGGTTGTAATTCACATTGAATTTCAATACAAGCAAAGTCCTATCTTGTCAATTTAACACAAAGCTTTGTGTTACTATTTTCTACATACAATTATTCTTCAAGCAGAGTTGGTCTGAGACTAACACCTCAAACCTACTCGGTCAGCACCCCGATCCCATCAATACACAATACAAGGTTTGTTATCATCAAAACTTAAGAATCTTGTCTTAACAATTTATCCCTTTTTGATGATGGAAACCTATACACTTGTATGTACTTGGCAATTCAAAAATTGAGATTCCCCTAAGAAAGATCCCCCCTGAGTTTATTGAGGGATTTTTTAAAATTTTAACGAATAAGTAACATCATTTATGCACAACACAATAAGTGACTGCTTTTATGTTATACTATGACCAAAGTAGATAAAGTTTTCATTTGGATGATAATAATACAAGGATGATAGGCATAGTCTCACAAGTACTCTCACAAGTACATATACTTTTCTTTCCCCCTTTGTCATACATCAAAATAGGAAGCAACTACACGACGTAAGATATTGTAAAGACCATGACATTCCATAGAGTATAAACTACAAATATGATAAAGATAATCTAGATGGAGTGACGTAGTTGGGTATCCCTTTCATAATCTTCTTAGCCTAAAGGCTTCCTCCAAAAAACCGGCTTTGATCCAAGAAGGTTTGGCTTTGGTTGGATTGATCAAAGGTAATTCAGTGTGGTAGAAAGGTCGGACTCAACAGACTCTATGGTAAACTCCATGAAGTGTGGAGAACGTGAATGTGATAGAGTGACACTTGAGGTGATAGACCAAACTGTAAGGGAGTCGGAGTCTGGTTGAACATAACTTTGGGCGATGTATTTCTTTGGATGTTTAGTGGCCATAAACTTACGAATGGTTGAGTGAATGGTTTGCTCATTTGAGCTAGATGAACTTTGTGGAGTTTTGCCATTGTGTGATAGTGAAGGACGGGTGTGAGTGGCGGATGGAGTAAGCAAGTTTTATAGACAGTTTGGATATGATCAACAATTGGTCGGTGAGTGGCATTTATTGAGGTGCTACGTCTTGTGGCCTATGTTTGTAGGCTTTTTTAGGTGTCAAGGTTTGAGATTGGATTAGTGGAATGGATAGGACTAAATATCTCAGATCATTTTGTAATTTTTAATCAAGGAAGAAGCAGCCAAGAATAAATTATTTCGTACCCATCATAAGCATTCAAGTAACAAAAACCAGTTACATTTTCATTGATATCCAAAAGGTACATTGAAACAGATAGTCAAGGGCAAATAAAGCATTTGATGGAAAAGAAAAATCTAATCCTCAATCTAACTCTCACGGTTTCACTCGATTCTTTAGCAGACCAAGAACACTCAAGCTATGTGGGGAGTATAGTAAAATCGATTCCTCCTTGAACCATGTGATGAACACTTGGTTCAGTGGAGACAGCTTGCACAGCTGTGAGAGTGACTCTCACCCTCTTCAGAATATCTGTAGTAGAGGTATCCAGACTGGTCCCCGATGTGTCATGGACCGGTGAGAGACTTCTCTTCCTCTTGAGTGCTGATGCTCTTGCCGTTGGACGAGAATCTGACCTTGAACCTTCACTCTTGGTTTGCTTCTGGACTACCACTAACTGATCTCCCTTAGTTTTTATACCTAATTTTGACAACTTCTTTGAGCAGATGCTGTCTTGAGCAGTTCACGTACATTCATGGACCCCGTCGTTGTCCACTCCACTTTCCAATAAAGCCTTTGTTACTACTCCCCCATGTACTAGCCCTAGATTGACATGTCTGCTTTCATCGAGAGTTAAGAGAATCATGGCAGGAAGGTCAATCTTCTCCTTGATCTTGAGAGCATAGAGTAACCTTACGTCTCTCGCGTTGACAATGTGGGTTCGTTGATTTCGTGGAGTTATATTGTGGGTGAGCAGACTGAAAAGAACTCTGTCGTGTATTGACATGTCAGCTGCAGGAAAGTTCTTCATTGTTTCTCCTTTGTTGAGAAAGCTTACCATCCTTCCTCCTAGATGACCGAGATCATTCCATGATGTTTTTTTAGGACGATCAATCCTTCTGGTTCTAAGCCAAAAGTCTCGGAGACCCAAGACTTGAAGTTGGTGATTTCGGTGTCTTGAACCTGTGAGATGATATAGTCATCATCTTCATCATTCTGGAAGGGTCCAAGATGTTTCATATGTTCTTTGAGCACCTCTGTGAAGACAGGGATAGGCTTCTGGAAGAAGTCTACCCATCCTTGGAACTCCAATAGTTCTACGATCTCTCCTAGGCCCATCTTTTCCATCCACTCTATGTCCAACGTCTAACGTAAGACGGGACAAGATCTGTCGTTGACATTCTCAGCCTTGATCAAGGCTGGCTCAAGCTCCTTGAGTTTCTTGAGGCGGTTTTGTAAACCCCTCTCCATAAACACGTAATAATCTCTCACGTAGCAATAAATAAAACGTCTCGCAGTGGAAAATAAATAACAATTACAAAACTCTCTCGGGTGTCACCGGCCATTACTCGCCCATGCGAACAACGAAGCCAAACTACATCCAACTTCCATCATAAACAAACGATAACCGTCGTGATAACGAGAAACTCCTATACATCATACTAAGTCCATAAATCATAAACATCGACAAGTGAGCGTCTACCCAAACCTGAATATACACAACCTTACCATATTACAATTCACCATCCTCATTGCTATACAACATCTCCATGTGTGGTAACAAAAGTAAAGCTCCAATTACCCTGCTCCCGCTCTTCGGCTTTGACAATGATCAACAACCTGTAATGGTGTAGTATCAGCGATAAACGCTGAGTATGCCGGGCCTGGACCCTAATGGCCACTTGTCATTTTAACCATCTTATTATTAGATTGGTTTCATGCTTTACCATTTTACAGTTATAATCAATACTGTAATAAACATGTATAAATATACATAAACATCCATCCAAATATTCATAAACACTTAACCATCCACCCAATCCAAACATTCATTTAATATTTCAAACAACAATTGAATATCGAGCGTATAGAGTAGTAACCATATAATGTACAATGTACAATCGCCATAGCGTATACCATCCTTTATTATTTTAATTTAATTTGGCCTTCATGGCCCCAACCATGTGTACAATGTACAATCGACGTAGCGTGCAGTTTCCATAGTTAATTTAATTTAGTTTGGCCTTTAAGGCCCCATCCATCCAAACCATGTTTAATTATTAATATCAGTTGGGTGTCATGTTAGGACAACCCGATATCCTCACCATGGACAGTAGTCCTCCCGTACACACAAAGGTGCTCATTTCGCCAGAGGTCCGGAGGCCCCTGACTCTCTTATGTCTCGTAAGACGTCCATATAAAGGCTGTAGCCACCTGATCCACGATCCAGTTTGGGCTCGTTGGATATAACCTGGAGTGGAATCCAATTAGGAAACCCCTCAGTGATCACAAATGCGCAACCAAGTAGTTTGTAAACTACCGGGATTCCTCACCTCAACTCATACCATCTCTCTCTCATAATGTTTAAGATATGTTCTTAGTCTTATGGAGAATAATTATTAATTAGCTGCCCAATGGGTCTCACGCATACCTAGAAGTAATCTAGGTTATATTCATGTTCGAGATCCATGCTCTAGAGACCGACAATGTCGTGACTCATCCCTAAGTGTTTTACTTAGGTTACCATATACTTAATATTAATACTATGGTATTATATCAAGTAACCGTCATGTCATCACAATAACGTATATGTATGTTTATATAAGTCGATCTATAGTCGACGTAGTGTTAGTCCCGTAGGACGCTCGTGCATAAATAAATAATGCAGTAACACTTAATCACATACATGTAACCACACACATAACACACAAGTTATATCAACCAAATCCGAGCCCAAGGAGCTTCCTTAGGACAACTCGGATCAAACCCCTTTACATACCGTTCACCCTGATCGTATTACGGTGGAGTATGAATCAGCAAGATCCTACACTCTGTGTAGTCCACTAGCTCATCAAGCGTCTTGTCAGAAGTATACTCTAAATAGTAATAAAACTATAAGTCAGTCTCCATGACTAACTACATCCGGTATGTCCGAATAACAAGTAACCCCGACAGCTCACCCCTGTTTTCTACAGTTATTTTTACGGGTTTCTCTAAAACAGTCGGCTTTGTTACTTAAAACTCGTACGACATAATATTTCAACTGTTAAGTTTAATTCGTTGTATTTCTTTTTAGTCTTATCCACCATCTAGTTTAGGTACGTAACCCATAGTTGCATGTATGCATGCATGATTATGTTATATTATATTCTTTTTCGTATTGTATCATTTATTATATTGTATCATTCTCCCACCATCCATTATAATACAATGTATTATACAATCCATTATCTTTAGCAAATAATATTTGCATCCAACTCATAACTTATAGTTCGTAATATTTTTTAAACAACCACCACCATTATGTTAT
The DNA here is from genome assembly GCA_023374045.1 of Limonium bicolor. Taxonomy (NCBI): domain Eukaryota; kingdom Viridiplantae; phylum Streptophyta; class Magnoliopsida; order Caryophyllales; family Plumbaginaceae; genus Limonium; species Limonium bicolor. Next base: position 159,413,917 of record CM041779.1, read on the forward strand.
ATGGTTTCCAACCATAACATATACCCACCTTATATACATTATTCTTGTGTATGTATATATATATTTACCACGTAGGTATGTTTCATGAGTTTAATAAACTCTCACACTATATGTTACATTTTATCATCATTTATTAGATGATTATTCCCATTAGTTGTATTATATTATACAACTTATATTAAGATTGTTATCCTAATATTATGTAACAATTTATGTTGTATATTTACAACTCCTAAGGTTTAATCAATAAACACCTTAATTGATAAATCTCATTTATTTATAGTTTGTCACATTATTTAATGTGAATACCTTATTTGTATTAATTCCATTAAACCACCTTAATACCATATAATTGTTATAACATTTATGACATAGTAGACCATAGTCTAAAATTCATTTTCCAACTCTTATTAACTCGGTATAGCCCTTAACTTTATTTAAATTCCATTTTGACCACATAACATTATGTAATGTTATTCCATATGCTAATATCATTTGATATGATATTTTTATTTCCTTTAATTTATAACCTATAGTTTTTATACAAAACTATTTTATATTGCCGCATAGGCATATATATTAAACCTTATTCTTTTCCATAAACCATAGTTTCCTTTATTTACAAAATCACCCCTTTCTTTTTACCATGTTATATATACCATTTAATATAACATTTCTAACTTATAAAAGAGTATAACCTATGGTTATTTTTTGTAAATTCCGAACAGCCCTTGTGCTATTCTATAATTGCCATTTGGCCCTATTTATAACATATAGTTTTACCATATCATTAAAACTATATATTATACATATGTCTTAATAAATACTCTTATATAATTCTAAAAATCTCCAAATTTCACCAAAGGGTTATAAATATCCTTATTAACCCATATACTTACGGTATTTACCATTCCACCATCTATATTTCTCCAAAGTGTCATAATGACATAATAACTATATATTATACATATATAGTTCATTCTAATTCCAAAATCAACCCAATAAATTCCTAAAAATTCCTATTAGCCCATGGGTGTTTATAATACCATTTTACACCCTTAATTTTTTGTAATAGCATATTTACCACATATGTTATAAAAATATTACCATAAGATACTTATCTTTATTATGAAACCTTAAATAAGTTATTTAACTTATCTAATTTGGTCAAAACCTACCATATGGTCAAGGTTGACCTCCTTAATATTTCCTTGACCACCAATTCCTAATAATTACAGTTTGCACCCATACTTTTTAGAAATTACCATTTAACCACCAAAACTTTATAAAATCTTATAAACTTTATTTTAAATCCTTTTAACCTCTAATTTTCGGCCTTATTATTTTAAAGCCCCCAAATTTAATTTAATTACACCTAATACCCCATTTCTTTTCGGTAATGCATCTTTACCCCTTAAACTTAATTAAAAGCTTATAAATGCATAAATAAAATGGCCTAAAGTACATGGCCTTATTACAAACATTTGCTCACAAAATAAATTACACATAAATGTCCCAAAATACATATAAATTTCGGCCTCACCATATATTTTTCATTTAATTACCAAACTTCCACATAATGTCTTAAATTTGACAATTATGCTTGTTTAATTAGTTATAAAATTTATTAAACCATTCCTTAATCATTTTAAGGTCAAACATGACCATATCACCATGTTCTCTCACGGCAATTTAAATAGAAATAGCCTTAGAACATATTAACTTAGCAAAGTTAATGTTTAAGTGATTTATACCTTGATTTAGCAAGTTTCAGACCTTGTTTGGTCTCGCCACCTTAAGGAGAATTTCTCCACAGCTTGATTTACTTGTCTTCATGTATAAAACAAGACATGATTAAACTCCAAACTTGAGCTAACCATGAGAAGTAATTTAAGTCATGAAAATCATGAATTTTTACCTTAGATCTTCAAGTTTGTTGGAGATCTACCTCGGCCCTATTTTTTCCAGAAAGAAAGAGTATTAAAACACTCCTAATAACAAGGTACAAAACCGTGGGTAATTAGCTTGGAAGATGGCTAATTTTACCTTGTTTAAGATGCAAAAAATGGTGTTTTTGGCTTGGATCTAGCTACTCCTTGTAGATCTTGGTATACCAACTGAATCCACATGAAAAGGAGAAGAAAATAAGGCTAGGTAACCAAGTTTTACAACCGAAATTCACAAGGAAGAAGAGATATGTGCTTAAAGCACATTTTTACCTTAAATGGTCAAAACTTGAACTTTCCTCCTTAGATCTTGTTATGGCCGAAAATAACTCTTCCTTTAACCTCCAAAATACTCCACTACAAAAAAAAAAACATAAATGTATAGAAATGGTTGGAGTCTAGATCAATGGAAAAAGGAAAGAAAGATGAAGAAAATGGACATTTTCATGCCTTAGAAGCTTACCTAGAGCAAGAGCTCTCATCAATGGAGCTTGGAAGACTTACCTACGGTTGAGGAGGAGCCAAAGAGCATTTGGCTGTTGCACTCTCGGCTGGAATGGAGAAATGAAGGAGGTAAGCTTATTTTGTCCTTAAAGTCATTTTTTGCTTATTTTAAGTTTTTATTGATTTGATGACTCACCAATGACTGATTGGTGTTGATTATTGGAGGCTTAATCAGTGGAGACAAGAGCAAGGGGCAGCCGTCCATGATTGAAGAAAAGAGGTGGTGATTGATTCCAAATTGATTCAAAAATGGAGTAATAATGTTACTTTAAGCAATAAGTGAAAGATGAGTCATCACTCCTTGTCTTGTATTGCTTGGATCCACCGTATAACAAGGAGGAAGAGAGGCTCCAAATGGCAGCCTTATCACATGGGTAAGCAAGTGGTAGACAACCTTTTAGTTTTATATGTTAAATTTTACTTTTCCTTATTTTATGTAAAAGTAATGTGGCATATTTAATTGTCACATGGTTTTGTCACATGGTCTGTTATGAGGCTCTCTTCACCGATTTTAAAAGGTCCAATTCGTGGTCAATGGTCAAAATTGACCAACTTAGTCAATGTTGACCTAAACGGGCCCCATTTAGGGTTTTATTAATATTTTAATATTAAATTTGTAAATTTCTGGAATTAAATCCCTAATGTGATATAATATGATATATTATCATATTGAAGGTAATTATAACCTTTTAGCCCATTTAAAACCAATTTAGAAGGTAATTACACAAAAATGTGCTTTAAGGAGTTTTAGTGTGCACATTTTGTGTCTCAAGGAGTTTCTTAGCTTGGTTTTCTTTGACAACGGTTTTGTTGTGTCCCTTACATGATATTTGATATTGGTATCCAACTTTATATCATTAGAGGTCATTAGACCTGTAAGGTATTCTTAGAGCACATTTTTGCTCTACTTGACCTTCAAGCATGTAAGTGCTTGTTCTTTGTGTTGGAGTGTTGTCCACGATTATAATATGTTTAATATTATGTTAATAAACTTAGGACAAATTTTTAGGTCCTAAGAAGTTCATCTGGGTATTTATTCACCCTCACCAGTCAAAGGGTGCAACACCTTGCTTTGTGTTGACCACTATTGTTCTCAGTTGACCTTTAAGGCAGTTTAGGCCTTAATCAATGTGATTAAATATTTAATCCATGTTTAATAAGTTTGGGGTATTTCAATCTACCCCCCTTAAAAAGACTTCGCCCCGAAGTCTCTCAATCAAATAGGTAAGTATATAAATGTATAACTACCCATTATTCCCATAATGTATATCTATGTGATATATCATTTACACACATCGTATTGCGCTTATACAGCACATAGCCATCACGTTGTGGCGTTAGTTCAATCATATATGGATATAGGTGATCCATCAGCACCATCATTTCCTATCAGTTTTACAAACCCTGACAACCTCCCCGAGGTGTCTATAACCTATCATCGTTCCACATTCCATATCTAATGATTCATTTCGTATCTAGGCGATACCATATGTAATCATTCTATAAAGCAATATGAATACATATCACAAATAGTATAAGAAAATTGTTACACTCATGGGTGTAAACACAACATTCAAACAAGTATCTCATAAGATACATACATACAAGTGCACATCACACACAAACAAACCAAACAACGCACGCCCCGCGTACCAACCATAACCAACAAAACCAATTCACTGTATGCCATGCATACGAAACAATTCTCTGTATGCCATGCATACCAAACAAACAAACCACGTATGCCCCGCACACCACCAATTCTTTGTATGCAATGCATACGAAACAAACAAAACTAGTGCACACATGTGCACAACCAAGAGGCTCTACCCCGCTTAAAAGGGTTACGCCCCCGTACCCCACAAGTATACTACAGCCGCTCAACTAGGAGCGCTGGATACTTGGCTCTCTATGTAATACTCCGTATTTTCGTTTTTCAGATTTCATGACATAACGTTCCGGTTTATGTCATTACTTATGTTTGTGTGGTGCTTTGTTTAGTTGATGGGGTGTCGGAGTCATTGAATTAAAAGACGGGGCAAGGAGGTCATTTCCCTCTCTTTTATTTTGGTAAGGCTTATTAAGGAAAAATTAAGACATTTAATTCTGTGCCAACTCCCGATCAGTTTATTCACGACGCTCTTGTGCTCATCGATAGTTTTGAAAGCTCTTTCCCTCTCTTCTTCTTCCTTGGTGAACCTTGGTTGCTGGTGCGAATTGTGCTGTCTCTGTCTGGTTGCTGCTGGATTTTTACTGCTGCTTCTGTTCGGGTTCTTCTCCTCTGCAAATCAGGTTTGGTTTTCCTTTCAATTCCGATGGTTTCCGCTTCTGTTTTGAGAGGGCAGTTTTCTGATTTGGGGTCTCTTCTCTGCGAATTCAGTGGTGCATTGTGCGTTCCTCTGCTGCGTTCTGTTCGTTGAGTTGCTGGTAACGTTTGGACTGAATCAGCGCTTCGAATTCATGTAAGTGGGGGATGGAATCGGGGTTGTTCGTTCACCTCGGGGACTGTTTTCGTTTCTGTTTCCTTGACTGATTTTGTGTGGTGTTTGCACGTTTTCTCCTCGCTTTTGCGTTGTTAATTGATGGGCTAAATCCCCGGGGAACTGATTTACAATTCGGATCATTGTGTGTGAGTTTGGCATTGGATTTTGTGTCCTTCTGTGCGTCTGTTCGTTCGGAAATCGCCTGTTTTATGCCGTCCGAACTTCGGTCCGAACGTTGAAGTTCGGACGGCTTGTTTTTTCCGTTTCTGTTTTCTGAATTTCGGGACGTCCAAACTCCGGTCCGAACATCGAAGTTCGGACCCCTGTTTTACGAATTTTCTCGAGTTTCGAAGCTCGGACTTCACCTCGTAACGTTTCCGAAGATTTTGTCCGAACTTCGGTCCGAAATCGAAGTTTGGACACTGTGGATTTCTCTGCGGTATTTGTTCTCGGCATCTGTCCGAACTTGCAAGGTCGGACGCAAGTTCGGACATGCCTCTGTTTTTGGCATAACTTCTTCGTTTTAGCTCCGTTTTGAGTTCCGTTTGCGGGGGGATTCCCTATCTGTGTACAAGCTTCTTATGCTATTTATATGCATTTTATGCACTTGAGATCGTTTTGTGAGCTTTGGTTTTGGGACCTAGTCACTTTCCTTCTGAGCCTTGGATAGTCGGGTCGGGCTGTCCGTAGCATGCTGCGCAGGAATTCCTTCTGTTTATACTCCTAGGGTCTCCCTTAGGATGTTATTTGACCGACGGGTCTGTTAGCTGTCTCTACGGCTTCTGTTGTGGGATCTTCGGATCCATAGGACATTATGTGAGTCCTTCTGTTGTGTTAGCTGGTTACTAGTGTCCCACTCTTCGCATCCGTTTCTGAAAGTCCGACTATGATTTGAAGTGACGTTCTGCTCTGCCTCTGTTTTGTGGTTTCATTCTGTCTATTTATATTGACTCCGCCATCTTCTCTGTTTATAAGTATTCTTCTGCTTCTGTTTTGAGTGGGCTTCCTTGAGGAAGTCTTCTTCTTGCTGGACTGTTTAGCTCACCCCTTTACTTTGTTGCAGATTGAGCTCGTGGGATCTTCTCTCTCTTGTCCCCCTTTTGGAGCTTCGTTTAGTTATGTTTCTTTAGACTTTGTTTGCTCACGCGTTGGACGCTTTAGAACTTTGTGTAGCCTTCGGGGCCTTTCTTGTATTTGACTTATAAGTATTTGGATCTTGTAAACTCTTTTAGTATTTATACAAGTTCGTTATTTGGTTTTGGGATTCGTTTTGCTTAGAGCCTTGCGACGTTAGGTAGTAGACTCGCGGCGTGTAACGGCCCTAACTCCCAGGCCGGTTTTGGGGTCGTTACATTTAGTGGTATCAGAGCCAGGTGCTCGTTCTTTGGTGTTGTGGGGTTTTGTCTGCAGCTGTGAGGGGTCTGAAAGGTCTGGGTTGTTTGATGCTTATGGTTTCTGATAAAGTTTTTGATGTTGTATCTTCATATGCCTCCCCGACGTTCAGGACGTGGTGCAGCTTCAGGC
>CM041779.1:159420873-159575904 GCA_023374045.1 Limonium bicolor
CCTCCCCGGAACTTTCTTGACCTTCACGGTCTCTGAGTAATCCACACCGGGAAAGGAGTCCAGCGAACCAACGAATCGAGCGTAATACTCATCTCGGTCAGCCTCCTTGGGTCAGTGTCTCTGACTCCCTGGCGACTTCTGTTTGAGATGTGGGTAGTACTTCCCTCTCAGCAACTCGACAAAGGCAGCCCATGAAAAGTCGGGCGTAGCCAGGTGATGGTCCATGACCAACCTCCACCAAGTGCTGGCTGCATCCTTCAGATGGAAAGCAGCAATGGCGACCTTCTTGTCGTCCGGTACTTGTAAAGCTTCATAGGCCTTCTCATGTTCAACGATGTAACGTTTCAAAGCTACGGGGTCTGGTTCCCCAGAATATGTAGGTGGTCGGGTCTGTAACTGACTTTAGCCAGTTCGTTTCCCTGGGCTGTTGCGGGTGGGCTGGTGTTCTTCCTATCTGAGTACCCAGCTGTGCAAGAATGGCTACAACCATCTCAGCAACTCCGTAATGCCGGGGTCACCGCCTCCACCTTACCAGTACCACGCCCTCTAGTTCCACCAGACATCTGTAGTACAGTATGTCACATAAATACTCGGTAAGTTTACCGTACACAACCAGTAGATATTGAATTGTCTTAAAGGCTAGCCTATCACGCAATTTGCGTTATTAGACACAATATCTTTTGAGACGAATCGTCTCGTACTTCCCAAACGTTTCCCAATATTTCCCAAGTCCTAAGCTCACTGTCTTAACCTACTTTCTCGTCATTCAGAGCGGTACTCCGCTCTGATACCACTTTTGTAACACCCCTCTCCATAATCACGATATAATCTCTCACGTAGCAATAAATAAAACGTCTCGCAGGGGAAAAATAAAATTACAAAACTCACCGGGTGTCACCGGCCGTTACTCGCCCATGCAAGCAACGCAGCCAAACTACATCCAACTTCCAATACAAATAAACTGCTAACCGCAGTGATAACGAGAAATTCCTATACATCATACTAAATCCATAATTCATAAACTTCGACCAGTGAGCGTCTACCCAATCCTGAAAAATACATAACCTTACCATAAGACCATACACCATCTTCATTACTATACAACATCTCCAATTACCCTGTTCCTGCTCTTCAGCTCCGACAATGATCAACAACCTGAAATGGTGTAGTATCAGCGATAGACGCTGAGTATGCCGGGCCTGGACCCTAATGGTCACTTGTCATTTTAACCATCTTATTATTAGGTCGGTTTCATGCTTTACCATTTTACAGTTATAACAATACTGTAACAAACCTGTATAATACACATATTCATCCATCCAAATATTCATAGATATTCAACCATCCATCCAATCCACAATCATTTAATAACACAATCCACAATTATATATCGAACGTATCGAACAATAGCAATATAATGTACAATGTACATTCGCCGTAGCGTACAGTGTTCATATTTAATTTACCTTGGCCTTGTAGGCTCCATCCAACCATCAACACAAAAAAACCACAAGTATAACCAATGAACAACAAAGCGAAACAACGAGAATAATAAACAAGTATTTAGTCTCGTCCATGGTATTGTTCGCCACTGTATAAGTCTCAATTGTTTTGGTTGTTCAGTTATACCTAGTGACAATGTCTCGTTAAAACGACATGTCTCTAGTTACCCATATATTATGGCGGGTCACCCACGGCAGTAGCACTCCAACGGTAGAGTCTCCGACCAACGAGCCATTCTAGCTCACGGGAAATTTTCTTGATACTTACGGACCCGTACGCGGACATCCTGGTATCGTTTTTGTGATCACAGCGCGCACCAAGAGCCACATCCTCTTAGCTTTACTTCCTTCCATTATTAATTAATTATTATACCATCGCATCGCATTACCAAATTTTCTAACACAGCAGACTAAGGTCATTAGTCCAATCCGGAGTCTGTAAACTCGGGATCCAGTGCTAGATACAAGAGCGGGTATACAATATGGTACAACGAAGAACTGAAAAGCTCACAGCTTTCATTGTACCAGGACTTTCCGGATACAATATGTATCTCGGCCGGCCAGGGATTAATGCTTTCAAAGCAATATGCAGCACTCACCACCTGAAGATGAAGTATCTAACCAGGGCTGGAAAGGTGGTAACCATAAAAGGGAGTCAAAAGATGCTCGAGTATGTGAAGTCCGCATCATGGAGGGATGCCGGAAGAAGAATGGTCAAAACGGTGGGGTCGAGAAGGAATTCAAGGGAAAGCTCTCCCTTTCCCGCCAGAGCCGGATCAAAGCAGAAGACTGTGGAACCTCTAAGGAGTCACCAAGAGAGGTACACTTAAAAACTGACCTTCTAAATTTTTTAAAATAGGAAATGCGTTCGGCAGTGGGGAGCAAACTCACCTGATGAGATTCCTGGAAAAAAGAAGGACAACTTTCGCCTGGAGTACGGACGAAATGCCAGGAGTAGATCCAAGCGTTATCCAGCATGACCTACGAGTGGATCCAAAGCACCCAGCCATCCGGCAAAGAAGAAGAATAATAGGAGAAGAAAGAGACCTTGCGGCACGTGCTGAAGTGCAAAAATGCTTAAAGCCGGATTCATCAGGGAGGTGTCCTATCCCAAGTGGTTGGCCAACGTCGTGATGGTTAAAAAATCAAATGGCAAATGGAGAATGTGTGTGGACTTCACAGATCTGAACAAAGCATGTCCTAAAGACTTTTATCCATTACCATCAATAGATAGATTGGTTGCTTCAACGGCTCAAAGTTCTGTCTTAAGTTTCTTGGATGCGTTTTCAGGATATAATCAAATAAGAATGAATGAGGAGGATTCGGAAAAAACATCTTTTATTACCTCGGCCGGAACCTTTTGCTACAAGGTGATGCCTTTTGGATTAAAAAATGCGGGTGCAACCTTCCAAAGAATGATAGACAAAGTGTTCAAACAACAGTTGGCCCGGAATGTAGAAGCATATGTCGATGATATCGTGGTAAGAAGTAATTCCTGGGCACAGCACATGGAAGATTTAAAAGAAACCTTTGACACCCTAGACAGATTCCAAATCAAGCTGAATCCGGAAAAGTGTGTATTTGGAGTTACAAAAGGGAAATTCTTAGGCTTTATCGTTGGGCAAAGAGGGATTGAAGTGGACCCCGAAAAAACCCAGGCAATCCTCGATCTATCGCCACCAAAGAACATTAAAGATGTGCAAGCATTGAACGGAAGGCTCACGGCTTTAGCAAGATTCTGCTCAAAACTCCAAGAAAAGTCAATACCGTTCTTCAGCATTTTACGAAAAAACAAGAAATTCCAGTGGAATCAAGAATGTGTAGACGCCTTTGAAAGGATCAAGGAGATGCTCAAAGAATTGCCAAAACTGGGTGTTCCGGCGCCTGGTCAAGACTTGTATCTCTACCTATCTGCCACGGATTGGGCGGTAGCGGCTGTGTTAATAATGGAGGAGGAGAAAAAAGAGATACCAGTATATTACACCGGAAAAATCCTAACTCCAGCAGAAAGCCGTTACACCAACATCGAAAAAATATTGTTTGCATTAGTCGTTGCATCTCGAAAGCTTCGACCTTATTTTCAGTCGCACCGGGTATTCGTTAGGACGAATTGGCCACTAAAACAGATAGCAAACAACCCAAACGCTTCCGGACGGATGGTCAGTTGGACTGTCGAGCTCACCCAGTACGAAATCCACTTCCTTCCTCGAACAGCCATAAAGGCACAGGCCTTGGCGGACTTTATAACCGAAACAACCTTTGCCCAAAAACAAAGAGAATCGACCAACCCATACGTTATCTTAGTTGACGGAGCTCGATGTAAGACTGGAGCAGGGGCCGGAATAGTGGTCCAAACCGGATGAAAGAACTCTTAACTTTGCGTTCCGGCTAGAATTTGAGGTAACAAATAATGAAGCAGAATATGAAGCCCTCATACAGGGTTTGGAGGTCGCCACTGCCTTAGGGGCAACAGGTTCTTTCTTATAATAAGACAGTGGTTCTCATTTGTGTCTTTAGAAAATTTTTTACATACCTTAAAAGGGGGGAGAATGGGGTTTACCTCTTTTTTGTTATGCAGAATTGGAAATATACTCAGATTCAATGCTAGTGGCGACAAAACGACAACATTTACGAGGTCAAGGAGGAGAAGCTTGGAAAATACTTGGCCAAAGTTCAAGAGACGAAGGCAAACTTTCAGAGATGTGAATTAAGACATCTTCCCCGAGCAGAAAACATAGAGGCCGATGCGTTGGCTAAATTGGCCAGTATGGCCGAGAGAATGCCCAGTAAAGTCTGGATGGAAATAAAGGCAAACTCAAGTCTGGAGGAGATCCGAGTATGCACCATTGAATCGGACACAATAGCCAAGTCTTGGATGGCACCTATTGTTGAGTACATACAAAGCGGAAACTTGCCACAAGAAGAAAGAAGCGGCAAAAACAAGACAAGGGCTGCATCTTTCTTTTTAGAGCAAGACAGCTCTACAAAAGATCATTCGCGAGACCAGCACTTAAGTGTGTTACCATAGGAGGGAGCAAGGCTCATGGAGGAGCTACATGAGGGGACCTGTGGGAACCACCAAGGAGAAAGGGCAATAATTCACAAAATCCTAAGGCTGGGATATATTGGCCAAGGATGAGGGAATGTTCAAAAGAATACATACGGAAGTGCATTAAATGTCAGGAACACGGCCACAAAATACACAGTCCCCCGTCCACACTGAAAGCCATGCTGTCCCCAATCCCATTTGCCATGTGGGGATTGGATATCGTTGGACCTTTCCCGGAAGCATCTCCCGGAAGATATAAATTCATTTATGTGGCCATTGACTACTTCACCAAATGGGTGGAAGCCATGCCAACGGTATCCATTACCGCAAGAAAGTCACAGGATTTCATCTGGAAGTATGTGGTCTGTAGATTCGGGATCCCGAAGATAATAGTAACAGACAATGGAGCTCAGTTCAACTGTAAAAGCTTCCGGGCATTCTGTGAAGAGTGGAAGATTGACCTGAGATTCGCATCGGTCGCCCATCCACAAGCAAACGGCCAGGTAGAAAATGCGAATGGACAAATTGTCAAGGCTATAAAAAGGAAGTTGGACAGCAAAAAAGGGAGATGGGCGGAATTGCTACCTCAGGTTCTCTGGTCCTACAGAACAACCGAAAAGGGCCCAACAGGGGAAACTCCATACAGGTTGACCTACGGTCTGAAGCGATTGTTCCGGCTGAGATTACAGTCCCATCAATTAGATGGGAATCCTTTGATGAGGAAAACAACAGTGAAGGGGTGAACAGCCTTGACCTGCTTGAAGAAACCAGGACTATGGCCCAAGTCAGGATGGAAAGGGATAAAGCGAAAGTAGAAGATATTTTAACCAAAGAACAAGGGAAAGGGGTTTCGCTCCGGGTGAACTGTCCTTCGGGAGGTAAAGCAGCCAAAGAAGCTAGAGCCCCAATGGGAGGGACCATTTATTACAACGGCGAACAGGGCAAGCTTCATATCGCCTGAAAAATAGTGAAGGTTACGAATTGCCTCACTCCTGGCATGCTGAATGCCTTAAAAAGTTTTATGTATAAAAACATTTTTTACAAAGAGCAATAAAATGAGGTATTCTTTTGAGGCAAAGTTTTTTGAAATGTACCATCCGGCCAGCGTGCCTACAGGCTATCACGCCTTGAAATGTACCATCCGGCCAGCGTGCCTACAGGCTATCACGCCTTGAAATGTACCATCCGGCCAGCGTGCCTACAGGCTATCACCTTGAAATGTACCATCCGGCCAGCGGCCTACAGGCTATCACGCCTTGAAATGTACCATCCGGCCAGCGTGCCTACAGGCTATCACGCCTTGAAATGTACCATCCGGCCAGCGTGCCTACAGGCTATCACGCCTTGAAATGTACCATCCGGCCAGCGTGCCTACAGGCTATCACGCCTTGAAATGTACCATCCGGCCAGCGTGCCTACAGGCTATCACGCCTTGAAATGTACCATCCGGCCAGCGTGCCTACAGGCTATCACGCCTTGAAATGTACCATCCGGCCAGCGTGCCTACAGGCTATCACGCCTTGAAATGTACCATCCGGCCAGCGTGCCTACAGGCTATCACGCCTTGAAATGTACCATCCGGCCAGCGTGCCTACAGGCTATCACGCCTTGAAATGTACCATCCGGCCAGCGTGCCTACAGGCTATCACGCCTTGAAATGTACCATCTGGCCAGCGTGCCTACAGGCTATCATGCCTTGAAATGTACCACCGGCAGCGTGCCTATAAAGACTAGGAATTTACTTAAAAAGTTTTGAACGAAGGTAAAGACCTTCCATGTAAATAAAGGGGGGACTTACAAAGCATTTGGAAATCCGGTCGCTCCGGATAAAGCCAAATGAGAATATATAAAGCTAACTCGTAGGAGAGTTACTTAAAACGATTAAGGGATACAAAAGAGGTGGCAAGGGCAAAACGCATTCAAAAATTACCAAAAACAGTAATCCAAAATACGACTATACAAGATCCCTGCACTAAGAAATTACTATCTAAAAAGCATCTATTCTTTAGCAGGCTTCTTTACAGCGGACCCTTCGACCGGATTGGACACGCTCTCCGCAGAATTAGATTTTCCAACGGCTTGACGAAAGCCGGCAACCTCCTGGCGCATACCGCTATCGGGAGGAAGGAAAGAAGCTTGACCAGGCCCAAAGACTGTCTCACCAGGGAGACGACCGAACTTCTCAAAGTCTTCAAGGAAGTTGCTCTTCCGGGCAACGTTGTCAAACTCCAGCTCACTATACAATCGTCATCCAATACTTCCCCCCTCTTCAGAAAGTACTTGGAGATGGTTTGGCGACAAATGTTAGTAATCTTCCGGCTCTGAGAACCGAAAGCCTTTTTTAGATGGGCAATGATAGTTCCTTGCTTCTTCAGCTCCTCTTGGGTCCAACGGGCGTAGGCTGTATGCTTAGCAACGTCCTCCTCAAGCTGTAAAACCTGAGCTCGGTAGAGATCACGGTCAGAACCCGCGACAGAAAGTTCCTCATTCAGCTTGTCAATGCGATCGCTGAGCTTCTCGACATGTCTTAAAAGATTTTCAGAATCTGTTTTTTTTTTTAAAAAAAAAGAGAGCAGGATCGGTAAGAATAAGGCATAAGGATGAAAAACGATAGAAAAGAGACCGATAAGACTCACCCTTGGCCGGGACCTTAGCATTTTCGGGTTGAGGGAAGGCCATGGCTTCCTCTAAAGCCTTCACCTTTTCCTCCAGAGAAGCCTTCTCGGCCGCAAGAGCAGCTTTACCGGCAGAAAGAGCCGTGTTTTCATCCATCAAGAATTGCTTCTCTTGGTCAAAGGCGGTCCGAGTCTGCTCGTCCAGAGCATTCTTTTCCTCGGTCAGTTCAGTAAGCTCTTGAATAAGTTTGGCTTTATTTCCCACCAAAGCCTCATTCTGCCCGGCCAAAGCTTTTTTGTCCGCCTCAAGGGATTCAACTTCTTTCTCAAGGGCAGCATTCAGGCCCGCAAAATAAGCCTTATCTGAAGTAAGGGAGTCCACGTCCCTTTTGTGAGCAGCTTGTACCTGCCGCAACAAAACTTCCAAGTCAGAAAAAGCAAGCTTTGGTATCAAGACATTCTTTTCACCGGAAGGTTTGCGGTGTACCTGCTTCAGGATACCCTCTGTGTGGAGGTTCTGGTTTCTCAGAGCGAACATCTCTTCCCGCAAATTCTTTAACTTCAATTCATATTCATCTCGAAGGCGAACACACTCATGGCGAGATGACCGCAACTCCTTGTTTAAAGTGTCTGTCCTATCTTTCACCTTGCGGTCAATCTCGTAATTTATGTGATCCATGTAACTGTCATGATTAGAACGGGTTTGCTTCAACTCGGCTTCAATATTGTTGGCCCGACTTTTTTCACGTTGCAGGTCAAATTGAAGGTCCCGAGTCTGGACTTTGGCGCTTTGGGCCATTGACATAACCTAAAAGAAACGAAACATAAAAGGCTTAAGGGATATCAGAAAGACATGGGAGAATTGGAAGAAGACGGCACTTACTCGAAAAATGCTTTGCCACATCAGGTTGAAGACCTCTCCCGTGGGAATGGAATGACGCATAATAGCATCAGCTCCTCCGCTCCCGGCCCTCAGTTTTTCCTTGGTGGCAGTAACAATGGACGGAGGGGCAAAGATCCCGTCCGGATGGTCAGACAGTCTTATCGCTTCCTTCCAGGCGTCGGTGTATCGAGCAGCGTCAAAGGAGATCTTGCGCAAGGGCTGCCCAAGGTAGTAGAACCATCCCTCCTTCTGGGAAGGACCGGTGAAACCCCCCTGAACAGGAGGGGGTGGAGAGGAGGAGGAGGCAGTAATGTCCTCCCTTTGCCTGTCTTCTCTCTGCTTACTTCGGAGCTCTGGGTTCTCAGGCACAGGTCGGTATTCTTTCACCCCCTTGGGTACTGATTCATTGACTCCAGGGACGTCATGTAGGGTTGAGGTGCCAAGAGTCTCATGGTCCCTTTCAGTCTCAGAAACCTCCGTTAAAACAGCCTTCGGCTTTGATACAGTTTTCTTCCGAGGTCTTTGAGTATCGGAAGCCGGAACAGCAGAAGTAGGGTGGGCCGGACCGCAAGCAACCTCGTTGTCAGTAACGGTTATAGGTGCGCCTTGAGAGCCTGAGAAAGAAAGGGTCAGCATAGAATGTACAGAAAAGGAAAGGCAAAAGTTTCCTTCAAATAAGAAAGAGCAATACGTAGGTTAGTATCTTCCAAGAAGCACCATGGGCCGGATCGGAAGAAAAATATCCTGCCAAGTCAGGAAACAATTCAAAATTGGGGTTGGGTGACCAGACCCCTGCCCTGGACGAGAGACAGACCCCTGGCCTGAATCAGGAGTAAGAGGGAAAAGACGCGACGCCTAGACCCTGGACTCACGTACCAAGTACCTGGCCAAATCACCAGCTCGATCGGCTGGAGACCCAGTAATCCTCTTTTTTTCTGGCCAGAATGGTCCTTGTCATTATCGCCTCTTTCTATTCTTGGAAGAGGTGGCATCCCCGAGGAGCCTTGTGGCCGCATCAACAGCCGCATCAACAGACGCATAGTAATCGACTTGCTCATCACCCATCTTGAAGTTGACAAAAATTCCAGCTGTTGAAGGGCCCCACCTTATCTCCTCTAGAAAAGAAATCTGCCGGAACGGCGTGAAAGTAAGAAACGGTAAAAGGTAAAATTTAGGTAAGACTAATTAAATAAGACTTACTATGATATTTCTTCAATGAGTCCAGGCGCCCCGGAGTAAAAAATTGGGAGACCTGTAGGCTTTTTGCTTACCATCTTAGGATTTTCGAGATAGGCATTTCTTGCGCCGGGGAAGGGAGGACAGCTAAATTGGCCTTTCGGGATCGAGGGACAGTAAGGAACTCCAAAAATCGGCCTGGTGGTGGGACAATGACAAACCATCGGGAGTTCCACCCGGAAGACGCTTTCTTGTAATCAAAAGTGAAAAGCCGGCCTTCGCCTTGATAGTCAGGCTATCAGGATCGTCCCTTGTGGAGTAGAATTGGGCGAACTCGGTCGCTTCTACCCGAATTTTGTTCTCCTCACAGAGGAGAACATAGGCGTGGAGGTAAGAAATTGCCTTCGGGTGTAGGTGAGCGAGCACACACAACGCCGAATTAGGAAACCCAGAACGAATGGATGAGGGGGCACAGTCAGGCCACGAGAGAAAAAATCCGCATAAACGGCAATCCAAGCCCAAAATTATCATGGGGATGTGAGTCGAAGAAGGAAGGTAGATGCAAGTACCTAGTGGGACTTCAACGTCCTTTAAACAGGAGAGAAGGGGGGGGTATCCAGGGAGGATGAAGAAGGTTCTCGATCAGCAGAAAAGGTGGGTGCGGTAGATTTCAGATAAGTAGGGCGAAACCCTTGAGGCGAAAAAGTACCTTGAATCGCCTCTTTAGCAGGGACAAAGCTCGTGGCTGTCTTGTTCTTCTTCGAGCTAGACGAGGCCATCAGAACAAGAAAACAGAGAGCAAGGACAAAGCAAAGGAGTAGAAAGATTCGAAAAGGACGCAAAGGAGGAGGCGACGGAGTCTGGGCAAACAAAGGAGGAAGATATCTAAAAGAGTTCGAGACTAGAGCTTCGAAGAAAAGCGATTCCCGCCCAGTTAATGAAAAATAAAAAGGAGACCCCGCACCTTCCTGGAAACGGGGCACTGACACAAACGACTCTGCAAATTCTACATCGAAAAGGCGCAGGCACGGGCTAAGCACGGGCAGGAGCGTAATTCGAAAAAGAAAGAGGGCGGAAAAAGAAAAGAGAACTTGTGGGACTAAGGGGAGACGATGGCCGGAAGAGAAAAACGCCGTAACGTTAAAAAAAACACAAACAGAGGCATATGCTAAAAAGTTCTACTTTTTACGTTTAGAAGATCAAAAGTAGAACTTGTGGGACTGATGAAGAGGGAAAAAGTACGAGAATAAGAAAAGGTAGAACATCCGGTCCCATGTGACTGGAAGGAACAGCTTAGAGCAAGGAATATCGCCGGATCAGAGTGTGATCCGGCCGGGTGAGTAATTAAATATCCCGCTTACATGTAAATGCCAGCCTGGCAATTAAAAAGAAAGACAGGCTGGCGACTCTCGATCTAGCAGTGTAAACACTATAAATAGGGGTTCAACCCCACAATAAAGGATACGTTTTCACGTTCGAAACTACACACTGTTGCATTATCTACGCGACTCTCTCTCTCTCTTAAGCTCGGTCGCACAGTAACAAGGTAACTCGACGAAGCACAAATGGCCTAGCAGTAGAATTGGAATCCGATTAGAGATTAGGATAGGAGGTTAGGGAGTTTAGGAATTCTCCATTTCAGTGAGAGGAAGAGGGGAGTGAGGAGAGAGAGTCTTATTTTTGCTTTTTGATTTCCTTAATGAGTTTGTCTTTTAGCAAATAAGAAAATCATAAAGAGAGTGAGAGTGGGGGAGGCTCAATCGGCCACATACATGCCCCTCTACCGATTTTTGCTTTTTATTTGCAAAAATGGACACACTAACTTTGTCTATTTGCATTCTCACCCCACAACTTACCGGTTGTTACAGTTCTTACTAACCGGTACCCGTTTTCCGGAATTTTCTCGTTTAATTAATTTTATTGGTTCTAAAGCTCCACTAATATTTATTAGTGACTATTTAGTTGACCAAAATTGTTACGAGTCTGATTGACCCGCTTAAAGTCGCGTTTTCCCGGTTTCCTCGAAAATCGTGTTTTAAGGTTCGTTTACGCTTTTAATACATTATTTGGATCCATTTTCTTCGGGAGTTGTTCCCATATATTATTTAGGTCTTATTAAACCTTTAGAATCCATATAATACGCTAACCGAGGTCTCATACCTCCCATGGTTATTTAACGCTTATTTAGCGTTTTCCGCTTTTAAAGCGTTTATTTATTTCTTTTGGATTTATTTTTCCTTACCAATATTACTCAAGCATTATTAGGCTTTTAAATAAGGATTAGAATTATCTTAATCACTATATTTAAGTTTGGGGTATTTCAATCTACCCCCCTTAAGAACTTTGTCCTCAAAGTTGCTCAAGGTTATACGGTTACAATGCTTGTTCATTCATACTTGTCTATGCCAGACGTCGTACATTCTTCCTCCTTACAACTCCGCAAACCATTACTCAAGATTCCTACTTTCCATGCCTTACCAATGTACAATAATTACTCAAATCCACGTTACTACCAGCCATCCAGTTCCTCATTACAAAATTTAAACGTACATGAAGTGCAAAGCTATCCCCAAAGCAATGCAATACACATTACAATCCCGCAGGCACTCAGGTCATCTAGACACAGGACTCTTCTATGTCCCGCTGCCCTTGGAATAATACAATACGATACTCTACTACCTTCTCAGGCATACGCTTCTAGCAAATCCTTCATCTCCAGGCTAAGAAAAATTCTTTCGCAACTACTACTTAGAAGTCCTCCAACATACAACTCCAAATTCCAGTTTGTATTTATTGCTTCTACCCTATGCGTGATTCTTGTGACCACTTGAGGGGAGCTTCAAGAATCATTCAACCCTGATGTGATCAGCATCAGTGTTGAACTATCTTTCCACCCCAATTTGTGTTTGGTTTCCCTTGATCTGATCAGGATCAAGTTCGACTTCCCACATCAGATTCAACCAAACAACTAATTTAATTGTTTTCATTTTCTATCTTTTTACTCTTTCTAGTCGTGATTACGAATTCATACCACTCCAAAGGATGGAATTCAGTCCATCAATCATTCTCAATCTACTTCTCAAATACTTTCCTCGGAATTTGATGCCTAAATGCTCATTTCATCAATCTTCTCTACTTTCTTCCATTACCCTCTATTATCTCTACTATTCCGACTAGGGAATACAGTACTTATGAAATTCAGCTGTCCTCAATTTATTTCCAATAACATACTTACGAATACACCGCTCATGGGCTACATTCCTCTACTACTCATAGTCAATCCGTACTACTTCTTTAAGGATACAATACTTGTGGAGCTCCGTCCACTACTCATTCTCAATTGTCTCAAAACAATCACCTAGGGAACTCAACTTCCTCTAGGTTCTACATCGGTTTTATACCGACTCATGCATCGTAATGCCATGTCTAAGTTCAAATAGACATACACAATAGGAATTATCATTTCCAAAAGGGTTTCTCTCTTCCTTACAAATACTCTCACATTGGAGTTACAAGATGGTTATATTCATCCAATGGTATTCGCATCTCTTGTGCCTAATTACCACAATTACAATAAGAATGAATACGTATATATTTATCTGACATAAGTACTAATCATCAATTCGATTCTCATTTGTGCTATGCACATTATAGTTTCTGTGTTTTATTCATGAAACTTACATTAAGCGGTTTTCGCTCTACCCCCTTAAAAGGGATTACGCCCACGTAATCTACCATATGTTACTATTAAACATTGGTTTACTCGATTTGGGCAATCTGAAGCGTTTAGCTTCACTACGATATACTATACAATATGCTCTGGTCAAAGGGTCTTAACCATACCAATGGTTTAGTCTTTGTACCAAGGATTCCTATATGAGTTTATTTAACTCATAATTGATTCAGTTCTAGCCTATTAGGCTTCAAGGCATTAGTAGCCATTCTTTCTTACTTACTAGGTGTATTACATTTCCTATCTAGGGCCCACTAGCTTCTGCTGCGCGACCCTGATAACTTGGGTTATTCACCCTTCATGTTATCCTTAATGTGCTATACATCACCTTTTTATCCCTCTATTGGACATAAGGTTTACTAGCAGTGTGGTATTCTTTTACCGCTGTTTGAACTCAATGCGTTTTAGATTGTGACCAACTCTCTGGTAATCTATTACACTTACTATTCGTGCCTCCACGATTATTCATTAAGTTCCTCCGACTTGTTGTCGGGCGAGGTTAAGTCACTACCTAGATGTAGTGCTTCCTCTGTTGTCACTAGCTTCTGAATAATACCAGTTCTTCTGGTTCAGTACAAGTGTTCTTTGCTTGTATGACCTTGCATTCTCAATGCGTCGGTCCAAGTGACTTTCTTCAATCTTCTTTCACCTTTTATTCCAATGGAGTTCACATCTTGTGATTGTTAGTGTGCTTACACTCTTCGTGCTTCTTTGGCCTTAGGCCGCACGGTTTGTTGCTAAGCTTGCTTGATTGGCTTATGCCATGTTGTTGGTGAAAGAAAGGTTTACTATGGTTTACATTTCCCATATTCCTAGCTATCGCATTAGATCATTACTGCGCGAGTGCAATACCAAAACACTCAGTCATATAGAGTGCAGAGGCGTAAACGCTTGGCAGTAAATCACTTATCTGATAGGGATGAATATTTCTGCTTGTCATCTCATACTTATACTTCGTGTCATTGTCCAACTACTTCCTCATTGCGGTTGCTTGTTGCGCACCATATTCTTACTCACTATACAACATCATTTTTACGGTCTCCGTTACTGTGGTAGCTTGCCTTCACTCCTTGCCATTATCGTTGGCACCATTTCCTTATGGTGTACAAACACTAGGAGGTTCCTAGTCATATGTATGACGGTTGTCGTAGTATACCGCAATACTATCATCTTCCCATTGTGGGGATGTTCTATTTCAATTTAGGTTTCATGTGTAGGTTAACTTACCTCACATTACTTCCTCATTCATGATATAGTTTGCCAAATAACTTGGTTGACCAAAGATGAAGTGGTTTATCGGGTTACAAGTTCTCTTGAGCGCCGGTCATTCATGGTGTGCAATATGCACACTCATTGATTGTTTTGACAATTACTGTCTCCCTAGTGCTGAGCATTGATCATAGGCTCTAGCTATGCGGTTTTACTTTTGCATGTACATTACTGGGACATCCCCAAAACTTCAAGGGTTTTCTGGTCCCGTTCTCCAATTGGAGGGTATTCTATCACTAACGAGTGAAGGTTCTTGTTGAGGGGTTGTCTCCACTCGTAGGTCTCATGACGAGGTTTACTATGTTAGTCTTTGTTTATGTACCTCCGCCATTTATACAATGGTTCACCACATGTTTGGGTGCATAAGGAGTATGCTTACTCCTTCGAGCTTCGATGCTCTTAAGCGATGTGCTTCTACAGTCCATAACCTCCCGTAGGCGTAGTGGGTTGGAAATCTCATTTCCTTATTCGTTGTCTCTTTGCAGTATCTATATGCACAAGTTTTGTTGTTATGGTAGACGGAAGCCTCTTTCTAAGGGTTCACATCATCACCGCATGGGTGGTTTCCTGTTAATGAGAGGTATCTTTCCTCAAGTTTCTCGTAGTGTCCAAGCGTGGACTAGGCCATTGTTGGCGTTATTACCATTCATGTGCCTCTGTGCTACCATTGCTACAGAAGGTATGAAGGTAATTAAAAGCTTGTCAACTGTGTACTAGGCTGATGCTCTAGTGACAGTGACGCTGAGTTGACCATTACTCCAAGCCACTCAGGAGGTTGGGTTTGAATTGATGGTCCAGTTGTTGATTTCTTGTCATATGAGACAATACCTCTTACAAGTCTTATTATCAACAGGTGTGGTTTTGCAACCATTTCAGTTTACACAACGTATTTGGTTTATGGCCATTAAGCCTTATTGCTGCAAGCTATGCTCTTTGCAAGCTGCTTACACACGTTCCCACTCCTAGTATACCATCATAGGGTTGGAGGTACTACTGGGCTCCATGGCAAGTCGTGACATCACGCTTCCGTTCATAGGAGACCCTTTTAGGCAATATAATGCTGATCAGTGTCTTTTGTAGTCTAGGGTATCTCCTGTTAAGTGAAATCCCTTCGGTGTCTTAACCGAGTGTTCGTTCTAGCTTTTGTGCTTTCATCATGTCGTTGTTGTTCAACTGTTGCAAACTCAAACACCCTTCAAGGATTGCTCCTGGGTGTTGTTAGGTTATGCTGTTACATCCGGCTAATGTTTATGATATGTTGTCCACTGTACCGTCTTGTGGTACTATACTTGTGTTGTCCCTTTTAGGGTTATAACGTCTCCCGTTCTTGGGTAGACTGTTTACACTGCTCCTAGTGCTTAAGACTAGGTTTAATATCCTCCTCAATGATGGATTATACTTTGTGATAATCTTGTGATTGCTCTTGGGGACCCTGTCCCGTTTGTTGAGCATTGTGGTGTTCACGTTAGGCGATTGCCTTACTGTGTTTAGGCTGGGTATACTTTCCAGCTGTCATGGATTTACTTGATGTCCTGAGACATATCCGATGTCTATACTTACTAGTATGTGCTCTTTGCACTTCCTAGTTCTTATTCCTTATCCTCAGATGGATTCTCTGAGTTCTCCCATAGTTATTTCTTAGCTGAGTTCCTTTATACTTAATCGTCTGTGGTGTCCAGCTGTTCTGATTTGAACTCACTCATGGTCCGTAGAACGGAGTTGACTACTTCCCGTGTGTCGTACACTACATGTATACATACGTGGGGTACCATGTTGATACGTTACCACTTACCCAACTATGTCAGGCCCGCAAGCTCCTTCGGAGTGCGGTTGTCCCACCTCCCGTAATTGGGTACACTCGTAGTGTTCGTCACACGCCTAGGTGAAGTATTCTGTTGCCAACTCCTCTTGTATCATTCTATGATACTCACCGTAATTCTGTTGGTTTGGTTTCGAAATCCAAGGTTTTTAAAAGAAAGATTGTGGTTTTGGAAGAAAATTTTGGGTTTTGAAATAACGGTTCGGTGTTAAAAGCAGTTCTCCATGGCATAGCTATGCTTGAGTTCTTGACCGAGTCCAGCTTCTTGCAGACTGGTATATCCTTTGTGCAATGGTCAGGCCGTCAGGCTTTTCCAAGGTTCCATTCTTCCAGTTTTTAAGATTTGTGATCCTGTAGTTGCTTCATAGTAGTCGCGGTACATTGCTATGTACTTGCGGTGTGTTAGGATTCCTTTACATATTTCTGTCCTTACTGCACTTGCCGTGGCAAGTGCGTGGTACTGGTGGTTTTTAGGAAATCCTATACCGATCACGGTACTACTTCTTCGCTGTTTCGGTAGCTCTGTCAACTCTTCTGAGTGACTTCTCAATGATCTCGACACGGCTGTCATAGATCTGGGTGCTTCTTCAATCCTTGGAGATTCCCATTCATTCGCTTTATGCTTTTCTTTGTTGCTCATTCCCACACGTTAGTTGTGGTTACTGAGCCTTAGCTTGTTTAGGCACTACTCTCGTAGCCCTATCGGTTCATATCCCGTGGATATTCTTGTAGCTGCGTAAGCTATGTCGGCCATGTATTATAACCTTTTGGCATCGTAGTTTTGGAGTTAATCACGCCTGACTATGTCTTCAGTCAGTTGGTATACCTCGGTGGTATTACCTAGCTACTACTGTCCCGCAGACTTGTGTCTCGGGTTCCATTACTATTCCCTTTCCATTTCATTGCACGGCTAGTGCTTCTTTCCTGCTGTTGGTTGACTAGCTGGGTTTCGCGACTGCTAAGCATGTCGCCCCATGCTGTTGTAAGTTGTAGCCTCCTCACGGTTGGAGTGCTCATTCCACCGCTATTAGGTGCGGGTATTGTTATTCAACCGGGAATCATCTCCGGAACTTCCAATTCTTGGAATCTACCATATGTCGGGTTCTTTCCTCTTATAGGAATATCTCACTACTGCCAGGTCGGGTTTTCCCGAATATGAGAGGACTTCCCTTCTCTCTGGCGTTCTTTTCCAAGTTATACAATGGGGAATGCGGTGGGCGGGACTGGTATTGTAGGTATCCGGTACACCCCGGTGATTCCTAACTAGCGTATTTCTAACGCTATCACTCAGCCCTTAGCCCTAAGCTTCCAATTCCTAACTCGGTATTTCCAGTCATCAGAGCGATACTTCGCTCTGATACCACTTTTTGTAACACCCCTACCGCTAATACCGTCATTACCGTCCAATCTCTTTATACATTCGTACTCACGCAGCGGATACATTCTTACTCAACGGCGGGTGATACAATGCCGTTAGCCACCCATGTGACTAACAAGGCTACTAATACATACAACATCGGTCTGATGGACCGGAATATCCGAGTACTACTCAAATACAATACATACTCCCATTACTTACTGAGTACTACAATACTCCATTCGATACAATACTCCATTCAATACAATACTCCATAATTCAGTACAAGATATTACACTACACATACCGAGTTTACTGAGTTCCAAATACAAATACGATACCTCTTCAATTCCACGCATACTCATTAAGAGTCTATCCACTACCCATTCCTCACAACTACATACTTGCAACTTACGTAATAGTGTACCCCTTGGTACATTTCTACCTGCAAGGCTACAAGCCTTATACCATTTACTACAATCTACCTTTCATTCCTAGTAATCTAGGCATGTCCACCGGTCTCTTCTGTGACCAGGTCTGCTTCGGGCACCTGCACACTAAAAACGTTCCCCCTAGGGGGTCAGCTTACGCTGAATATGATAACCGCATACCCCGCGTACTAGCGAGGGTACGCCGACCATTTGGTCGAATACATGCAATTCATTTTGCAATACATACATACATACATACATACATGCTTTCATTCACGATACTACAATACTACACAAGGTATACATACATACGCACAGTACAATACATGCTTGGAAGACAATACAAGTCAACCAATACTTACTTACCATCTTCCAGAATACACATACACAATACATACTCATTACATACTCAATACGCAATACGGAGATACACTTCTCCAATTCATACAGAAGGCTTGTTAGCTTCTTTTCACACCCGGGTTAATCGGGTGTCCAATACTCATTTACTCAAGGTCAATGACTTACAACAGTCGAGACCGATACACATACAATACTTACTTCTTACTTACTTTTCTCAGGTTAAGTCGGTATGACCTCCGGGCAGGGATTACTACATCCCACCACCGGGCTTTAGGGTGGCCCACTAATCCAGGATGCTACCCATTCAAGGGGATTGGTCCATGGAAAATATTACAGCCAAGATTCGGATCCAACCTCTTGTGTTTCCTTATCCTCACGCTATATCGGACTTCTACTCATTCCATTTACTCATCACATGTTAGGAGTTAGATCGTCAGGAATTAGCAGAAGTCAGTACTTCATTTCCATACATCCATACAATACACAAGTACACATTACATACACATACCCTTCATTCTCATTCATACATTTCATGAATTATACAAACTAAATGTTCAAGAAGATACAATCAAGAACAGAATAGTTCAAACACAATTAAGTGCGATAAGTCCAATTCGTGCATTTATCTTATTTGAGTGATCACATAAGCACACAAATCGGGGTAACCAGGTTAGGATACAGAGCATGAAGAAATCATACCGTTCACCGTCGTTTTCGTACTACCGGATTCCTTCAACGTTCAACTATTTGATTCCTATACATACATGAAGTTGTATGATCAATACCAACTTACTCGTCCATTAATACTCCTAATGTATACCTACTACTCCTTTACATTCACACTTGGTTATAAAACCATTCTT
Organism: Limonium bicolor; assembly: GCA_023374045.1. NCBI lineage: Eukaryota > Viridiplantae > Streptophyta > Magnoliopsida > Caryophyllales > Plumbaginaceae > Limonium > Limonium bicolor. The sequence continues at coordinate 159,439,931 of CM041779.1, forward strand.
TTCCTTATTACTCCTTAAACTTGCTTCCTTACTCATTTACTTTCTTTCTTACCATTATTACTTCATTAATGGTGTATTACTACATACATATGCATATATGTGTATAGGCATATATATATATATATTACTATAATCATATAATAAAACATTTTTTTTGTTTTGACTCGACCGAACTTGCAAGTCCGGTCGCAAGTTCGGTCCAAGTCAGTAAGCTACATCGCGTGAAAATTCCAGGGCCGACCGACCTTGCAAGTCCGGTCCCAAGGTCGGTCCATTCTAGTAAGTTTCTTTCGTGAGAATTTTAGCCCGACCGACCTTGCAAGTCCGGTCGCAAGGTCGGTCCATTCCAGTAGCTTGCATTACGGGAATTTTTCTGGCCGACCGAACTTGCAAGTCCGGTCGCAAGTTCGGTCCATTCCAGAAGGTTTCTGACGGGAGAATTTTCTGGTCCGACCGAACTTGCAAGTCTGGTCGCAAGGTCGGTCGATTCCAGAAGGTTTCCCGTCTTTGTAAATCTGGGCTCGACCGAACTTGCAAGTCCGGTCGCAAGGTCGGTCCGGCCTAGTACTTCAGTTTTAAAATCTGTTTTTGGGTGTTTTCTTTACCCATTGCTTCCCCAATCTTTACCAATACTTCCCCACATGATTTAGCACTAATTAAACCCTCTAAATCACCTTGGTTCATCCACCAAACTTACTACTCAATCCTTACATTCACTTACACATTTCTCCTCATTTCATTTCAACACTTATACTAGTTTCCTCACACTAATGCTACAGATTTTGTTTCCTCTATTATGCTACAGATTTTTCCCTCAACACTTATCCTCCAATACTCCCTCATCCAATGCCACTCTTAGCATCTTAAATACATTAACTCACAACCTAGTTCCATCCCATTTACAAACTCATACCCAAATCTGTTACAAGGTACTAAACACTCCTTTTAAACTCTCCAAATACTTCCTCTTCTTAAACAACTTAAGTCTTCAAATTTCTAGATGAAATTTGACATAGTCTCCCCTATATTCTTAACATTCTCCACACATCATTTCAGCTCACATATTCTCATTCTCACAACCTGTTTATACATCACATTATACTCACATTTCAATACTACTACAATCAACATAAATTTCCTGCACACATACACATACTACCCAAGGTTTTCCCAAGCTTTTAAACATCTTTTAAAAAGCTTCAAAACTGTTACATTCTCTTCTCCAATACATTACTACATTACTACTACTCATACCACATACATTCCTCATTGTTAGATACTTAAAATCTGTTACAATGCAATACACAAACTAACCCAAGGTAAGAGCATTACCTTGACTTGCTAGTTTTTTTTCTTTCTTGCCTTCTCCTTCCTTCTTTGTCCTTCCTCACACCATACACAATGCTACAACCACCATACCAATACACTCTAACCATTTAGCATTCATTTTTTTTACTCTAACCCTAGAATTTAAATGTTTTAGGGTTTAGGAAAGAGTATTACCTTCCAATGGATGGATGAAGTTCTTGACTAGCAAGAGAACAATATTCCTAGCCCAAGAAGGAGCCAAAATCGGCTGAAGCAACAAGGAACAAGACATTCAAAATCTGAAATTTCTTATAATGCAAACAAGGGCTAGAAGTGATGGATTTTCGAACTTCTTTTTACCTCAAGATGGTAAGGAGGTGAAGGTGCTTCTAATGGTGGACTTGAATCTTCGAATGGGGAATACCCATAAAAACGAAAGTTGAGCTTTTGGATTTTTGAAAGGAGGAAAATGTTCTCCTTTGCAAGGGGATTCCAATGGTACTAATTTTGTAATTTTTGGAGCAAGATTAATGGGTTAACAAGAGGAGAGAAGGGGGAAGTTGTGTGAGCTCTTCTAATTCTCCATGGGTGTCGCAAGGAAGAAGAAAGAATAGAGAAGGAGGAGGAGGGGGAGTGCCAACGTGAGAGGAAGAGGGGAGTGAGGAGAGAGAGTCTTATTTTTGCTTTTTGATTTCCTTAATGGGTTTGTCTTTTAGCAAATAAGAAAATCATAAAGAGAGTGAGAGTGGGGGAGGCTCAATCGCCACATACATGCCCCTCTACCGATTTTTGCTTTTTATTTGCAAAAATGGACACACTAACTTTGTCTATTTGCATTCTCACCCCACAACTTACCGGTTGTTACAATTCTTACTAACCGGTACCCGTTTTCCGGAATTTTCTCGTTTAATTAATTTTATTGGTTCTAAAGCTCCACTAATATTTATTAGTGACTATTTAGTTGACCAAAATTGTTACGAGTCTGTTTGACCCGCTTAAAGTCGCGTTTTCCCGGTTTCCTCGAAAAGCGCGCTTTAAGGTTCGTTTACGCTTTTAATACATTATTTGGATCCGTTTTCTTCGGGAGTTGTTCCCATATATTATTTAGGTCTTATTAAACCTTTAGAATCCATATAATACGCTAACCGAGGTCTCATACCTCCCATGGTTATTTAACGCTTATTTAGCGTTTTCCGCTTTTAAAGCGTTTATTTATTTCTTTTGGATTTATTTTTCCTTACCAATATTACTCAAGCATTATTAGGCTCTTAAATAAGGATTAGAATTATCTTAATCACTATATTTAAGTTTGGGGTATTTCATGTCCGGACAAATGCTGAAAATATTTAATGTTTGAGTTTTCACTTGGTCCGGGTCTGTTTCTTGGTTCAGAAACCCTGACCATTATCAAAACAGTCGCCTGGATAAGGGGGAATAACCACACATAATTCACACATCATCACACCCACAATTCATTAATGATTTATAAATCACTTACGCATTGTTCATTAATCTCATGGTTTCACGGCCCATGCCATTATACTAGATAGATATAATTATTTATATTATTTTTCTATCATGTAAAGTCATCATTAATATGCCACCTCAGAAATATCACATTCACGAAAATGGACCATACTCACGATCTGTAACACCCCAACTGTAAACTCCTCACGTAACAACCATTAGCAGCGGATCATATACACAACACTTGACTTAATCAACGGGTGTTACACGCCGTTAGCCACCCACGTGGCTAACAAGGCTAATATACACAACGTACCGGTCTGATGGACCAGATTCCCGAGCGTTATACATTATAATTCTACTTCATAACTAAACCGAGTAAACACTTTTACATTACAAACTGTACAAAGTCTATACATTCGGTTACCGATATCAAACTCCGGTCTTACACCATTTACAATTACATAAACAAAATAAATACACTACCCATGCTTAATCAGCCACCCCGTCCTACTCTCGAACGGCTACGCTCCATTGTACCTGAAATGAAATGGGTGGCCCCAAAGGGGCTCAGCACCTTTGTTGGTATGGTAATCGTGCAGCCCGCATACTACCGGGCCACGCACAACTAATTTTCGTGTGAGCATGCAGTTGATTTTGTTTAGAGCATGCAAGAATACTATAAACACATATCATGCTTATAAATCACACATATCCAATCAATAGGATACAACCAAGAAGGTTAACACATCAATAGTTGTTAGTTCACATTATTGTGTTCCTTGACCCTTGAGGGTTTCTACCTTATGAAGCACAATTCTTATTAGACAACACCAACCAATTTGGTCGGGTTACAACTAATTACTTCTTATATTAATATGGGGTTGATTTCGGTGATCAACGTACACAACATAACCACACACACCACGTCATAACGTATACACAACATAACACCGTTCTTCTTAGAGAACGTACACTTTTCTTAAGATGTGTCGGATAAAATATAGGTCCGAACACACCGTACATATTTACTTTACTTAGATGTGTCGGCCATAATATAGGCCCGATCACACCATACACAATAACTTTACTTAGATGTGTCGGTCTTAATATAGACCCGATCACACCATACACAAATCCCCCTAGCCCCGAATAATAATCAAGGTAGGAAAGCCTCTTATTAGACTTGTGGGTGATTGTAATCCAAGAAGGAAAGACAACCAAACAGAGAGGGAGTTAAATCAAATATAGATATCAACTCCCAAACACATGTGCACGACCGGGACGCCCCGGATTCCTCACCCCCATAATATATATTAGTTAGAAGTTCCCTTATGGAACTTATCACATCAGGACACCATATGGTGTTACAAACTTAGTTAAACAAACAAGGGAGGTAACATACCATCCGACATACATGAACAACAACAATCGTTAAATAACGACATACTAAAAAGGGCAACAAACATTGCACACAACCACATTACACAAATAACACACGGATAGCTGTAGTTAGAACGTTCCCATAGGTTGGGACGTTTAAATCCGAATACCGATCTCTTATGTGATCCTAAGGTCGGTTAACTACAGTTTAACACATGTTCGAGGTGAAACGGTATCGGAACAAGGAACGCCGCATAATTGAATTATTGTAAACTCATTTCATGATTTATCTTGTAAGGTGGCAAACATTCAGAAAATCAAGTTGGCATACAGCCGCTGTAACCCGGTAGGACACATGTTGCAAGAAAACCATACCTGTCACCAAGGATTACTCTAACGTGTCATCCCACGTTCCTCAGTCAATTCTCGATTCAACTGTTATCATTTCAATGTTTCTATTAACATCGCGACATTACGGAATATAACTACTATTGCTCCCGTATTAACCCTGTTACCCTGGCAATCTCGGTTTTGTTCGGGTGCTCTTAAGTTTCTCAACTTCCACATTCATCCAACACTTGTTTATACACTTAATGACCTTTAATAATCACTAAACAAGTCTTAAACATCATATAACATCATTACCCATCAATACCCCATCATTAGGCCACCTTAAAACACTTTTTATTCAACTTTTGTGTTGGTCCGGGACATGTTCCGGCCCTATAGTCCCGGACCAACTCATTTTGTAAGTTTCGGGTGGTTTTTGACATTGGTCCGCCCCCAAGGTCCCGGACCAGTTCTAGAATGTAGTTTCGTAAGTTTATTTGACTTGGTCTGGGACTTTAACCCTAGGCCAAGTCCCGGACCACCTGTAACATGGATTTTCGGCGTTTTTAAGGGGTGGTCCAGGACTTTATCCAAGGGCTAAGTCCCGGACCATAGCAGCAGAATTTCAACTTGACATTTTTCAATCTCTAATCCAACCCCAAATCACTCCCAATCTTTTCCTAACCTTCCCACATGTTTCTAAGCATGTTTAAACACTTAAAACACTCATTAAACTTTCCTAAAACATTAAACAACTCATCACCCAATCTTACTCAATTTGACAAATCCACACTTCACATTTTGCACTTATGCACACAAATGTATTTCTAGAACGTCTCTTTTCAGTATTACAACCTTCTCCCTACCATTTGACCATACCAAATCCTTTGTAGTCATTTACACTTCATTACTCAAGCTCAACCCTCATTTGCAAGGTCGTGCACACTTGTTCTTTTTCCTAGGAATCCAAAATACTAAAACATCATTCTTGCTACAGATTTTTGTTCACCTTAACTCCACTCTTCCACTAACATTCTAGGGTGGTAAATCAACCAAATCAATCCTGAGGAACACATAGTTAGCCTTAGGTTCTCCAAGTTCATAAGGTCATCTAAACCACTTAATTTCTACCAAAATTTCGCCATAACTTCGTGACTAACCTAACCCATCCAAATCATTGTCTTCATCACCTAATCACAATACATTCACAATTCAAGCTAACCAAATCCCTTGAGGGATTCTACCAGCACACATAACTCATTCTATCTCATCAACATAATATAATGCACTAGCTTAATTTGCATGGCTCTTAGGCCCTTAAATCATACATCAATATTCAACTACATAAAACAACACAAACTCAATGCCACAAGGCATTCCAAAACAGTTTCAATTGGGGTTCACTCATTTAATTCACCCATCCCCAAATTCTAAAGCATTGAGGATACTTATTAAGGTAAGCCATTTACCTTGAATTCCCAAGTTTCTCTTTTCATTTCTTCACCTCCTTTTCTTGATCCAAAATCGGCCAAGGGGGAATGTGGTTGCCCAACTCTATATCAATACCCAAATGGGGGAAATTTAGGACTAAACACATTTCTAGACTTGTTAATCAATCTAGAATGCAAAGAGGCGCCTTAAGCACATGAATTTAGGAATTTACCTTTGAACCCTAAAGTGGGCTTTTGGTCATGGTTCAAAGAAGGACATCCAACCACCATATTAATCTTGAAACAATGGCTCAACAAGGGAAGAACAAGGCTAATGAGAGGCCTAAAAATCGGTTGGACAAGAAGATGGAGAAAAGATGGGTTTTCTTGGATTTTTCTTACCTTAAATTGAAGGGGGTGTTCTCTAGCTCAAGAAAATGCATTTTTCTCTTCAAGTGGAGCTATACCCATGGAGGTCATCTTCATCATTTGGGAATTTTGAAAAGAGCACTTGATAGCTCTTGATGAGGGGAAGAAGAATATGTAATTTGTTTTGCATTTGGGGCATTAATGTGACTTGGGTGAGTAGAAGAAGATGAGGAAGACATGGGAGGCCATGGGAGCTCTTCCAAAACGTGAGCAAGGAAGAAGAAGGAGGAGTTTGGGTCTGGCACAAGAGAAAAAACGGGAGAGAGAGAAGGGAGAATGGGGAAAAGAAGGGAAATAGAAGAGAGAGAGGGAAATAAAGTACATATGTACTATTTGCTTTATTACTTTTTGCTTTGCTTATTGTTTCTTGTAACTAATAGTGACTCATTGTGAGAGGGGGGGGGGCAAAAACGTGGCCTTATATGGTAGAGGGTCAGATTTTTACAAAATTGATAGAGGGGCATATTAGTCTTTTAGCAAATAACACCCATAAAACCCGAAATGGTCACTATTCACTAATCCGGGTCCGTTTTCCGGATTTTCTTGTTTCTTTAATTATAATGGTGATTAGGCTCCCATTAATGTTTAATTATAGTTATATGATCAACTATAATTTTTACGGGGTCGTTTGACTATTTAAAGTCACGTTTTCGGGTTTTCTCGAAAAACGCGCTTTAAGACTCCGTTAGCGTTTTAACGCATTATTTGGATCCGTTTTCTTCCAGAATTTTTCCCACATGTTCTTAGTGTGTATTTAGGGTATAAAAATATATTTATAACCCTAGTTAAGGTTATATACCTCCTAAAATAATTAATACGCGTTTTTACGTTTTGTGACTTTTACGCGTTTTCCTTTTTCTTTTTGGTTTCTCTTTCTTCACCAATGTTCTTAAGGACTTAATTAGCCTTAGAATTTCATAATTACATAATTAATTAACACATAAAGGTTAGGTGTATTTCACTATCGCTTTTATAAGAAGAGATGAGGGTTTTAAAAAGGGGATTATCACTATCACGCCACCACAGGCACAACCTCTACATTCACAACCACAATTCCTCCATTGACAACACACCACACTTCTGAGAGGAAGACGGAGCAAAGACACGTGATGACGGAAGGCGGAGCGAGATCTTCTAACTGGAGTTTTCTCTTCCCTTTTATCTAATCTGTTTAATGTCATCTACCTTTGTTTTTCTTGTTTTTAGTTTAATGTTAGAGTAGTTAGATAAGCTTCTCGGGTTGGGAACGTGAATCAGACCTTTAGATTCCATGTAATATCTCCACTGATTTTATCAATGCAATAGTTTATTCCTACTCTTAACGAGCTTTAATTCTCTGATCAATTATTAAAGCTTCATTGTAGTTTCCTGATCGGCACATAAGAGATGAGATAGGGAACAAGTCGTAAGAAATTAAACCGGATTATTGACTAGAAGCATGATTTGTCCATAGGTTAATCTGTCTCCAATAGGAACTAGTAATAATGCGATTGACTTGAAGTGACTTGGGCATGATTTGCTACTTGTTGTCACAGCCAAATCAAATCTGTTGAACATGATTTGTTAGTGGATTAATTAAGGTGCCTAAGTTTACTGCATAATTAGGGAAGTGTTTATTATTAGGACTCGATAGAGAAGGTTAGAACATCAATTTGAGTTGCTTCCTTAGATTTAAAGTTTCTACCTTTATTTCATGTTTTGGTTTTATTTAATTATTTATTGCTTTTATTTTTCTTATTAATTCGTTCTTCAACTAGACGATTAATTCCACTCAAAAATATGAGATTTCTTTCTTTAATATAGTTAGATTCCTCAGTTGATTATATAGTTGTTCATTAGTCACAACGAGGTCCCTAGGGTTCGACAACCTTACTTTTCACATTTCCTTCAAAAAATTATAGGTGCACTTGCCTAGGTGGAGATAGTCACATATTTTTGCGACATTTTTCCTAGTTTCTGGAAATTCTACCGGAAGAGACTAAAGACTAATCTTCCCGAAGAAAACTAATACTAGTGGACCCAACAAACATGATAGGGAATTTATTTTTGGTTGTTAACTCTAGATACCGAAAAGATGTGTAAAACTGATAGAATGTTCCTACTTAATAAAAGAAAAGCCTTTAATGTATTTCGCAAGACAAAGACTTAAAAGGATACATTGCTGGATTTATCAGTGACGATAGTTAGCGATGAAAACATAGTATAGATATGAACAATAATTCTAGTGTTAAAGCATCGGGTATTTATTGTGTAATATTTGGGATAATTATGGATTTTTAGGGATTAGATTTGTTGGTAGAGACAAGAACCAGAACTCGACACACAACACCCAACTCCATAATCGAAAGGTACAAAATTTGATGGCGAACTAACAAACTAATGGACACAATTGAATTTGCACACTAACCTAGGTAGATCAAAAGGAACGCTACGAACTACTCTTGATCGGACTTGCCACTAAGCTTGCAAAACATCACTTAGAAGAAGACAACTCAAAAGATACGTGTTTAGGTTCTCTGATTATGAGAGTTTAAATAAAAGTAATTAGAAGATCAGTCAAAACGTATTTATATTTGAAACAGTTGTGGGTCACTTATATACATGGGCAGTTACACAAATAAAAAGCTCATTAGTAACTCTCTGGGTAATTAAGAACGTGATAAGAAAATAGGAAACGGTTACCGAATGAAATACCCCTAAGGTTCATTAATTAAATTAAAAGACAATTACTGAGTTAAGAAGGCTAATAAGCCTTAATGAACCAAGAATCATGAAAACTCCTAAGCACACTTATATAAATAAATATGTACTCCATGAAGGTTACTTGTAATACCCCTAATCCTAAACCTGTAATATAATCGCAAGTCGTAGCATAACAAAATATAATTCATAGCGGAAAATAAAACTAACTAACGTTGGTGTTACACGCCGTTACCCACCCATGTGAGTAACAAGGCAACCTTACTCCATCCATCAACTTCAACTCCTCACCGCTGTGATGAACAGATACTGAACAATCTTAAACTTACAATCCAAATCCAAACTGATCAACTAAACCAAATACAACAAACTCCATAATACAGTACATAATAAAACTAAAAGGTGTTTATTGAAAACACATCAGCTACCCTGTATCCCGCACTCCGGCTTGTGTCCTCAATCAGTAACCTGAAATGTTTGGCCCATTGAAGGGCTCAGCAAACTATATGCTGGTATGCTAAATGTAGTCTTAAATCATTTGGATCCCTTAAGTCTTTTAGCCATCTTGATATTAGATTCATTACATATTGTACCGGTTTACAATAATAAAAAAAACCATAAATGTTAAATAAGTACATAATAGTTCACCTGACAATATCATCACATAATAGTAAACAACAACCAAATAATCAAACACCAATAATCCATAACAGTAACCAAACAAGATACGTGTATTAATTAACTGTACTTGTTAGTTGACCTCATGGCCCTTATCCTTTTAACCAATCACTTAAACCTTCCAATTAATTTCCACCTCGGGCATCATGTTAGGACAACCCTTAATAACTTATTAATGGACAGTAGTCCCCTGGGTTCCAAAGGAACCGTTGCCAGCTGACCCTAAGGCCCTGGATATTTATTTGCCTTAAAGGTGACCAATTCGGTCGAAACTTGTGCACCAACAGTAGTGCCCTCTGCCATCATCGAATGTGGATAATGGATTCCCTTGAGTGACTCTTGATAGTAGTCCCTCGTAGTGATCACTATGCGCAACCAGATAGTCGAAACTAGCTGGATTCCTCTCTTTGTAAGTTAGCCCTTTAGTCAGTGATACAATATCCAATCCTTGAGTTAAGACTATAACAGTTGACCATCAGTTAGGTTCTCATAATACCTAAAGGTCATCTAGTCTTGTTTCAGTTTAGATGTATAAACTTCCAGTCATAAGACGTTCGCGTAAAATAAAACGCAATGGTGTCGAGCAATACAGTATACAAGATCATATACATAAATCACAGATATCGCTCTTAACAATTAAACACAACGTCTGGACCTCAGGAAAATCCTTAGGACATTCAGACCACACAATTAACATACTGTTCACCGTGAAAATTGCTAGCTTGACAATACACGCTCAGTAGTTTCTCCCCGTAATGCTGTTATATATACATGCAATACCGGGTAACATTAATACAACTAGCGTTAACTATTACAGTACTGTTAATACAGAACTATTACCGTAGCATACTAACCCCGTATGTTCTTTATTTCTCCCTGTTATTTAACAGTGGTTCGAGGTAGTTTAACAGTTCGTTATTTTATGTAGTAACTACATGTGATAATGAATTTCCATTTCCTTAATTATGTACTCAAAATTGTTTCCACTTATTCTATATATTAATACAACTTGGTTATTTTTATTATAACCACAATTATTTTATAAACTTTACATTATACTCCATAATATACCATAATACATTATATTACTTAGTTTTAATTCCTTTCTTTATTAAATTCCAAAACCAACCTTATAATTTCGGTAATTATTTATTGGACACATAACTTTTGTGAATTACTAAATAACCACATTTAACTTTCGCTCTTGACATATAATTTTCCCATATTTACAATTTAACCCCAAAACTTTATATAAGTTGCATATTAACTTATAAACTATAGTTTTAATATTTAATTTCCTTAAATAACCGAAATGACCCATATATTTCCACAAATTATGTTTTCGCCCTATGTTCAATTCGGTTTTACATATATACTTTCATAAATTACATATTCACCCCAAAACTTTTATAAACTTAATATTTTATGTCATAAATCATTTTAACCCAAAGTTTTTGGTCAACACTTTGACCAAGCCTAATTTCATAATTAATACTTTAATATACCCAGAATATCATATGTAATTCGGTTATACACTATATTTTCCAGAAATTACCAAACAGCCCCAAAACTTTATAAAATGTTATCTTAACACTTAAACACTTGTTTAATTTAACCAAAATTCATAATATTAATTCCTACCTTATATTATATCATAACTATGTCAAATAAGTCCTTTAACTCTCGGCATTTATTATTAGTACACTAATCTTTTCAAAATTTACAATTTAGCCACATAACTTAATAAACTAGCCTTTTAAATACTTGTAGCTATTTTTAATATTTCCCAAAATTTATAATATAAGCTAATATACTTATATTCTTCAAAAATCACCAAATGAACTCTTTTATTCTCGGCTTTAATAAATATTATCATATGGTTTTAAGACTTGATTTATATCTTATAATAAGTATATATAAATGTATATAAGCCATATAACACTTCTAAAAATTATGCTAATGGCTTAGAATGATTATAAGCTCAAAATAAAACATTTAACTCCTAGGGTATTCGGCTTGAATATATATGCATCTTAATTAAATTTTGTGACACAAATATATACCTTAAGGTAATAATCTTACCTTGTATGTTATAAATTATTTTCTTGGTAATATAACTATTGTCTTCGGCCTCAATGTATCTAAGGTTTGTACATAAATTTTGTACTAAAGTTTGAAGCTTAAATCAAACTTAAACTTAATAGATTTAATTATAGAAACTTACTCCTTAAATCAAGATGATTCTTGCACTTGATTTGCTCTTGGATTCCAAGCTCCTCCAATGCTATATTGTTGTAGAATTTTAGGCCTCCATGTATAGGTTTAGGATATCCAAGTGTTAGACTTTTAACAAGGATTTATAAGTAAGTTTTGGAGTAGTTTACAAGAGTTTACCTTAGGTATTTATCAAGGAATTTTCGGTACACCTTGGGGTGATTGGAGATCCAAGTTTCCTTCATGAAATGATGAAGAGAACATAGGTTTATAAGCTTAGAATTTTCGGACATTAACTTAGGTATTCACTAGGATTTTCAAACATGAAAATATACCTTAACTTGATCTTGTTGTTCCTTGTGTTGTTGTTGAATCAAGGCAACCCCTTGGAGTACTAATGCTTGGCAAAAATTGTATGGTTGCTAGGATGATTCTTGCTTCAAGACTTGTTGGAAGTTGCAAGGAATTTAACACAAAAATGGAGTTTAAGGTTAAATCTCCATTAATGGAGCTTGAAGCTCACAAGAAGAACTAGCTAAGGAAGAAAGAAAAGATAGAAGATAGAAGCCTTACCAATTCGGCCAAGTGAGGAGCAAAGAAAGGCTAGCTCACGTAATGGATTAAGAGAAGGGAAATGAAGGAATCTTGACAACAATGTCAAAGTTGGCTAACCTTTTCCTTTGTTTATTTGCATGACTCTTGGCTCCATAAAGCCTCCTAATCAACTAGACTTTCGGTACATGACAAGAAGAGAAGAATGACTTTGTGTGTCAATTGGAACAAGATGACAAGGGAAAAGGTAGGTAGTTGTTTCTTTTGAATTTTCTAAGTTGAATACCCATGCTAATGTTGTTTTATTTTCCTTGTAGTTTTCGGCAATGGTGCTGTATATAGGCATTTGATTTTTGTCATGTGAAGACATGAGAACATGCCTAGTTAGGTAGATGTTTTATTTGACTAATATCCAGCAATCAAACTTGGTTTTGCCTTGCTTAATTTCAGCAGCCATAGGCTAGAGGATGGGTAGATTAACTTGTTTATTGTCATGTCTAGTAGCTAGATCTAGTTTGTATTTAATTCATTACTTTTGCAAAGCTAATCACCTTGTTGTTTTCTGCAGGTTTTCGGCAATAAGAGAGGCTAACAAGACTGATATTCCTTGAGATAATGTCACATGGTATTGGAAGGATGAGTCACCATGTCATTAGACATTTTTCTAAGCTAAAATCTAGTCAAATTCACCCAAAAGACGCCCCCTTGTGAGCCCATATGGGACTGATTTTTAATTTGATTCCTGTCACACTATATTGTATTAAATCATATTGTAACATGTTATAAGTCACAACATTTATTTGGTACATTTATACCAAGGTAAAAGATGAAAGTTTCTAAGGTAAAATGCTGATTTTATAGTACTTTTTGATCTGATTTTCGGCCCTACTTGTGCTATGATTTTAGCACTGGCTTTGATTGATTTAGATGTTCAATTCATCCCCATTTAATATTCCCAACTCGTGGCTCCTCAAAAACTTCAAGGTAATAGCGTAGAACGCGTTTTTATGGCACCCGCAGGTGCGTTTTTGTGCTTTAAGGATATTCTGGAAAATAAGTAGTCGCTACGAGTTCCAAGTATTTATAAACATTGTTTATGATCAATAATGATATATTAAGGTGTTACATTGAGTTATATTGGGTTATATCAACTCATGACACAATTCCCGGGCTACCGGGACACTCCCGGGGCAAAACAGGAGCGTTAAGAATTTCTCCCGAGCACTTTATGTATTTTTGAAAAAGTAGCTCGAGCATTCTCTTTAGAATGATGAATAATGATGATAGGAACTCTAAGAATGAATTATATAGGAGTTCGTGCCACTTCGGCATATCTCTGGGGCATTCCCGGGGGTTTATGGGGCCCCGATCGGGCACCTCCGAGCATTTTGCATTTAACTGAGAATTTGGCGTGAGGACTTCATCTTAAATATTTAATAAAGTGTTATGGTTCATTTGGAATGAAGTGTAATGCTTTATTTCATCTTATAAAGTATTTCCGGGTGTTTCCGGGACTTTCGGGCCTTAAGGGAACTCCCGGGCCTTTTGCATTTTTACTCAGTTTTAGATGCGGTCCTGTGTTTTAAAGGTCATATAATGATCCTTGATTGACTTGGTATGAGTTTATAGCTTATCTAACTTTGGTTAGCTTAAGGTCCGACTTAACGCCCGTTTTTGACCTTAAGGAGTCTAGGTGCGTTTTTAACGCCTAAGTGTTTATGTACTTTCTTAGGGTTTCAAAATCCCCCAAATAATATTTATTTCCCATTATTTAATTATTTAAAGGTTATGGGTATTTCAGTCTACCCCCCTTAAAAGGACTTCGTCCCGAAGTCAAACTTCTACTTACTTATCCTATGGAATCAAGTTCCTTATGTCTATCTATGTATACTTATCATTCCTGGGTGTCAATACTATATTGATACCTCTACATTCCACCAGTCATCCGAGCGTATGTAACTCGTACATACACGTATCTTTTGCTCATGACAATATAACATAAGTAACCTGATAAATACTGTAAATAAGTGTACTTTTATAACCATCCAAGTGTCACATAGAACACATCAATAACCATTCAAGCGTCACATAGGACACATCAATAACCATTCAAGCGTCACATAGGACACATCAATAACCATTCAATCAAGTGCACACATGCGCAACAACCAAACATAAAACCAAAATCATTATCTAGACTGCAAATATGCAAGTCGCATGTGGTGCTCTACCCCCCTTAAAAAGGGTTACACCCACGTACCCCCACAAGTATACACACACTAAAGGAAAAGCTCTGGATACTTGTCTCGCATGGAGTCCTCTAACTCCCATGTCGCCTCCTCAATGTCGTGGTTTGACCACAGAACCTTGACCATCCTAATGGTCTTGTTCCTGGTCTACCTAGTCTTGGAGTCTAAAATGTGAACTGGGGTCTCCTCATATTTAAGTGTAGGATCTAGCTCGAGTGTCTCGGGCTCTAAGATATGTGATGGGTGAGGCACATATTGATTTAGCTGAGATATGTGAAACACATTGTGCACTCTCCCAAGCTCAACAGGTAAGTCTAGTCTGTGGGCTAATGGGCCCACTCGCTTCGTGATAAGGTACGGTCCTACATACTTCGGGCTAAGCTTGCCCTTCTGCCCAAATCTGAAAACTCCCTTCATCGGTGAAACTCTGAGGAAGACTCGATCGCCTACTGCGAACTCGAGGTCTCTCCTCCGGACATCAGCATATGACTTATGTCTGTCCTGGGCTATCTTCATGTTCTTGCGTATCTGCACAATATCCTCTTTCATCTGGTCTAGGTACTCAGGCCCTAAGATGATATTCTCACTGGCCTCGTCCCAACAAAGAGGTGTCCTGCATGGCCTGCCGTACAATGCCTGGAATGGTGGCATCTGAATGGATGCATGATAGCTGTTGTTGTACGCAAACTCGATCAAATGTAGTCGATCTATCCAGCTTTCCTGGAAGTCTAAGGCACAAGCTATAAGCATGTCCTCTAATGTATGAATTGTTCTTTCACTCTGACCGTCTATCTGTGGGTGAAAGGCGGTACTTAGCTTCAGCTTCGTACCCAATGCCTCTTGAACTTGCTACCAAAATCTGGAAACAAATCTGGAATCTCTATCTGACACAATCGACTTAGGTACACCGTGGTGTCTAATGATCTCTTTTTGGAAGAGGTCCGCCAGCTTGGGGACTTTCCAAGTGTCCTTGATAGGAATAAACTTTGCTACCTTCGTCAGTCTGTCGACGATGACCCATATCATGTTAACACCTCCTCTAGTCGGTGGAAGACCGACCACGAAATCCATGGATATATCCTCGAACTTCCAATATGGAATGGGCATCGGCTGTACTAACCCGCCCGGTCTCCGGTGCTCAAATTTTACCTTCTGACAAGTCATACATCTAGCCACAAACTCTGCTACATCTTTCTTCATACCACTCCACCAGAAATGTAACTTCAGATCCTTGTACATCTTAGATGATCCTAGATGTACTGATAAGGAAGAGCAATGAGCTTCCTGTAATATCTTTTCCTTCAAGTCGGGACTGGACTCTGGAATGCACAAACGACCATTCAGTCTGATTAACCCGTCTTCACTGAGTACAAAGTCGTACTTCTGCCTCTCAAAAATACCGTCAGTCAACTGCTGCTGATAGTCTGCATGTACTGGTCGTTATCCTGAGCACAACGTACCTCCTTGATGTGGTCGTTGTCTCCTATCATGGAAAATAAGGAATAAGCTCTACGGCTCAGGGCGTCAGCAACGACATTTGCCTTGCCCACCTTGTACCTGAGGTCGATGTCGTAGTCCTTCAGAAACTCGACCCATCGCCTCTGCCTCATGTTCAGCTCCTTCTGTGTGAATAGATGCTGAAGGCTCTTATGATCTGAGTGGACTATGTAACTCCATATAAGTAGTGGCGCCAGATCTTCAGTGCAAACACAACTGCTCCCAATTCCAAATCGTGTGTCGGGTAGTTCTCTTCATGTTTCTTCAGCTGACGTGATGCATAAGCAACAACCTTGCCATTCTGCATGAGTACACACCCTATCCCTGTGCCTGAGGCATCACAATAAACTTCAAACCCGTTGGTCCCCTCTGGAATGGTGAGTATGGGTGCCGACGTCAGTAGATCCTTCAGTGTCTGAAAGGAACGCTCGCAATCCTCAGTCCATACAAATGGAGAGTCTTTCTTCATCAGACTAGTCATTGGTTTCGCCAGTTTGGAGAAGTCTTGTACAAATCTACGGTAGTAACCAGCTAATCCCAAGAAACTACGGATATTTGTCACTGTCTTCGGTCTCGGCCAAGTCTTAACTGCCTCAATCTTCGCAGGGTCTATAGATATACCGCTGGCAGATATCACATGTGTTATAACCCATAATTCATACCTTATGTTATATCAGTTGCAATGCTATCCTCAGTTGGATTGTTTATTCCTTATTGACAGTGGGACTTGATCGGCATTCCTTTTAATGACAGGGGCAGGGAATCCTTGCATAAAACAATTAGGTAATTGTTTTTATTAGTTAATAAGGAGGGGAACCTTATTTATTTAGCCTTCTAATTATTTTCTTCACGACAGTTCAATCAGTCTAATCGTGAGGAGCGTTCTATCGTGGTGCTAAGCGGCGCATTTCTCTCTCTTTCCTCTCTCTCGATCTTTCCCCTCTGTTGATTTCTGGTTCTACTGCTGTGTGTTGGTTTGGAGTTCTTCTTCGTTCTGGTTTTTCCTCTCCTCGCTATCATGTTTGCGCGGCAGAATTCCGAATTTCGTCGTTGGTTTCTCTCTCTCTCAGTTCTGATTTTAGGCTTTCAATTGTGATTGAATCAGTGGCGTTGGTTCTGATTGGAGTTGCGAAGTTGCTCAGGCTGTAGACGTTTGGGACTGTGGGATTTCAACTTCCGAATCCAGGTTTGTGGTTGCAGTCTTTCGAGGTTTTTGAGTTTGGGGTTCCTTCTGTGTTTTCTGATTATGGATTTGTCATTGTGGAAATCGTGCTCGTTGATCGGTGTCTGGTTGGCGGTTTCGTTTCGTGTTGCTGTGAACTGCTCAAACCGTTGGATTGATTGTGCTGATTATTGAGGTAGGGGTTCTCTCGATTCACTTTTGGAAGTTCAGCCATGGGGTGTTGCAAGAGCGTTGTCTGATTTTTGTGTGTGGTTCTATTAGCGTTTTGTTGTGATTTTGGTTGGCTAAACCCCCATGGTTTCCTGTTTTATGTCTGATTTGGTGTGTGTGCTTAATTGGCAATTCGTGGTGTTGAATTGGTTGTTTTTCTGCTCTGTTCGTCTCTTGGATTTTCAGATTTTGCACTTCCGAACTTCTGTCCGAGCTTTGAAGTTCGGACAGTGCGTTCTTGGCCTTACCGATTTTCAAGTTCGGGTATGTCCGAACATCTGTCCGAACACGGATGTTCGGACACACCCTCAGGTTTTCCCTCTGATTTAAAGCTCGACCTGTGTCCGAACTTCAACACGTCCGGACACAAGGTCGGACCTTCCGCGTGTTTTCCCGTAAAACCTGTCCGAACATCCGTCCGACTTGGATGTTCGGACATGCTGAATTCCTCTATCTGATTCAACTCGACTTGTGTCCGAACATTGATGTCCGGACACAAGTTCGGACATTTGGCATTCTCTGTCTTCTGAGTCTCGACTTGTGTCCGAACTTCGACGTCCGGACACAATTCGGACACCCCTCTGTTTTCAACATAACTTCTTCGTTTGAACTCCGATTTGAGTGCCGTCTGCGGCGTTGGTTTCCTATGATCTGTGCTACTGATTTATGGTGTTTTGGCATACTTAAATGCAACTTTGCTTCTGTTTAAGCAACCTTTCTGTTTTGGGACATTCACATTGTTTCTGAGCCGTGAATGGCTGGGTCGAGCTATTCCGTGGTATACCATGTAGACGTCATTCTGAGTGTGGGTCATTCCCTTTCTGTTCTGTTGGGTTGACGAACCCTTTGGCTCTTTCGAGTCATTTCTGCGTTGCCGAGAGACCTGGTATGGTCTATGGGTCTTCGACCCTTCTGAGTGTGTGCATTGTGTCTTGTCCCCTTTCTGTTTAAGTGTTCTGACTGTTTCTGAAATGGGAACCCCTTGTGTTCCACTCTGCTTCTGTTTCTGAAAGCTTCTAACTACCTGAGTTTGTTGCATAAGATGTTATCTTCTCTTCTTCTGATTTCAATTGTTTGAGCGACCTTGCTGATGACGGTCGCTGCTTACTGGCATGTTGTGTGCTCATTCCCCTACTTCTAAATTTTGCAGATTGATCAGCGAGGATCATCTTGAGTTCTGGAGCTGTAGTGCTTAGCTCATTTGACTGTTTAAACTTCTGTTTGACGTTGTAGCCTTCGGGCCTTCCTCTGTTTTAGTTTCTGATTCGGATATGTATTTGGAATCCGTTTTACTTTCCGCTGTATTTGAATACTTTGGTTTACAAATGTTAATGAACTCTTTTTGGGCCTTTATTGTTTTTGATCGTTTAGAGCCTTGCGTTATTGGTATAATACGCGGCGTGTTGATACCCTTAACTCTTAGGCCGGTTTTAGGGGTATTACAACTGCCCTAGAAAAGCTACACTGTCTAACCAGAAATCACACTTTGAAAGCTTGGCATACAATTGGTTCTCTCTCATGGTCTGCAAAACTTGCCTCAGATGCACCTCGTGCTCGTCCTTAGTCTTAGAATAGACTAGAATGTCGTCGATGAACACAACCACTGATGAGTCTAACTGCTCTCTGAATAACCGGTTCATAAGATCCATGAATATAGCTGGGGTGTTCGATAAGCCGAATGGCATAACTGTGAACTCATAGTGCCCATAGCGCATTCGAAAAGCTGTCTTCTCTATATCTCCATCAGCTATCCGTATCTAGTGGTATCCAGATCTAAGGTCAATCTTTGAAAAGACCATAGCACCTCTTAATTGATCAAACAGATCGTCAATCCGTGGTAACGGGTACTTATTCTTTACCGTGACTGCGTTAAGCTCCCTGTAGTCAATGCATAGTCACATGCTACCATCCTTCTTCTTTATGAATAGTACTGGTGCTCCCCATGGCGATGCACTCGGTCTGATAAAACCCTTGTCAAGCAGATCCTCTAACTGAATCTTCATCTCTTTCATCTCTGCTGGTGCCATTCTATAGGGCGCCTTAGCAATAGGCCCCGTGCCTGGTATCAAGTCGATGGAGAACTCAACATCCCTCTTGGGTGGCATCCCTGGTAATTCTTCAGGAAATAGATCAGCGAAATCTGATACGACTGGTATGTCTGACTGTGTCTGCTCTTCCTGCCTCATGTCCTGGACATAGCACAAATAGAGTGGCTGTCCCTTCTTCACCTTCTTCATCATGGTTATAGCAGATACTAGCTTGAAAGTCAGTTCTCTTGGAGTACTGCGATAGGAAACTGTCTTGCCCTTCGGGCTCTTCAGTAGCAATCTATGCTCTACGCAATGTAGTCATCCCTTATACTTCTGTAACCAATCCATGCTCATGATGATGTCAAAGCCCAAATTATCCAGCTCAATCAACTCCGCGTGAAAATCTTCATTCATGATATTAATCTGAACTCCCTTTTAGAGTTTCGTGCACCTCACTCTCTCTTTCGTCGGTAGTGTGACTAGGAATTCTGAGAGAGGCTCAGGGGTTGTCTCTAACTTCCTTGCCAATGCAGAGGATATAAAGGAATGAGACGCTCCTGAATCGAATAGTATCGATGCACTCACGCCGTTTACCGTGAAGGTTCCCATGATGACATTCCCCTTATCCTTGGCCTCGGTCTTGTCCAACACATTCAGTACTGCTCCTCCATTAGACTCGTGGTCTGGGGTTAATAATTCGTAAGATAGTGAGGTTGGGGTGTATGTCTCAAAGGAATTAAAATGCATTCATTAATCCAATGATTCTTACATACAATCTTCATAATTACATCAATATTGTCTAAATGTCAAATTTAACCGTCCGGGTTTCAAATGGGTAGTATTTACTAAGGTTGATGGGGTTGTGTTCAACTTAATGCTCTTAATCCCATGGTACACTAGTCTGGATTCTCCACCAAATATCAACACATCTCCTAACTTCAAAATAATCTTGCTCGCCTTGTCCATCCTCTTCTGATCACCGTATAGAAATTCAGCTTCATCTCCTATGGAATGATAACTGGTATCCCTTTGGTAATTGACTCAGGTGTCTCGTCTCGGTCTTGGTGTAATCCAAGTTTTCCCCCTTTCTCGTAGAAGTTCACAATACAAACGTCGGTTTTCATGTCTGGTACGGGGTTTGTTTCTAATGGTTGTGCAATCTTGACTGCTTCTGTCACCAAGGTTTGAAAAACGTTGGGTATCCTAGGAACTCGTGCTCCATCTATCTTCCTTACTTCCTGATACAATCTAGTTTGTGGATCCCAATCCTTACCCATACACATCATATACAATTTAAGTTTTGACCCGCTCTCATATACTGGATTGTAAAATCCTCCAAGGCCTATCCCCAAAGTTCTACATTCATTTACAATAGCTATTTGTTCATTTAGGGTTAAGTATTGCTTGAGTAGGATCATGTCGGGTCGAAGTACTTGGCATTCTGCCTCTGGATATTCCCGACCTTCGCTCAAAGGTTTAGGTGATCTCGGTCTCATAGGTAAGGGGTAACAGATGTCAAAATATCCTATTAGGTGAGAGGTTCCCTAAGTCAGGTCTCTCTAAATTTTGATTCACACTAAACACATACAAGTCTCATCGTTTGATAACTGTAAACACACATTCATGCTTCATGCTTTTGGTTTAGGTTTTAGGCTTACCGGTATCGCGCTGAGTGCTAGTCTCAGCGCCCGAAGCTCCCACTGAGTACAGTGTGTTTCTTCCTGGGACGACCTCCTTTCCCTTCTGACTCGCGGATGAGGATGGTTGTCCTGCCGGTCCTCTAGTGTAGGTGTTGTTCTGCGGCGCCTGACCTCCTCTTGGTCCGCCCGCCTCGATAGCTGGGGTCCTCTGTGAGTCTCTAGATCCTTTATACACTCAGCTTTCGGGGTTGGAAAAGCATTCATACTCTTGGTGTCCTTCCTTCTTGCAATAGCGGCACTCCACCTTCCTGCCTGAGCAATCTACGCCAGGGTGATCATTTCCACAGCGCTTACAGTAGTAGTGGCACTGGGGTGGCTTAGTGCCTATTGTTTAGACAACATGGTTTAGTAAAGGTATAGCTAATAAATGTTTTGGTTAAGTGAGAGGTGGGTATCCTTACCCTTGGGTGGTGCCGACCTAAGTGGTTGAGCATTAATAGCTGGGCCGGTCAGACGAGGGACCTGCTCCTTCGTCTTCTGACCCTGGAAGTCCTTCCGCCCCTTCTTCTTATCAAAGAATTTCCTGCTGAAGGTTTTAGGTTTAGTGACCAATTTTTAAGTATAGGTAATAAATGGGCAACTCATTCTCAATCAAAGATTTCTTACTTTCCCCGCTTGTTGTAACCGCCAGAGGTTGTTCCCCCATCCTCTCCCTCAGTATTCTTCCTTTTCTTTCCTTGGGCCTCTTCCCTGGACTGTAGCATCAGCTCGATTGCCGACGCGGCGTCATAACATTCTTGTATAGTAGTGAAACGTATGGCTCCCATGAAGCCTTGGATGCGATACTGTAAACCTCCTCTAAATTTCTGAATCTTTACGGTGTCGGAGTAGTCGACCCCTGGTATGTAATCCAGTAGACTGATGAATCGTGCGTAGTACTGATCAACCGTCTGACTCCCCTGGATCAGGGTCTCGAATTCTTACCTCTTCCTCTGCTTCAGATGTTCGGGGTAGTACTTGTCCCGCAACACTTCCACAAATGTTTGGTGTGGCTCTATGGTGGTCCTCAACCGACCGCCACCATATGTCAGTTGCGTCCTTCAGGTTGTACGCTGCTATGTCGACCTTCTGGTCTTCCGGAACTCTAACAGCCTTGAATGCCTTCTGGTGCTCCACAATGAATTTCTCTAGCAGAGCGGGGTCTGGTTCCCCTGAATATGTTGGTACTCTAGCGTCTGCTACGCTCTTTAGCCAGTTGGTTTCTCTGGGCTGCGGCGAGTGGGGTATGGCTCCCGCAAACTGAGCTCCTAGCTGTGCGGCGAAGGCTGCCATGGCCTCTACTAGGCCTGGTATCTCCGGAGCATCTGCTGGTGTCTCGCCACCGCGTCCACTGCTGCCTCCACGTGGTCTTCCACTCCTTGACATCTATAGGATGATATACTATTATTACTACTCGGTGTTACACCGTTTTATATTTACAATCATAAACATGTAAGGAAACTAACTACTAGCAATAAAGATATCCCTAGGATTTTACTCTCTAATCCTCACAGATGTTCCCGTATCCCAAAATTCCTATGCTCACTGTTCTTGACTCAGTATCTCTTAATCAGAGCGGAACTCCGCTCTGATACCACTTTTTGTAACACCCCTAATCCTAAACCTGTAATATAATCGCAAGTCGTAGCTGAAATACCCCTGAACATTAAACGCATAAAATCATAACGCGTTTTATAATACGGACATAAAATAACGTACGAACAATTAAATCTAGTATATATATATATGTACGAATACGGAAACACACGTATGTAACGTTACGATATTGTAACGTTGTAAATAAGTGACAATAACGTCGCATAACTTCGTTACAGAAAATATATAATAACACGATGTAATATATAGTCGTACATATATTGTAACGTTGTAAATAAGTGACAATGTCGTCACATAACTTCATAGCAAAAGAAAATAATAATAATAATAATAATAATAATATAAGACGATATAATATATAGTCACATATATATAAAAAAATAAACTTGTGTATTGATTTTTTTTAAAAGAAAAGGGGGGAGCAAAGACGCTCCCGCTGAGGTTCGAACCCGAGACCTCCTGTACCTTCCCCGAATGCTTAACCGGTTGAGCTATGCTCGTATTCGGTATCTAACACACCCGAATTAAGACTAGTATTAAAACGACTGAGGTAAATGAAAAGAAAGAAACAAACAGAATCAGTCACGCACTCCCTGAAGCATCGACTCCCTTCTTCTCCCTCGAGACAACGGCATCAAACAACAGAAAAAGAAAAAGAGAGAAGAAATGGAAAACAAGATGAATCAGCTCATAATCAGGTAAACCTTAATCAGTTTTCTTTTTCCACAACCCATTTCATCTGGTATCACCCAAGCCTAATCTCTGATAAAACTCCCTCAGTTGCTGTTGAGTGACTCAAGAACTGAAGTTCCACATTGCACCAAAGGGTGGGCCAAGGAGAACCTGTTGAGCTACTCAACTGGTGAATTATGTCTAAACTGATTTCTAGATCAGAAAACAGAAAGCAGAAAAAAAAGAGACCAAACCTACCAAATCTGATAAACTTATCAAATCTGTAGCATGAAGTCTCAATGCACTAGATATCCTGAGGTGGTTTCAAATGGCTAATACATTTGTAACCTCATGCATGCACCTGACTGTGGTTGATACGTGAGGCTGTAGAGGAAAGAAAAAGAAAACAGAAACAGAGAACGGTTTAACAAACCAGTATAACAGTGTTATGGTCTTTGCTGAGGTTCTACTCCTGTAGCGTTATAAAATTGTATTGGTTGGGAAACAAACCAAAACCATACTAACTCATAATCCCACGTGTAGATAAGTTGAGGGAACTAGGAAACATGTTGAGAATCAGAAGAGAAAAGATAGAAGAAAAATCCACCAGTTTTGGTGTTTCAGCTCTGCTGTTCTTTTTTTCAGTTCTGTGTAAGGAAGTTTTCAGAGGAGTGGCCCATGTTGTTGTGGGTCTGTTTTGAGTTAGAAACCATGTTAAAAACACGTAGCTAAGTAAGCAAGTACCTTGGGAAAACTAGAAATCACACTGAAGAACAGCAAGGAAAGATTCAAGTAAACTGCCAGTTTTCAAGTTTCAGTTTTCAGTTTTGACAGTTTCAGTGGTTTAGAGTATCTGCAACATTGACCAGGTAGTTTTGGGTTTGCCGGGGATTTAAGATCTCGATAAGACACTTTAAAGAGTAGTCGAGTACTTTGGGACAGTTTAAAAGATAGGGTAGGAATTTCCTTCAAGTAAACTGCCAGTTTTCGAGTTTCAGTTTTCAGTTTTGACAGTTTCAGTGGTTTAGAGTATCTGCAACATTGACCAGGTGGTTTTGGGTTTGCCGGGGATTTAAGATCTCGATAAGACACTTTAAAGAGTAGTGGAGTACTTTGGGACAGTTTAAAAGATAGGGTAGTAATTTAAAAGAGAGGTTAAAGAGAAGATAACAGCTTTCCATGTTCAGTTTTTTTTTCAAATTCCTGAAAACTTGATTTCTGTACAACCGTGGGACAGTGGGTGTGTGAGGGGTTATCTTGAGAATTTTATGAGCCTATCTGTAGATAAGTTGGAGAAAGATTTGAAAACAATCTGTAAGCGAAGGGAAGAGGTGGAAGAGGACGTAACAGATTCATTTTTTTTAGTTTACACTTTGATTCTGTCTCAGTTTTCTGTCGAACCCAATCTCAGCACTTTGGAGTTTCAGTTTGAACAATGTTATGGTGGTTTTGTTTATAGTGGCAAGTCTGGATAGAACCCTTAACTACGTAAGCCAACAAAGAGGGTGAAGTTGGAAGTCATGTCTAAGTAGAAAGAAAATAACAGAAAAGAGACATGCATCAGCTCTGAAGTTTATCAATTGCTCAGTGTATAAGTTTCTTTGTATTTCAGTTTTCCGGTTGTCTAGCTTCTGTATGATGATAATTCAGCAACATTAACAGGGTTGTCTAGGATTGTTTTCGGGTTTAAAATGTTGCTTGAACACTTAACTAAATGAGTAAGTGTTGGGAGAGATTAGAAGACAAATTAATAATCAACAGAAAGGTATAAGAAGACTTACCAGTTTCAGTTTCTTTCCTCTTAGTTCTGTGTAACAGTTTTTCTCCAGAAATGTAGCCTTATAGCCTTGGTTCTGTCTAGGAATCTAAAGCCACACCAAAACACTTAATTAAAGGGCTAAATAAACTGAGGGAAAAGAAACCAAGATAAGGAATTAAACAGAAAGACAGAACAGATCCGAATCAAATCCCAGTTTCATCAGCTTTGAATTTACCTCAGGGTTCAGTTTTCATATTTCTAGATCAGGAAACCTCAGAGGCTTTTATTTGGATATCATGAACTGGCTTAAGATTGGAGACTGGCCTAGTACATCAAACTATCTGGTAAGGAAGTAGGGGAAAACATTGGGAATTTGATTGTGATTAAACAGAAAGGAATCAAGGAGGAGGCTTCTGGTTTCATGGTTTTTCAGTTTCGGTTTCTGAATTTGCCTTTTTGTATCTGTTCTGGATAATCAACTACAGAGGTTGTGTGGATGTTTCATGAGTATAGTCTTGAGTATAAACCAAGGTTACTCCCCCCATGATTAGTTATGTAAGCACTACAGGAAAGAAACGAACATAACCTAAACTAACTAGCAACAAGAATCAAGGGGAAATATTTGGATTGTATTTCAGTTTCAATAACATGATAGCTTCTGTATACTGTGTCACAAGGGTACTGTAAGCGTGATACTAGTGTAATAATGAACTCTAATAATAGCTAATAAACATAACTAGGATAGCGAAGGATGTGGAGAAGGTTACACATCAATTAATACATTAAAAGTGAAGTTAAATAAGGTATTACATGGGGATTGTGTTTCAGATTTTGAAACTTTTGGGCTTCTGTATAAGTGGGTTTAGGGGTATTCTATGGCCTATTTTACCACTATACAAGAGTTAAAATATTGCTCACCTATTTATCTAAGGAAGGAATACACATTAGACAAGTTATATCTATGTTCTACAAACTTGTTACATAATTACCTCTTAAAACGCCCTAAAACATTAATTAAGGAAAAAGGGCTTAGTTAACATATAAATAAAAATACAAATATCCTAGGAGTAAGTTAAGCCTAGAATTAATGTATGTGAAATTCTAAGAGTCAATATAAACTAAGCATGTAACAACATACCTAGGGAATAACATACGATATAAAGTGTCGTCACATAAAATAATAAACTGACACATTGTTTTAATTAACTCTAGGACCGTAGCGAGCTCCGACCGGGACTTCGAGTGTAAGACAACTCGTGCTTTCGATTAAGGTATGGACATGTGTGGTTCGTATGTTGCCGTGTTACACGGCTTGTGTGCTGTGTGCTCTGTGTGAAAAAGACCTTAAGATTAAAGCATGTAATTGGATTGCTTGCTTATCGTGTTATATGACTTCTATATCATTGTTGTATATTATTTGAGCGCACACAGTAGTTTAGTCCCTTCGCGTTTATGGAAATTGAGATGAAACACTGTGAACTGCGAAAACAAAGAAAATTCTATAAAAGGGGAAACTCCTCTCTAACCATGGAGGACATACCTCGACACCCACTATGGTGTCTACTCATGAATGATAATGAAGAGAAAAGCTCAATTGGTGGGACATGAGAATAACCCGGGAAGACGACATCTCGGGCCGCGCGGTATGGAATATTCGGGAGTTGGTATCTGCATCAGATCCTTCGCCCTTCTATGTGGAGCACATCCTGGAGTCTAGAAGCGACTCCGCTTTCCCGGCGCATGACGTCGGGAATGGGGGAGTGACAAATTGGTGGAGCTTATCCTGGAGTCTAGAGGCGACTCCGCTTTCTCGGCGCATGACGTCGGGAATGGGGGACTAGCTATGGAGGAGACGTCCTCCAACGTGCGGTAACAAAAGAACTCTCAATCAATCTATAAAGAAGCAAAGAAAGACGGGCACCCATACTCTATGGTCACGGGAATCAGCCTACATCCCCAGACCTGGTGCAAGAAAGAGAAAAGAAGTACACATGATGGAAACAAAGAAAAAGAGACGAAAACACTCAACATTGAATGATCCCACTGTGTGGATCATCATTATTCAAACCCTATGTAAACTCTACTTGTTTTACATGCTTAGGGTGTTTGGTGTTATCTCTATGCCCAACGTGTTGTGTGTTGTTATGTTATACGTGTGTGTTATTGCTTTACTATTGCATGAAATTGGACTTAATCATATTCGACCAAGTAGTCGTGTAGCCCGGTAACATGCGGGCTTCACACGTTCATACTCAGCATAGTTTTGCTGAGTCCTTTATTTTTACAGGTATGAAACGGGAAGCAGGCGGAGAGTAGGCAGGGTGACTACCGTAGGGGTAGTCTGTATGGGCAAGACCTTTATGTAGTATGTTTTAATATATGGGTTGTGACTTTGTAATACTAAACCCTAGTTGTACTTTCGGTTTATGTTGTTGGATTAAGAATTTATGTTGTAGACTCTCGGTACTCAGTTTGTATCTTCTGTTTTGGACTTGTTTTTGGTTATGGTTTAATTCCAGTCATTTAGACCGCAGCTTAGTATTGATGGTGTTGTTAAGTCAACCACATGGGTGGTTGACGTCTGTGACACCCGGTTGGAAATGTGACTCCGCTGTATCATCATTTGGCGCATCGTTTGGATTTCGGTTTGGTTAATCGGGGGTGTTACAGAAAGTGGTATCAGAGCGTAGTTGCGCTCTGATGACTGGAACAGAGGAGTACCGAGAATAGGAAAACCTAAATTTGGGAAACGGGGTTAAGGGTTAGTAATGTGAGGCACGACTTTACAATTTAAAGGCGCTAGCAAGGGCGATAATAACTTGCAGTAAGTTCTTGTGAATGTTCTAAACTAACGACGACATTTTCAGATGTCTGGACGACGAGGCCGAGGATGAGGTCGTGGCCAAATGGAGCAAGATAGCGTAGCTGCAGGGCAGACCATTGCTGAGATAGTAGCAGCAGCCCTAGGTCACATGGGTTTCCAGCCAGGAGCCCAGCAGGCACCACCGCCACCACAGCCTCACCCACCCAGGGAGACAAACTGGGTGAAGAGCTTGGCAGACCTTCGACCAGCGGAGTTCCGAGGAGAGACGGACCCCACCTACTTAGAGAACTACATCAGCATCCTAGAGACCGCCTTCGACACTTTGAATGTCCCTGCAGAGGCTAAGGTCAGACTCGCAGCCTATTACCTACGAGAGTCAGCGAGCGATTGGTGGAAGCTTGTGAAGGATGCTCACCTAGCCGACCCCACTTTTGGATGGGATGCTTATACTGCGTTGTTGAGGGATAAGTACTACCCCGCCCACCTCCGGACAAAGAAGCGGCTTGAGCTAGACAGTTTGAGACAGACCGAGGGGATGACAGTAGATAATTACTACTCGGCGTTCACTGCTCTACTTCGTGTACTTCCGGGCTTGGGATATTCAGATGAGATCCTAGTGGAGCGTTTCTACGGTGGACTGAATCACCGCATCAGAAATGGTTTGGGGCCCAGTCGTTATGCCACGATCCAGGTTGCACTTGAACTATAAATTTGAACTGAATATTATTTTGTGAAGAGTTTACTAAACCCTACTTTGTATAGGATTGCTATCATGCAACGTCCCAGGTCGAGATCACCGTCTAGATGCGGGATGAGGAATTCGCTAGGAAAAGGAAGGTGAGGGACGGTGACTCAGAGGACCGTAGGCAGAAGGGAGCTGACAGGAGTAAGCGCCCGAATAGGAAGCGGGCGAGATACCATGGGAACAAGCCTACAAAGAGGCTTCAGCTGAGCTACCCGACTACTGAGATTAAGCCGTTCTGCTCATACCCACCCAAGGGTAAAACGAAACAAACTCTAGCACTTAAATATCTTTACAGTTATTGTGACTTGTTGATGACTAACCCAGTAATCTGTTTAGGGACTGGAGCCGGTCCGAGCAAGTGGACCGAGCGCCGGTATATCTGTAGAAGATGCTCGAAGAACCACCCTGGTGTTGACTGTCAGGGCAACAAGATAGAGTGTTTTTACTGCAAGAAGAGCGGGCACAGGGCCTTTGAGTGCTTCGCGAATCCTCAGAGCAAGAATTACAAGCCCGGCTATGGTGCAAGAGGTGACCAGAGATCGGGACCCGGAGGCCAGCGTGGAGCCCCACATACCCAGTCTACACATGGAGCGGGATCCTGAGACTCCTAGAAGGCATCTACCTCGAGGCCAGGGAAGGCGGTGTTGCACATCATGGACCGCACTGAGGGACCAGACACACCCACAGCTACAGGTAAACTTTGAAAACCTAAACGTTTGAAAAGCATGTCTAAATTCTTGTGTGCCAAGCTGTATGACCATGCATGAAATTTGCTAAATTGCTAGTACCGCTAAAAGAACTAGACTACCCTTAAATGCAGTAGAAACCTTTGACATGTGCTTCCCAATAAATCCAAACCTCGAACCTGACGGGTACAGCCTTGAGAATCCCTACTACCCAAGTGAAAACTGCCAAGTTATCCAGCCCGGGATGATTCTACTACCAGGATACCTAACACCTGAAGCCCAAGTAGCCATCATTCGAAGATGTCGTAAGTTCGGAGTGGGACCAGGCGGGTTCTACACACCGACATATCCCGGAGGAAAGATGATGAAACTCATAATGATGTGCCTAGGTAAGATTTGGAACCCATATACGAAGAGCTATCACACCGACGGAGCACACGCACCACCAATTCCCGAAGACTTTCTATCCCTAATTACGGTAACCCTACGCGTTGCACAGCAACGCGAAGTACAACCAGTACCCGACCTACAAGCCGACATCTGCATCATCAACTTCTACGAGAGGGAAGGCCGACTTGGATTACACCAAGACAAGGACGAGACGCAGGAGACCCTAGACCAGGGGATACCCATAGTGTCTGTGTCCATCGGAGATGATGCTGAGTTCCTATATGGTGAAGAAAAGAGGATTGACCGAGCTATGAAGATCTGGCTAAAATCCGGTGACGTGTTGATCATGGGTGGACCATCAAGAATGCTATACCACGGGATTAAGAGAATCAAGCCGAACACAGCACCCTCAACCGTGGTAAACGCTACCCATATGAAGCCTGGACGACTAAACCTCACCTTTAGGAAATATTAAACCACATACCTTTTGTATTAAGTTGTGTAATGGAACGAACATGTAATGTTGGGAAAGATGAATAAAGAAAGGCTGATTATCTACTACTCTTCTCGTACTATCACTAATTATGCTTATAAACATTATTTTGGGAATAGGTGTTGAGCCCTGGAGAGAGGGTACCCTGAGCATACTCACACAGGCTCAGGCTGGTGACAGCGGCCACATTATCACCGACACCTTCCCGGTGAATGGAGTCTCAGCCACAGTATTGTTTGACTCGGGAGCCTCACACACGTTTGTATCACCGACGTTAGCCGAGCAGTTGCACCTTGAGCCCGTGGAGTTGGAAGATTTCCGTGTGACGCTACCTTCAAAAGAAAAAGTTCGTTGTACCCGGTATTTCCGAGGAGCCACCATCAGAATCCGAGAGGAGGATTTCCCGTTGGACCTAATAGAGTTCAGAGGCCTGGGATTTGACGTTATTGTGGGCATGAATTGGCTAGAGAGACACCGAGGTCGAATATTATGTGCCGAGCATAGACTACTGCTAAAGAGTCCGTCCGGCGTTACTGTGTCTTACCGCCAGAACCCCCGACAGCCGTCAGTGAAAATCATTTCAGCCATGACCATGGCCAAGGAGATTCAGAAGCAGCAGGAGGTGTACCTCTGTTATGTTCAGGACATCCAGCAAGACCCGGAGTTTAACCCTGATGTACCAGTGGTTGGGGAGTTTTCAGATCTCTTCCCTAAGGAGCTTCCCGGTATGCCACCACCATGAGAGGTTGAGTTCACTATTGACTTAGTACCCGGGACAGGGCCCATTGCCAAAGCCCCGTACAGAATGGCCCGGCAGAGATGGCCGAATTAAAGG
This sequence comes from Limonium bicolor, assembly GCA_023374045.1. Taxonomy (NCBI): domain Eukaryota; kingdom Viridiplantae; phylum Streptophyta; class Magnoliopsida; order Caryophyllales; family Plumbaginaceae; genus Limonium; species Limonium bicolor. The sequence goes on from CM041779.1 coordinate 159,471,291, forward strand.
AGCAATTGAAGGAGTTGTTAGATAAGGGATTCATACGCCCGAGCGTATCCCCTTGGGGCGCACCCGTATTATTTGTCAAGAAGAAAGACGGCAGCCTTCGGCTATGCATTGATTATCGTGAGCTGAATGCAGTGACAGTGAAGAATCGCTACCCTTTGCCACACATAGATGATCTATTTGACCAGCTCAGAGGAGCGACAGTATTTTCAAAGATCGACCTCAGATCAGGATACCATCAGATCCCAGTGAAGGAGAGCGACATCGAAAAGACCGCATTCAGGACCCGATACGGCCACTATGAATTCACCGTTATGCCGTTTGGACTGACTAATGCCCCGGCGAGGTTTATGGACTTGATGCACCGAGTTTTCAGAGATCAGTTGGACAAGACAGTCGTGGTATTTATTGATGACATACTGGTATATTCGAGAACCAAGGAAGAGCATCAGCACCATCTCAGGCAGGTACTCGAGACTCTCAGAACCAACCAGTTGTACGCCAAATTCTCTAAGTGTGAATTCTGGTTAGATCAGGTAGCATTTCTTGGGCATATTATTTCTGTTGCCGGGATAGCAGTTGATCCGGCTAAAGTGGAGGCAGTGCATACATGGCCGAGACCGAAGTCTGTGACAGATATACGAAGTTTCCTTGGTCTAGCAGGCTACTACCGACGGTTTGTTAAGGACTTCTCCCGCATCGCAAAACCAATGACAAACCTCATCAAGAAAGATACCCCTTTCACTTGGACAGGAGACTGTGAGGCGGCATTTCAAAAATTGAAAGACGCATAGACCTCAGCCCCCATCCTCACGATTCCCGAAGGTACTGATGGATATGAAGTCTACTGTGATGCATCCGGTATGGGTATGGGATGTGTTCTCATGCAGCACGGGAAGGTTGTCGCCTATGCCTCCCGTCAGTTGAAGAAGCACGAGGAGCACTACCCCACACATGATCTTGAGCTTGGAGCAGTTGTGTTTGCACTCAAAATTTGGCGCCATTATCTCTATGGTTCACAGATCACCATCTACTCCGACCACAAAAGCCTAAAGTACGTGTTCACCCAAAAAGAACTGAATATGAGACAGCGCAGATGGATGGAGTTCCTCAAGGATTATGATATTAACCTCCAGTATAAGGAAGGCAAAGCCAATGTAGTTGCTGATGCACTTAGCCGCCGAGCTTACTCATTGCATACACTCATAGCAGGCACCAGTCTAGTTGAAGAAATACATAATGCTCAGCAGAAGGACAGAGTGATGGCAGATATCAGACGGAAGTTAATGGATGGCACCCTAGATAAGAAGAAATACGACTACCAGCTTCATGAGGATGGCCTGATTCGTGTGAATGGTAGATTATGTATTCCCCACGAGAGCGTAGAGCTCAAGGAGCGCATCATGAGAGAGTCTCATTCTTCTACTACTTCTATTCACCCTGGAGCTTCAAAAATGTACAAAGACATGAAGCGATACTTTTGGTGGGTTGGCATGAAGAACGACGTCTTGAACTTCGTTATCAGATGCCTCACCTGCCAGAAAATAAAATTTGAACACCGAAAACCTGGAGGCACAGTGCAGCCAATGCCTATCCTAGAGTGGAAATTCTATGACCTATCGATGGATTTTGTAGTTGGACTGCCACCGGCCAGAGGAGGATTGAATATGATATGGGTAATTGTTGATCGCCTTACTAAGGTAGCAAGATTCATTCCAATGAAGGACACATGGAAGGTGTCGAAACTAGCCGAGCTTTTTTATAAGGAGATTTTAAGACACCATGGAGTGCCAAAGACGATAGTGTCGGATAGGGACACGAGATTCCTTTCGAGATATTGGAGGGCTTCACGAGAAGCGTTAGGCACAGAGCTGAGGCTTAGCACTACTTTCCACCCACAGACCGATGGTCAGACGGAGAGAACCATCCAAACCCTAGAGGACATGCTTAGAGCATGTGCATTGGACTTCCAGGGCAGTTGGTTGGATAAGTTGCACCTCATCGAGTTTGCATATAATAACAGTTACCATGCCTCAATCAAGATGCCACCTTTTCAGGCGTTATATGGTAGACCTTGCCATACACCATTGTGCTGGGACGAGTCCAGCGAAGCTTTTATCATAGGCCCAGACTATTTGCAGCAGGTTCAGGCAGAGGTCCAGCAGATCAGGAAGAACATAAAGGCCGCACAGGATAGACAGAAAGCATATGCAGATAATAGACGTCGAGACCTGGAGTTCATCGTTGGCGACCAGGTGTTCTTGAAAGTGTCGCTGATGAAAGGAATCTTCAGATTTAGGCAAAAAGGGAAGTTGAGCCCAAAATTCATAGGCCCCTACAGTATTAGGGAGCGTGTGGGCCCAGTTTCTTATCGACTTGATCTACCCTCAGAGTTGGGACGAGTTCACGATATATTCCACGTCTCCCAGCTAAAGAAATACTTGCCTGATCCCTCACATGTGCTACAGCCCGAGAGGCTAGTCCTAGAGCCCACATTGAGATCAGTGGAGACACCTCAAAGAATTATAGACACTAAGACCCGGGAGACCCGGAACAAGTCAATTAGACTAGTGAAGGTGTTATGGTCAAACCAAGATATAAAGGAAGCCACATGGAGCTGGAAGATAAGATGAGAGATATGTACCCCCATATTTTCACCGATACCTCGGCTTAGTGTAGGGTACGAGGGCGTACCCCTCTTTTAAGGGGGGTAACGCGTTTTGTTTTGGGGTGTTTTTGCGTGTGTCACTGTGTTGTAATCCTACAACCACATGTTGATGGTTGGTAGGCTTGTGTGTGTGAGAATGTTATGTACGTATAAGTACTCTCTGTATGAATGAATGTTGTGTGCCGTGGTTTGCACTTTAGCTTGTTATATGCTCTGTATGAATGAATGTTGTGTGCCTTGGCTTGCACTTTAGCATGTTATACACATTGCTAGCATCTTGGGTTACCATGAGAACTTGTGTGAAGCCACTGATGTGGCATGGTGCTTAGAAGCACTGAGAATTTTAATTATGAACTTAACCCTTTGGGTATCGTTAATGAATGCGAGACTGGATCCCTAAGATTACCAGGAGTGGAAAATATAAGTTAAGGAAGTAAGACTTCGGGACGAAGTCTCTTTTAAGGGGGGTAAGCTGAAATACCCCTGAACATTAAACGCATAAAATCATAACGCGTTTTATAATACGGACATAAAATAACGTACAAACAATTAAATCTAGTATATATATATATATATATATATATATAATATATATATATATATCTATATATATATATATATATGTACGAATACGGAAACACACGTATGTAACGTTACGATATTGTAACGTTGTAAATAAGTAACAATAACGTCGCATAACTTCATTACAGAAAATATATAATAACACGATGTAATATATAGTCGTACATATATTGTAACGTTGTAAATAAGTGACAATGTCGTCACATAACTTCATAGCAAAAGAAAATAATAATAATAATAAGACGATATAATATATAGTCACATATATATAAAAAAATAAACTTGTGTATTGATTTTTTAAAAAAAGAAAAGAGGGGGGAGCAAAGACGCTCCCGCTGAGGTTCGAACCCGAGACCTCCCGTACCTTCCCCGAATGCTTAACCGGTTGAGCTATGCTCGTATTCGGTATCTAACACACCCGAATTAAGACTAGTATTAAAACGACTGAGGTAAATGAAAAGAAAGAAACAAACAGAATCAGTCACGCACTCCCTGAAGCATCGACTCCCTTCTTCTCCCTCGAGACAACGGCATCGAACAACAGAAAAAGAAAAAGAGAGAAGAAACGGAAAACAAGATGAATCAGCTCATTCCCCTGCTCCAACTCACAGGCGACAGCCCTATTCTATTCAGTTGCCCATACTCCATGGTTCTGTCCGAGAACAAAAAAATCCAGTCCGCGATGTCTTATGCTGTCTGATTCCAAATACCGTGAATGAGTAGGGGAGACAATGAGAAGCATCAGCAGTTACACTGGATTCTTGATCGGGAATGGCATCTTCCCCCTTTCCTTCTTGTAATCTGAGACCACGAACACTGCATATTCCATCTTTGACTTCAGCAAAAGTAACCCAAGTCACGGTATACACATCAGAGTTTGTACTGCTTCAAACTCCCACGCGCCAGTGTACCTGTTTTCCTAACTTCCACAACCTTCCCCTCCACTGCCTCTGTAACAGCAACTCCAAGGCTACTAAATCATGCTACTATGTCGACTTGTGCTAGGAAACAGACAAGGAGACAGCCACTCTAGCTCTTCTGTTACGCCCATACTCTCTAGGAATTTAGAGCCCATGACCACTGTCCTCTGATTAATACCCTTTGCTTGGCTATCCTTCACTCTCCTGCTGTGCAACGTTTCTGCATGGGCAGGAATTTCCTTCATCCTCTCTGATCCTAACACTCAAGGTAAGCAACTGCTGGACTCTATTTCTCTTCCTCTGATTGATGTTCTTTGCCCGATAGTACTAACATGGAACTTCTCTAATTCCTTACTGTCTCACGCAAGCTTCTACAAACCATCGCTGCTGGAGTCCTGGGGAACTTCCAAAAAAAAAGAAAACAGACTTCCTTCGAAGAGCTAATAGGTGAGACTATGAGCTCAGAGAGAAAGAGAAAAAAAATAAGTACCGTGTATTTTCAGTTCTGTTATTTCCTTCCTTCTTGTGTCTGAGGTTCTCCACTGTCTAACTTCTTCCCTCCTTATTGTTGCGTGACTTTCCATGTGAAACAAACCCATGAAGAGTGCCAACCTCCCCAGGAAGAACATCCCAGTTCTGGTTTCAAAAGAAGAACAAAAGAAAGAAACCACAATCAGGTAAACCTTAATCAGTTTTCTTTTTCCACAACCCATTTCATCTGGTATCACCCAAGCCTAATCTCTGATAAAACTCCCTCAGTTGCTGTTGAGTGACTCAAGAACTGAAGTTCCACGTTGCACCAAAGGGTGGGCCAAGGAGAACCTGTCGAGCTACTCAACTGGTGAGTTATGTCTAAACTGATTTCTAGATCAGAAAACAGAAAGCAGAAAAAAAAAGAGACCAAACCTACCAAATCTGATAAACTTATCAAATCTGTAGCATGAAGTCTCAGTGCACTAGATATCCTGAGGTGGTTTCAAATGGCTAATACATTTGTAACCTCATGCATGCACCTGACTGTGGTTGATACGTGAGGCTGTAGAGGAAAGAAAAAGAAAATAGAAACAGAGAACGGTTTAACAAACCAGTATAACAGTGTTATGGTCTTTTCTGAGGTTCTACTCCTGTAGCGTTATAAAATTGTATTGGCTGGGAAACAAACCAAAACCTTACTAACTCATAATCCCACGTGTAGATAAGTTGAGGGAACTAGGAAACAGGTTGAGAATCAGAAGAGAAAAGATAGAAGAAAAATCCATCAGTTTTGGTGTTTCAGCTCTGCTGTTCTTTTTTCAGTTCTGTGTAAGGAAGTTTTCAGAGGAGTGGCCCATGTTGTTGTGGGTCTGTTTTGAGTTAGAAACCATGTTAAAAACACGTAGCTAAGTAAGCAAGTACCTTGGGAAAACTAGAAATCACACTGAAGAACAGCAAGGAAAGATTCAAGTAAACTGCCAGTTTTCGAGTTTCAGTTTTCAGTTTTGACAGTTTCAGTAGTTTAGAGTATCTGCAACATTGACCAGGTGGTTTTGGGTTTGCCGGGGATTTAAGATCTCGATAAGACACTTTAAAGAGTAGTGGAGTACTTTGGGACAGTTTAAAAGATAGGGTAGTAATTTAAAAGAGAGGTTAAAGAGAAGATAACAGCTTTCCATGTTCAGTTTTTTTTTTCAAATTCCTGAAAACTTGATTTCTGTACAACCGTGGGACAGTGGGTGTGTGAGGGGTTATCTTGAGAATTTTATGAGCCTATCTATAGATAAGTTGGAGAAAGATTTGAAAACAATCTGTAAGCGAAGGGAAGAGGTGGAAGAGGACGTAACAGATTCATTTTTTTTAGTTTACACTTTGATTCTATCTCAGTTTTCTGTCGAACCCAATCTCAGCACTTTGGAGTTTCAGTTTGAACAATGTTATGGTGGTTTTGTTTATAGTGGCAAGTCTGGATAGAACCCTTAACTACGTAAGCCAACAAAGAGGGTGAAGTTGGAAGTCATGTCTAAGTAGAAAGAAAATAACAGAAAAGAGACATGCATCAGCTCTGAAGTTTATCAATTGCTCAGTGTATAAGTTTCTTTGTATTTCAGTTTTCCGGTTGTCTAGCTTCTGTATGATGATAATTCAGCAACATTAACAGGGTTGTCTAGGATTGTTTTCGGGTTTAAAATGTTGCTTGAACACTTAACTAAATGAGTAAGTGTTGGGAGAGATTAGAAGACAAATTAATAATCAACAGAAAGGTATAAGAAGACTTACCAGTTTCAGTTTCTTTCCTCTTAGTTTTGTGTAACAGTTTTTCTCCAGAAATGTAGCCTTATAGCCTTGGTCCTGAAATACCCCAAACCTTAATATGTTAGTTAATTATATAATTATTATATTTTTAAGGCTTATTTAATCGTTAAGAACATGTGGGAAAAAATTCCCGAAGGAAACGGATCCAAATAGTGGATTAAAAACGCAAAACGAGCTCTAAAGCACGTTTTTCGAGAAACCCGGGAAATGTGATTTTAAACGGGTTTAAAGGACTTATTAAAATTTATAGTCAATCATATGACTATAATTAATATTGGTCAAGGTCTAGGACCATAAAAATAAATAAAACAAAAAATCCGGAAACCGGACCCGGACTGTTAAAACTGACAGTTCAGGAAATCACGGGTGTTATCTGCTAAATGACCAAGTGCCACTCTCTCACATTATAAAATAAAAATCAAATTTTTCTCCCCCTCTCTTGTGTCTCACGGTTTGCTCTCCCCCTCTCTATTCTATTAATTTCACTTTACTCACTAAAATACAAAACTACCTACTTTATTCTCTCTCACACACTCTCTCTCTTTCTCATTCTCTTCACTCACGATCCCATCTCTCCCTCTCTGCTCTTCTTCTCCATTTTGTTCCAGCAATGGCGATTTGCAAGGGCTCCAAATAGCTCACCTTGCTCCTCCTTGTTCTACCCTTAAATCAACTCCAAATCAAGAAATTTTTGCACCAAAATACTCCTCTCACCTTGGAGATTATTTTCCACCTTTTAAAATCTCCAAACCCCACATTTGACCTCCATGGGTGTAGCTCATTTTGAAGTGGAAAACACCCATTCTTGAAGTTAATCAACCCTTTGACGGTTTAAGGTAAGAAGCAACTCGAAAATCCATTTCTTTCTCCATCTTCCTTGGCCGATTTTTGCTCTGTTTTGAGCTCCAGTTTTTGCTCCTTGTTTTAGCTTATTGAAGCTTCATTAAGTGCTGAAGATTACCCATCTTTGTTTCCTAACAGCCCATTGTGGAGTAGAAGGTAAGAATCTCTACATTTCTATGCTTAAACACCCTCTTGTTTTAGGGTTGTTGCAAGAGCTTCATTTAAATTCTTGGTGCTTATTACCATTCATGGTATTTGGTCATGAGTGTAACAAACAAACCCATTGGAAATCGGTTGTGCAACAAGAAGTGAGGAGGAGGGATAGTTGAAAGAAATCCAAGGTAAACAACTTACCTCAAGCTATGTGGTGTTTTAAGGATTTTGTGTTTTATCTAGGTGCAAATATAAATGCTCAGTGAAATGCAGGTGTTGCTAATAATATGAGGAAATTCATGTTTAATTTAATGTTGTTTAAGGGCCTAAGAGCCAAGCTTTTAAGGTTTATGAATATTGAGGGCTATTGTGGTTTAAACGGTGAATTGTAAGTGTGTTTTGGTGTGGAGGAATTGATGGTTGGAGTGTTTTAATGGGTTAAAAGATGAGTGGGAACATGTAAAATTATGGGAGATCATGTCAAAATTTGTGTAGGAATATAATAATTCAAATGCATTTCTAGATGGGAGCAAACTAGTGAACTACAAGTGTTTTGAGAGAGTATTTGAGGAGCTTAGAAATAAACTTGTAAATGAATTTGGAAGAGGATATGAAGGTTTAGTGTGTCTAATGATGTTAGAACACCTTAGGAGGCTTGTGAAGAAGTTTGGAGTGGAATGGACATTTAGAAACAAAAATCTGGAGCCGACCGACCTTGGGACCGGACTTACAAGGTCGGTCGAGCCCAATTTAACCCGTCGGAAACCTTTCTGGAACCGACCGACCTTGGGACCGGACTTGCAAGGTCGGTCGGACTCAAAATTTTGTGCGCGAAATCTTTCTGGAATCGACCGACCTTGGGACCGGACTTACAAGGTCGGTCGACCATTTTAACCCGTCGGAAACCTTTCTGGAATCGACCGACCTTGGGACCGGACTTGCAAGGTCGGTCGGACTCAAAATTTTGTGCGCAGAAATCTTTCTGGAATCGACCGACCTTGGGACCGGACATGCAAGGTCGGTCGGGGTGAAATTTTCAAACGAGAAGTCTTCTGGAATGGACCGACCTTGGGACCGGACTTGGCAAGGTCGGTCGGAGTGAAAAATTTCGAACTCGGACGCTACTGGAATGGACCGACTTGGGTAAGTTCGGTCGGCAAGGTCGGTCGGACCAAAATCTACAAAAAAAAAAATGTGTCTTAGTTAGTAGACCCTAGTGGGTATAATAAAGATGAATCAAGTGTAAGTCTAAGCATAAAACATACCATAAAAACATGTAAAGTGTTTAGCAAATTCGGAAGTCAAATAAGTTAATTAACCGACGTTATCAATCATGTTTAGGAACAACGTACGGTGGAACACTAGAGCGGCAAGGACCAAGGTATGGTTTTCTTGCAGTCTGTTGCCTACCGGTTTACACCGGCTTGTGTGTTGTTGTTTTTCTGTGTGTTTACAACCTTGTAAGATTAAATCATGAAATGAGTTTACAGTTCTTATTATTAATGTAACGTGTGCGTACCGATACCGGTAACCTCGAATGCGTGCTAACTGTTATTAACCAAAGCTAGGAACGTAAGAGAACGGTATCCGGTAATAACGTTCCAACCGAAGGAACGTTCTAACCCGGCTATGTGTGTTAGTTGTGATGTGTGTTGTTGAATTATGCCTTCCCTTGTATGTCTAACTGACTTAAACACTTACTTGTGTGAGATATTGTTAAGCTCCCATTGTGGGACTTCTAACGAGTGCTAACCTGGGGAGTGAGGAATCCGGTCGTTCCGGTCACGCGTGTATGTATGGGAGTCGACATCTGAATCAGATTCGGCTCTCTCCTTATGTTAGGGTAGTTTTCCCTTCTTGGGAATTCGACCTCCCATTAGCTTAGCCAAAGCTTACCTACCTGACTTCCACTCGGGCTAGGGGGAAATTATGTGTTGATGTGTTCGGGTCACTACACCCGTCTCATCTTTTAAGTTAAAGTTGTTCATTCGACTAACAAAACAGTAATGTGATATGTGTTAAGCTTAACATGAGGATGAAGTCATCCTCTAGGCTTACAAGTTGACTAACCATGTTGGTTGTTTCCTAAAGTGAAATGTTCTCATCTTATATGTGTTGTTATTGTTCTGCAGTAACTCTTACTAAATATATGCATGTTGTATGTTAAAATCAACGCCATGTTATCATGACAAATAGTTGCGTGTATCCCGGTAGTCAGCGGGCTGCACGTTAACCATGCCAGCAAAAGGTTGCTGACCCCCTTTGGGGGCTATGTTTATTGCAGGATGAGGATCGAGGAAGCAGAATGGCTTTAGGTCCTAGATTGATGATATTTGTTATTTTTGGATATTGAACCCGAGTAGTGTCTGTACACTCGAGGTCTTATTTTGGTGGATGTAAAGCTAGTTGGTGATTTTTGTACAGTTACACTCGGTATATTGTCATTCTTTTGGATAAGTGATTTTTGTAAGGTTGTAATTATGCTCGGCATTCTCGTAATCAGACCGATACATTGTAAGTAACAGCCTTGTTAGCCACGTGGGTGGCTAACGGCGTGTAACACCGCCCTTTTGGTATATGGTTAAGTTTATGATTTCCGCTGCGATTATTGATTAAATGTGAAGGTTATGGATGGGGTGTTACAAAAAGTGGTATCAGAGCGAAGTATCGCTCTGATTACCGATTACCGAGCTTAGGAATATACCGAGTTAGGAAATTTAAACCTTGTCGTCCAAAGGACGTTATAAACATTTGACCCGATAAGTTTGTATGCACAATACTAATGTGCTTCATGTAAAAAATTCAGATGGCAGGGCGACCACCAGGAAGAGGCCGCGGGCGTGGTTTGGGAGACCCAGGGGAGAACCCTACCGCTCAGATGATGGCAGAGGCAATGGCGGCCGCCCTAGCTCAAGTGATACCTCAAATAGTAACCGCAGTGCAGCAAGGGCAACAACAGCCCGTTGGTCAGGATCAGCCTGACCACCACCACCACAGCCACGCGAGACTAATTGGGTGAAAGCGTTGGCCGATTTGAGGCCCCCGTCTTTCAAAGGGGAGACCGACCCTTCCAAACTAGAGGCGTATATCTCGGAGCTTGAGACCGCCTACGAGACTTGGCCGTTCCTGCTGATGCCAAGGTCCGTCTTGCTGCGTATTACTTGAAGGGTTCGGCTAGAAACTGGTGGAAACTTGTACGGGCCGAGAAAGTGGCCGACCCGGAGTTTGGATGGGAACAGTACACGGCATTACTAGGGCCAAGTACTATCCAGTGCATGTGCAAGAGGCAAAGCGCCTGGAGCTGATAGTTTAAAGCAAGGAGACAAAATGACGGTGGACGACTACTACACCGCCTTCACCGACCTGTCCATCTCCTACCCGACCTAGGTTACTCGAACCGGGTCTTAGTGAATCGCTTCTACGGGTTGAGCCACCGCCTACGCTATGGCATGGGGCCAGCCGAGTACAATACCTTGCAGGTATCTTCAAATAATGCCTAAGTGTGAATGAGTTATATTGTGTGAGTGTGTAAATGTATGCGGGGCATGACTAACACCTTGATACTTCAGGAGTGCTATCATGCCGCTGCTAAGGTGGAGATCACCGTCCGTTTAAGGGACGAGGAGAATGCGCATAAGCGCAAGGTCTCGAGCGAGGGCCAAAGCTCGCAAGGGTACCAAGGAGGGAAGAAGAGGAAACCTTACCCTCAGCCCCAGAAGGGCCAGCACAGGATGGCAAGGGCCAAGCCCAGCCCACTACCACTGAGGAGCCGCTGAAGCTCACTATGCCTATGCGGCTAAGCCCTTACGCTCTCACCCGCCAAGGGTAACTAGTTAATTCAAATACCGAATTCAAGTATGTATTGTTATTGTAAAGTGTGTATTGATTGTGTGTTGTGATAGCAGCCAGTACGGGCTCTGGACCGGAGCGCCACTACTTCTGTAAGTGGTGCAAAGGTGACCATCCCGGCAAGGATTGCAAAGGGAATGATGTGCAGTGCCACTACTGCAAGAAGCTGGGGCACCGTGACTTCGAGTGCTACAACCCGATGGCAAAACTATAGGCCTAGGGGCAATGGAAGGGTAAGGCCACTGCGACCACTGAAGGCCCGAAAGCTACTTATCAGCCATCCTCAGGGCAAGGGAATACTGATTCCCAGAAGGGGAAGGGGCCGGGAGCAGGCAAGGCTGCCTTGAACGTGGTGGACCGGTCAGAGGCACCAGGATCGTCTTCTAGACCAGGTACCCCTTAAACGTTAAGTGAGATAAGTGATTGCTTACCGCATTTCCATGCATGTGTGTTAGTGAGTCTAATGTATGACCACATAAGTAAAGTTAAAGTATAATGTGAAACCACCTAAATTAGGTAATTCTAAACCTTAGGAACTTTCAATATTTGTTATCCAATCCCACCCACACCGAACCCCGGAGATACCACCATGGCATCCCCGACTATCCGACAGAACAGTGTCAGGTTATCCAACCAGGTATGATATTATTAAAAGGATACTGACACCCGAAGCACAAATCCATATCATTCGTCGATGCAACGAGCTTGGAGCAGCACCTGGAGGTTTCTACACACCCGAATACCCAAGTGGGGCGAAAATGAATTTAAAGATGATGTGCATGGGTAAGGATTGGAACCCTTACACCAAGTCATATCAGGACACGAGCTGAAGATGGAGCTACTATACCGAGTATACCTGAGGAGTTCCTTGCGGTTGTTAACCACACCGTGGGAATTGCTCAACAAGTTGAACCGGAACAAATTCCAAGTATCAAGGCGGACTTATGTATTGTCAATTTCTACCAAAAAGGTGGAAGATTGGGTTTGCACCAAGACAAGGACGAGACACCCGAGTCTCTAAGTAAGGGAGTACCCGTGGTGTCTTGGTCCATTGGTGATACCGCAGTGTTTATGTATGGCGAGCAGAAGCGGGACCTCGCAAGGAAGCTAGTGTTGGAGTCTGGAGATGTGTTAATCATGGGTGGGCAGTCAAGGATGCTGTATCATGGTATCAAGAAGATCAAATTGAATACGGCACCTCCGACAATAATCAATGCCACACACATGAAGCCTGGACGTTTGAACTTAACCTTTAGACAGTTTTGAAGTTATGTGTAACCATGTAAAGTGTGAAGTCAGTTGTATGTTAAGTATGTGATGCAAGTATGCTAAGTTATCAAGCGATGTAGCCAATGTAATACCATCATGGTGTAAAGATGAGTTTTATGAATAAAGCAGTGTTGATTCCTTGAGTAAACCACCCGTGTTATTACGTTATACTTATAAGTTTCTGAAATAAATTAGGCTGTGCACTCGGGACGGGAGGTATACTGAGTGTCTGCAATGAGGCAGAGGCCGGCAAGAGCGGCACCATCCTCACCGGTACCTTCCCAGTTAATGGCGTGGACGCCTCGGTCTTGTTCGACTCCGGAGCCTCACACACTTTCATCTCGCTATCATTTGCGAAGAGGCTGGGGTTAGACGGTGAAGAGATGCAAGACTTCCTAGTCACTCTCCCGTCGAAAGAGCGGATCAGGTGTACCCGCTACCACCGAGATGTGTTGTACGAATTAAGAATGAAGAGTTCCCGATCGACTTGATAGAGTTCGAGGGGCTCGGTTTTGATGTAATTGTCGGGATGAACTGGTTGGAGCGGTACAAGGGCAGAATCCTATGTGCCGAGCACCGTCTGCTTCTTCGGAGTCCGTCTGGGGTTACCATTTCCTACCGCCAGAGGCCCAGGGAGCCTTCGACACAGATCATTTCCGCCATGGCCATGTATCATGAAATCAGAAGAAAGAATGATGTATACCTCTGCTATGTCCAGGACATAGAGAGAGACCCTGAATTTAGCCCAGATGTGCCGGTTGTGTCGGAGTTTCCTGATGTCTTCCTAAGGAACTCCCAGGCATGCCGCCTACACGGGCAGTTGAGTTTGAGATTGATTTGGTGCCGGGCACCGGACCGATAGCGAAGGCGCCCTACCGAATGGCTCCAGCTGAGATGACAGAGCTCAAAGAGCAGCTGAGAGACCTACTTGACAAGGGATTTATCCGCCCTAGCGTTTCACCATGGGGAGCACCAGTCCTTTTTGTGAAGAAAAAGGATGGTAGTCTCCGCCTCTGCATCGATTACAGAGAGCTGAATGCTGTGACGGTGAAGAACCTACCCATTGCCACGTATCGATGATTTGTTTGATCAGCTGAGAGGTGCATCTGTGTTCTCTAAGATCGATCTGCGATCGGGTTACCATCAGATTGCTATCAGGGACAGTGATATCGAGAAGACCGCATTCCGAACCAGATATGGACACTATGAATTCACGGTCATGCCGTTTGGTTTATCTAATGCACCGGCAAAGTTTATGGACTTGATGAATCGTTTGTTTCGAGATCAGTTGGATAAGTCAGTAGTTGTCTTCATCGATGATATTCTTATTTACTCTAAGTCCAAGGTTGAGCATGAAACTCACCTGAGGAGTGTACTGCAAACATTGAGAGAGAACCAGCTTTATGCGAAGTTCTCGAAGTGTGAATTTTGGTTGGACCAAGTCTCTTTCTTGGTCATGTTATTTCAGAGGCCGGGATCGCTGTGGATCCGGCCAAGATTGATGCTGTGCGCACCTGGCCTAGACCGAAGACGGTTACCGACATCCGGAGCTTCCTCGGTCTGGCAGGTTATTATCGGAGATTTGTGAGGAATTTTTCTAGTGTTTCGAAACCGTTGACATCCTTAATGAAGAAGGATGCACCGTTTGATTGGACAGTTGACTGTGAGAGCTCATTCCAGAAGCTCAAGGATGCTTTGACTGCACCAATTCTTACTATACCAGAGGGTACTGATGGTTTTGAGGTGTACTGTGATGCGTCAGGAAAGGGAATGGGTTGTGTTTTGATGCAACACGGGAAGGTCGTGGCCTACGCCTCCCGACAGTTGAAGCGACATGAAGAAAATTATCCTACACATGATTTAGAATTGGGTGCCATTGTCTTCGCCTTGAAGATATGGCGACACCATTTGTATGGAGTGAATGTGACGATCTATTCAGATCACAAGAGTTTGAAATACCTGTTCACTCAGAAGGAGCTGAACATGAGGCAAAGAAGATGGGTGAATTCCTTACTGATTACGATATTAACCTTCAGTACAAGGAAGGTAAAGCAAACATTGTAGCTGATGCATTGAGTCGCCGAGCACACTCTCTCCATTCGCTAATCTCTCACTCTAGCTTGGTTGAAGAGGTGCGGAGTGCTCAGATGTCAGATCAGTACATGCAAGAGATCAAACAGAAACTTATGGACGGCACATTCGAGAGCCAAAAGTATGATTTCCGACTACATGATGATGATTTGATCAGGCTGAATGGCCGACTTTGTATTCCACGAAGTAGCGCTGAGCTGAAGGAGCGCATACTGAGTGAATCACACTGTTCTTCTACTTCTATTCACCCCGGAGCTTCAAAGATGTACAAGAGTATGAAGAGATATTTCTGGTGGACCGGTATGAAGAAAGATGTGACAGATTATGTTGTTAGGTGTCTCACTTGCCAGAAGGTCAAGTTTGAGCACCGTCGTCCTGGTGGCATGGTACAGCCAATGCCCGTTCCTGAATGGAAGTTCCATGATATTTCCATGGACTTGTTGTTGGGCTTCCGCCTACTCGGGGAGGCTTGAATATGATATGGGTCGTTAGACCGACTGACCAAGGTGGCCCGATTCATTCCGATGAAGGACACCTGGAAAGTGGCGAAGCTAGCAGAGCTCTTCGACCGTGAGATAGTACGACATCATGGAGTACCGAAGACTATCGTGTCTGATAGGGATACCAGATTCCTCTCGAGGTACTGGAGAAGTACACGGGAAGCACTTGGTACCGAACTGAAGTTGAGTACGTTCACCCACAGACAGATGGTCAGAGTGAGCGCACCATACAGACGCTTGAGGATATGTTACGTGCATGTGCACTTGACTTTCAGACCAGCTGGATTGATAAGTTACATCTGATCGAGTTTAGCTACAACAACAGTTACCATGCTTCGATCAAGATGTCTCCCTTCCAGGCTTTGTACGGTAGACCATGCCGCACGCCATTATGCTGGGATGAGTCGAGTGAGACGGTCATTATAGGACCTGAGTATTTAGAGCAAGTACAAGCAGAAGTCGCCAATCCGGGCTAACATGAAGGCAGCTCAGGATAGGCAGAAATCGTACGCCGATGTGCGCAGACGCGACCTGGAGTTCGCCGTGGGCGATCAGGTATTCTTAGAGTATCCCCCATGAAGGGAGTGTTTCGTTTTGGCCAGAAAGGCAAGTTGAGCCCGAAATATGTGGGGCCTTATGTTGTGACGGAGCGGATAGGCCCGGTAGCCTACAGACTCGATTTACCTGCTGAGCTGGGCAAGGTACATGATGTATTTCATGTGTCCCAGCTGAAGAAATATATGTCTCATCCGTCTCATGTACTTCAGCCCGAAAGGCTAACACTAGAGCCGACCATGCGATCAGTGGAGACTCCCGTACGGATCCTGGACACTAAGACTCGAGACACTCGCCACAAGTCTGTTCGACTGGTGAAGGTTCTCTGGTCTAACCAGGAGGTCGAGGAGGCCACCTGGGAGCTGGAAGATGATATGAGGGCGAAGTACCCGTCGTTGTTTACTTCTTAGTTTTGTATGTATAGGGTACGGGGCGTACCCCTATTTAAGGGGGGTAGAGCCGTTTCGGTTATGTATGTACGACATGTATTGGAATACATGTCTATGTTGTTATGTTATAGACCTTGAGTCTAAGGTGATGTTATGGACCTTGAGTCCGATGTGATGTAAAGAATGTTTGTGTTGTTATGGAAGCGTTGTTTCAAAGTAATCCCCGTGTTCTAATATTTAAGATGCGTGGGAAGTGTGAACTTTGGGGACAAAGTTCTTTTAAGGGGGGTAGATTGAAATACCCCAAACCTTAATATGTTAGTTAATTATATAATTATTATATTTTAAGGCTTATTTAGTCATTAAGAACATGTGGGAAAAATTCCCGAAGGAAACGGATCCAAATAGTGGATTAAAAATGCAAAACGAGCTTAAAGCACGTTTTTCGAGAAACCCGGGAAATGTGATTTTAAACGGGTTTAAAGGACTAAAAAAATTTAGTCAATCATATGACTATAATTAAATATTAGTCAAGGTCTAGGACCATAAAAATAAATAAAAAAAAAATCCGGAAACCGGACCCGGACTGTTAAAACTGACAGTTCGGGAATAACGGGTGTTATCTGCTAAATGACCAAGTGCCACTCTCTCACATTATAAAATAAAAATCAAATTTTTCTCCCCTCTCTTGTGTCTCACGGTTTGCTCTCCCCCTCTCTATTCTATTAATTTCACTTTACTCACTAAAATACAAAACTACCTACTTTATTTCTCTCACACACTCTCTCTTCCTCATTCTCTTCACTCACGATCCCATCTCTCTCTCTGCTCTTCTTCTCCATTTTGTTCCAGCAATGGCGATTTGCAAGGGCTCCAAATAGCTCACCTTGCTCCTCCTTGTTCTACCCTTAAATCAACTCCAAATCAAGAAATTTTTGCACCAAAATACTCCTCTCACCTTGGAGATTATTTTCCACCTTTTAAAATCTCCAAACCCCACATTTGACCTCCATGGGTGTAGCTCATTTTGAAGAGGAAAACACTCATTCTTGAAGTTAATCAACCCTTTGACGGTTTAAGGTAAGAAGCAACTCGAAAATCCATTTCTTTCTCCATCTTCCTTGGCCGATTTTTGCTCTGTTTTGAGCTCCAGTTTTTGCTCCTTGTTTTAGCTTATTGAAGCTTCATTAAGTGCTTGAGATTACCCATCTTTGTTTCCTAACAGCCCATTGTGGAGTAGAAGGTAAAATCTCTACATTTCTATGCTTAAACACCCTCTTGTTTTAGGGTTGTTGCAAGAGCTTCATTTAAATTCTTGGTGCTTATTACCATTCATGGTATTTAGTCATTAGTGTAACAAACAAACCCATTGGAAATCGGTTGTGCAACAAGAAGTGAGGAGGAGGGATAGTTGAAAGAAATCCAAGGTAAACAACTTACCTCAAGCTATGTGGTGTTTTAAGGATTTTGTGTTTTATCTAGGTGCAAATATAAATGCTCAGTGAAATGCAGGTGTTGCTAATAATATGAGGAAATTCAGTGTTTAATTTAATGTTGTTTAAGGGCCTAAGAGCCAATCTTTTAAGGTTTATGAATATTGAGGGCTATTGTGGTTTAAACGGTGAATTGTAAGTGTGTTTTGGTGCCTTGGAGGAATTGATGGTTGGAGTGTTTTAATGGGTTAAAAGATGAGTGGGAACATGTAAAAATTATGGGGAGATCATGTCAAAATTTGTGTAGGAATATAATGGTTCAAATGCATTTCTAGATGGGAGCAAACTAGTGAACTACAAGTGTTTTGAGAGAGTATTTGAGGAGCTTAGAAATAAACTTGTAAATGAATTTGGAAGAGGATATATGAAGGTTTTAGTGTGTCTAATGATGTTAGAACACCTTAGGAGGCTTGTGAAGAAGTTTGGAGTGGAATGGACATTTAGAAACAAAAATCTGGAGCCGACCGACCTTGGGACCGGACTTACAAGGTCGGTCGAGCCCATTTTAACCCGTCGGAAACCTTTCTGGAACCGACCAACCTTGGGACCGGACTTGCAAGGTCGGTCGGACTCAAAATTTTGTGCGCGGAAATCTTTCTGGAATCGACCGACCTTGGGACCGGACTTGCAAGGTCGGTCGGACTCAAAATTTTGTGCGGAAATCTTTCTGGAATCGACCGACCTTGGGACCGGACTTGCAAGTTCGGTCGGACTCAAAATTTTGTGCGCAGAAATCTTTCTGGAATCGACCGACCTTGGGACTGGACATGCAAGGTCAGTTGGGGTGAAATTTTCAAACGAGAAGTCTTCTGGAATGGACCGACCTTGGGACCGGACTTGGCAAGGTCAGTCGGAGTGAAAAATTTCGAACTCGGACGCTACTGGAATGGACCGACCTTGGGTAAGTTCGGTCGGCAAGGTCGGTCGGACCAAAATCTACAAAAAAAAAAATGTGTCTTAGTTAGTAGACCCTAGTGGGTATAATAAAGATGAACAAGTGTAAGTCTAAGCATACAAACATACCATAAAAACATGTAAAGTGTTTAGCAAATTCGGGAGTCAACTAAGTTAATTAACCGACGTTATCAATCATGTTTAGGAACAACGTACGGTGGAACACTAGAGCGGCAAGGACCAAGGTATGGTTTTCTTGCAGTCTGTTGCCTACCGGTTTACACCGGCTTATGTGTTGTTTGTTTTTCTGTGTGTTTACAACCTTGTAAGATTAAATCATGAAATGAGTTTACAGTTCTTATTATTAATGTAACGTGTGCGTACCGATACCGGTAACCTCGAATGCGTGCTAACTGTTAAATTAACCAAGCTAGGGACGTAAGAGAACGGTATCCGGTAACAACGGTTCCATCCGAAGGAACGTTCTAACCCGGCTATGTGTGTCTAGTTGTGATGTGTGTTGTTGAATTATGCCTTACTTCCCTTGGATGTCTAACTGACTTAAACACTTACTTGTGTGAGATATTGTTAAGCTCCCATTGTGGGACTTCTAACGAGTGCTAACCTGGGGAGTGAGGAATCCGGTCGTTCCGGTCACGCGTGTATGTATGGGAGTCGACATCTGCATCAGATTCGGCTCTCTCCTTATGTTAGGGTAGTTTTCCCTTCTTGGGAATTCGACCTCCCATTAGCTTAGCCAAAGCTTACCTACCTGACTTCCACTCGGGCTAGGGGGAAATTATGTGTTGATGTGTTCGGGTCACTACACCCGTCTCATCTTTTAAGTTAAAGTTGTTCATTCGACTAACAAAACAGTAATGTGATATGTGTTAAGCTTAACATGAGGATGAAGACATCCTCTAGGCTTACAAGTTGACTAATCATGTTGGTTGTTTCCTAAAGTGAAATGTTCTTATCTTATATGTGTTGTTATTGTTCTGCAGTAACTCTTACTAAATATATGCATGTTGTATGTTAAAATCAACGCCATGTTATCATGACAAATAGTTGCGTGTATCCCGGTAGTCAGCGGGCTGCACGTTAACCATGCCAGCAAAAGGTTGCTGACCCCCTTTGGGGGCTATGTTTATTGCAGGATGAGGATCGAGGAAGCAGAGTGGCTTTAGGTCCTAGACTGATGATACTTTTGTTATTTTTGGATATTGAACCCGAGTAGTGTCTGTACACTCGAGGTCTTATATTTTGGTGGATGTAAAGCTAGTTGGTGATTTTTGTACAGTTACACTCGGTATATTGTCATTCTTTTGGATAAGTGATTTTTGTAAGGTTGTAATTATGCTCGGCATTCTCGTAATCAGACCGATACATTGTAAGTAACAGCCTTGTTAGCCACGTGGGTGGCTAACGGCGTGTAACACCGCCCTTTTGGTATATGGTTAAGTTTATGATTTCCGCTGCGATTATTGATTAAATGTGAAGGTTATGGTTGGGGTGTTACAGGTTCTGTCTAGGAATCTAAAGCCACACCAAAACACTTAATTAAAGGGCTAAATAAACTGAGGGAAAAGAAACCAAGATAAGGAATTAAACAGAAAGACAGAACAGATCCGAATCAAATCCTAGTTTCATCAGCTTTGAATTTACCTCAGGGTTCAGTTTTCATATTTCTAGATCAGGAAACCTCAGAGGCTTTTATTTGGATATCATGAACTGGCTTAAGATTGGAGACTGGCCTAGTACATCAAACTATCTGGTAAGGAAGTAGGGGAAAACATTGGGAATTTGATTGTGATTAAACAGAAAGGAATCAAGGAGGAGGCTTCTGGTTTCATGGTTTTTCAGTTTCGGTTTCTGAATTTGCCTTTTTGTATCTGTTCTGGATAATCAACTACAGAGGTTGTGTGGATGTTTCATGAGTATAGTCTTGAGTATAAACCAAGGTTACTCCCCCCATGATTAGTTATGTAAGCACTACAGGAAAGAAACGAACATAACCTAAACTAACTAGCAACAAGAATCAAGGGAAAATATTTGGATTGTATTTCAGTTTCAATAGCATGATAGCTTTTGTATACTGTGTCACAAGGGTACTGTAAGCGTGATACTAGTGTAATAATGAACTCTAATAATAGCTAATAAACATAACTAGGATAGCGAAGGATGTGGAGAAGGTTACACATCAATTAATACATTAAAAGTGAAGTTAAATAAGGTATTACATGGGGATTGTGTTTCAGATTTTGAAACTTTTGGGCTTCTGTATAAGTGGGTTTAGGGGTATTCTATGGCCTATTTTACCACTATACAAGAGTTAAAATATTGCTCACCTATTTATCTAAGGAAGGAATACACATTAGACAAGTTATATCTATGTTCTACAAACTTGTTACATAATTACCTCTTAAAACCGCCCTAAAACATTAATTAAGGAAAAAGGGCTTAGTTAACATATAAATAAAAAAAATATCCTAGGAGTAAGTTAAGCCTAGAATTAATGTATGTGAAATTCTAAGAGTCAATATAAACTAAGCATGTAACAACATACTTAGGGAATAACATACGATATAAAGTGTCGTCACATAAAATAATAAACTGACACATTGTTTTAATTAACTCTAGGACCGTAGCGAGCTCCGACCGGGACTTCGAGTGTAAGACAACTCGTGCTTTCGATTAAGGTATGGACATGTGTGGTTCGTATGTTGCCGTGTTACACGGCTTGTGTGTTGTGTGCTCTGTGTGAAAAAGACCTTAAGATTAAAGCATGTAATTGGATTGCTTGCTTATCGTGTTATATGACTTCTATATCATTGTTGTATATTATTTGAGCGCACACAGTAGTTTAGTCCCTTCGCGTTTATGGAAATTGAGATGAAACACTGTGAACTGCGAAAACAAAGAAAATTCTATAAAAAGGGGAAACTCCTCTCTAACCATGGAGGACATACCTCGACACCCACTATGGTGTCTACTCATGAATGATAATGAAGAGAAAAGCTCAATTGGTGGGACATGAGAATAACCCGGGAAGACGACATCTCGGGCCGCGCGGTATGGAATATTCGGAGTTGGTATCTGCATCAGATCCTTCGCCCTTCTATGTGGAGCACATCCTGGAGTCTAGAAGCGACTCCGCTTTCCCGGCGCATGACGTCGAATGGGGGAGCGACAAATTGGTGGAGCTTATCCTGGAGTCTAGAGGCGACTCCGCTTTCTCGGCGCATGACGTCGGAATGGGGGACTAGCTATGGAGGAGGCGTCCTCCAACGTGTGGTAACAAAAGAACTCTCAATCAATCTATAAAGAAGCAAAGAAAGACGGGCACCCATACTCTATGGTCACGGGAATCAGCCTACATCCCCAGACCTGGTGCAAGAAAGAGAAAAGAAGTACACATGATGGAAACAAAGAAAAAGAGACGAAAACACTCAACATTGAATGATCCCACTGTGTGGATCATCATTATTCAAACCCTATGTAAACTCTACTTGTTTTACATGCTTGGGGTGTTTGGTGTTATCTCTATGCCCAACGTGTTGTGTGTTGTTATGTTATATGCTGTGTGTTATTGCTTTACTATTGCATGAAATTGGACTTAATCATATTCGACCAAGTAGTCGTGTAGCCCGGTAACATGCGGGCTTCACACGTTCATACTCAACATAGTTTTGCTGAGTCCTTTATTTTTACAGGTATGAAACGGGAAGCAGGCGGAGAGTAAGCAGGGTGACTACCGTAGGGGTAGTCTGTATGGGCAAGACCTTTATGTAGTATGTTTTAATATATGGGTTGTGACTTTGTAATACTAAACCCTAGTTGTACTTTCGGTTTATGTTGTTGGATTAAGAATTTATGTTGTAGACTCTCGGTACTCAGTTTGTATCTTCTGTTTTGGACTTGTTTTTTGTTATGGTTTAATTCCAGTCATTTAGACCGCAGCTTAGTATTGATGGTGTTGTTAAGTCAACCACATGGGTGGTTGACGTCTGTGACACCCGGTTGGAAATGTGACTCCACTGTATCATCATTTGGCGCATCGTTTGGATTTCGGTTTGGTTAATCGGGGGTGTTACAGTAGCATAACAAAATATAATTCGCAGTGGAAAATAAAACTAACTAACGTTGGTGTTACACGCCGTTACCCACCCATGTGAGTAACAAGGCAACCTTACTCCATCCATCAACTTCAACTCCTCACCGCTGTGATGAACAGATACTGAACAATCTTAAACTTACAATCCAAATCCAAACTGAGCAACTAAACCAAATACAACATACTCCATAATACAGTACATAATAAAACTAAAAGGTGTTTATTGAAAACACATCAGCTACCCTGTATCCCGCACTCCAGCTTGTGTCCTCAATCAGTAACCTGAAATGTTTGGCCCATTGAAGGGCTCAGCAAACTATATGCTGGTATGTTAAATGTAGTCTTAAATCATTTGGATCCCTTAAGTCTTTTAGCCATCTTGATATTAGATTCATTACATGTTGTACCGGTTTACAATAATAGAAATAACCGTAAATGTTAAATAAGTACATAATAGTTCACCTGACAATATCATCACATAATAGTAAACAGCAACCAAATAATCAAACACCAATAATCCATAACAGTAACCAAACAAGATACGCGTATTAATTAACTCTACTTGTTAGTTGACCTTATGGCCCTTATCCTTTTAACCAATCACTTAAACCTTCCAATTAATTTCCACCTCGGGCGTCATGTTAGGACAACCCTTAATAACTTATTAATGGACAGTAGTCCCCTGGGTTCCAAAGGAACCGTTGCCAGCTGACCCTAAGGCCCTGGATATTTATTTGCCTTAAAGGCGACCAATTCGGTCGAAACCTGTGCACCAACAGTAGTGCCCTCTGCCATCATCGAATGTGGATAATGGATTCCCTTGAGTGACTCTTGATAGTAGTCCCTCGTAGTGATCACGATGCGCAACCAGATAGTCGAAACTAGTTGGATTCCTCTCTTTGTAAGTTAGCCCTTTAGTCAGTGATACAATATCCAATCCTTGAGTTAAGACTATAACAGTTGACCATCAGTTAGGTTCTCGTAATACCTAAAGGTCATCTAGTCTTGTTTCAGTTTAGATGTATAAACTTCCAGTCATAAGACGTTCGCGTAAAATAAAACGCAATGGTGTCGAGCAATACAGTATACAAGATCATATACATAAATCACAGATATCGCTCTTAACAATTAAACACACAACGTCTGGACCTCAGGAAAATCCTTAGGACATTCCGACCACACAATTAACATACCGTTCACCGTGAAAATTGCTAGCTTGACAATACACGATCAGTAATTTCTCCCCGTAACGCTGTTATATATACATGCAATACCGGTAACATTAATACAACTAGCGTTAACTATTACAGTACTTTTAATACAGAACTATTACCGTAGCATACTAACCTCATATGTTCTTTATTTCTCCCTGTTATTTAACAGTGGTTCGAGGTAGTTTAACAGTTCGTTATTTTATGTAGTAACTACATGTGATAATGAATTTCCATTTCCTTAATTATGTACTCATAATTATTTCCACTTATTCTATATATTAATACAAGTTGGTTATTTTTATTATAACCACAATTATTTTATAAACTTTACATTATACTCCATAATATACCATAATACATTATATTACTTAGTTTTAATTCCTTTCTTTATTAAATTCCAAAACCAACCTTATAATTTCGGTAATTATTTATTGGACACATAACTTTTGTAAATTACTAAATAACCACATTTAACTTTCGCTCTTGACATATAATTTTTCCATATTTACAATTTAACCCCAAAACTTTATATAAGTTACATATTAACTTATAAACTATAGTTTTAATATTTAATTTCCTTAAATAACCGAAATGACCCATATATTTCCACAAATTATGTTTTCGCCCTATGTTCAATTCGGTTTTACATATATACTTTCATAAATTACATATTCACCCCAAAACTTTTATAAACTTAATATTTTATGTCATAAATCATTTTAACCCAAAGTTTTTGGTCAACACTTTGACCAAAGCCTAATTTCATAATTAATACTTTAATATACCCAGAATATCATATGTAATTCGGTTATACACTATATTTTCCAGAAATTACCAAATAGCCCCAAAACTTTATAAAATGTTATCTTAACACTTAAACACTTGTTTAATTTAACCAAAATTCATAATATTAATTCCTACCTTATATTATATCATAACTATGTCAAATAAGTCCTTTAACTCTCGGCATTTATTATTAGTACACTAATCTTTTCAAAATTTACAATTTAGCCACATAACTTAATAAACTAGCCTTTTAAATACTTGTAGCTATTTTTAATATTTCCCAAAATTTATAATATAAGCTAATATACTTATATTCTTCAAAAATCACCAAATGAACTCTTTTATTCTCGGCTTTAATAAATATTTATCATATGGTTTTAAAACTTGTTTATATCTTATAATAAGTATATATAAATGTATATAAGCCATATAACACTTCTAAAAATTATGCTAATGGCTTAGAATGATTATAAGCCCAAAATAAAACATTTAACTCCTAGGATATTCGGCTTGAATATATATGCATCTTAATTAAATTTTGTGACACAAATATATACCTTAAGGTAATAATCTTACCTTGTATGTTATAAATTATTTTCTTGGTAATATAACCTATTGTTTTCGGCCTCAATGTATCTAAGGTTTGTACATAAATTTTTTACTAAAGTTTGAAGCTTAAATCAAACTTAAACTTAATATATTTAATTATAGAAACTTACTCCTTAAATCAAGATGATTCTTGCACTTGATTTGCTCTTGGATTCCAAGCTCCTCCAATGCTATATTGTTGTAGAATTTTCGACCTCCATGTATAGGTTTAGGAGATCCAAGTGTTAGACTTTTAACAAGGATTTATAAGTAAGTTTTGGAGTAGTTTACAAGAGTTTACCTTAGGTATTTATCAAGGAATTTTCGGTACACCTTGGGATGATTGGAGATCCAAGTTTCCTTCATGAAATGATGAAGAGAACATAGGTTTATAAGCTTAGAATTTTCGGACATTAACTTAGGTATTCACTAGGATTTTCAAACATGAAAATATACCTTAACTTGATCTTGTTGTTCCTTGTGTTGTTGTTGAATCAAGGCAACCCCTTGGAGTACTAATGCTTGGCGAAAATTGTATGGTTACTAGGATGATTCTTGCTTCAAGACTTGTTGGAAGTTGCTAGGAATTTAACACAAAAATAGAGTTTAAGGTGAAATCTCCATTAATGGAGCTTGAAGCTCACAAGAAGAACTAGCTAAGGAAGAAAGAAAAGAGAGAAGATAGAAGCCTTACCAATTCAGCCAAGTGAGGAGCAAAGAGAGGCTAGCTCACGTAATGGATTAAGAGAAGGGAAATGAAGGAATCTTGACAACAATGTCAAAGTTGGCTAACCTTTTCCTTTGTTTATTTGCATGACTCTTAGATCCATAAAGCCTCCTAATCAGCTAGACTTTCGGCACATGACAAGAAGAGAAGAATGACTTTGTGTGTCAATTGGGACAAGATGACAAGGGCAAAGGTAGGTAGTTGTTTCTTTTGAATTTTCTAAGTTGAATACCCATGCTAATGTTGTCTTATTTTCCTTGTAGTTTTCGGCAATGGTGTTGTATATAGGCATTTGATTTTTGTCATTTGAAGACATGAGAACATGCCTAGTTAGGTAGATGTTTTATTTGACTAATATCCAGCAATCAAACTTGCTTTTGTCTTGCTTAATTTCGGCAGCCATAGGCTAGAGGATGGGTAGATTAACTTGTTTATTGTCATGTCTAAAAGCTAGATCTAGTTTGTATTTAATTCATTACTTTTGCAAAGCTAATCACCTTGTTGTTTCCTGCAGGTTTTCGGAAATAAGAGAGGCTACCAAGACTGATATTCCTTGAGATAATGTCACATGGTATTGGAAGGATGAGTCACCATGTCATTAGACATTTTTCTAAGCTAAAATCTAGTCAAATTCACCCAAAAAGACGCCCCCTTGTGTGCCCATGTGCGACTGATTTTTAATTTGATTCCTGTCACACTATATTGTATTAAGATCATATTGTAACATGTTATAAGTCACAACATTTATTTGGTACATTTATACCAAGGTAAAAGATGAAAGTTTCTAAGGTAAAATGTTGATTTTATAGTACTTTTTGATCTGAGTTTAGGCCCTACTTGTGCTATGATTTAGCACTGGATTTGATTGATTTAGATGGTCAATTCATCCCCATTTAAGATTCCCTACTCGTGGCTCCTCAAAACTTCAAGGTAATAGCGTAGAACGCGTTTTTATGGCACACGAAGGTGCGTTTTTGTGCTTTAAGGATATTCTGGAAAATAAGTAGTCGCTACGAGTTCCAAGTGTTTATAAACATTGTTTATGATCAATAATGATATATTAAGGTGTTACATTGAGTTATATGGGGTTATATCAACTCATGACACAATTCCCGGGCTACCGGGACACTCCCGGGGCAAAACAGGAGCGTTAAGAATTTCTCCCGAGCACTTTGTGTATTTTTGAAAAAGTAGCTCGAGCATTCTCTTTAGAATGATGAATAATGATGATAGGAACTCTAAGAATGAATTATATAGGAGTTCGTGCCACTTCGGCATATCTCCGGGGCATTCCCGGGGGTTTATGGGGCCCCGATCGGGCACCTCCGAGCATTTTGCGTTTAACTGAGAATTTTGCGTGAGGACTTCATCTTAAATATTTAATAAAGTGTTATGGTGCATTTGGAATGAAGTGTAATGCTTTATTTCATCTAATAAAGTATTTCCGGGTGTTTCCGGGACTTTCGGGCCTTAAGGGAACTCCCGGGCCTTTTGTATTTTTACTCAGTTTTAGATGAGGTCCTGTGTTGTAAAGGTCATATAATGATCCTTGATTGACTCGGTATGAGTTTATAGCTTATCTAAATTTGGTTAGCTTAAGGTCCGGCTTAACGCCCGTTTTTGACCTTAAGGAGTTTAGGTGTGTTTTTAACGCCTAAGTGTTTATGTATTTTCTTAGGGTTTCATAATCCCCCAAATAATATTTATTTCCCATTATTTAATTATTTAAAGGTTAGGGGTATTTCATTACTAAACTTTATATAAACACATGGACATAAGTGGAGCATAGTAAAGGAGGAAAATCAACCTACAATTGATTTATCATGATATACACATCTTCATGAACAAAGAACACAAACACTTAAGGAAAAATATACCTTAAGAAGTCAAAATGACTTGTGAGTAAAATATCACTTGTAACACAAGTGTATACACCTTTGGACACTAAATAACACATGTTATACATGTTAACACATTAAACAAGTCCAAGATATACATGATGTGCAAAAAGAACATCAATATCAAAGGTGAATCAAAGTATACATTTTTACTAGTTTTAATGAATGGTAAAGTATACCAATTCCTTAAGAAAACGTATTTATACACTTAAGGATGAATAAATCATGTTGGTAACAAACTAACACATGATATAAGTCCAAATGTACAAGTTATAAGTCATAACATTAAAAATGAAGCAAAAGAGACCATCTTACCCTTGGAGCAAGATGTGGCCGGCAATGCCCAATAATATGGCTGCCAACTTGCAAAAGCTGAACCAAAAAGTCTTAATTAGGTGGCTTTAGTCAACAAACACTAAATTATACACATGGTTTACCAATAATGCCTTAAAAGTCTTATTCTTCTCTTTCCTCCTCATTTCTTCCTTGGCTGCCGATTTCAACACTCCAAATCCTCTCTTAGTCTGCTACTAGACAGCCAAGAACAAGCTTGGAAAGAAATCCATTCCTAAGGCATAAGGCAAGCTCTTAATTCATATGATAGTTCATTCTCTTCCTTTTTTCATTAGCTATCCAATGGTCTAAGATTCATCTCCTTCCACCCACGTAACTAGGCTGGATCTAAGTTGCAAGAAAGGGTTATTTTCGGCTGGAACTAAGGTTGGGGAAGAAAGTAAAGCAAAGTCATTTCTAAAGGTAAAAATATGCTCTAAGCACCTACCTTCTTCTCTATTGTTGTTCTAACTGATTCCTATCAACTAAACCTTCCATAATCTTCATATTTACA
This sequence comes from Limonium bicolor, assembly GCA_023374045.1. Lineage (NCBI taxonomy): Eukaryota > Viridiplantae > Streptophyta > Magnoliopsida > Caryophyllales > Plumbaginaceae > Limonium > Limonium bicolor. Next base: position 159,499,957 of record CM041779.1, read on the forward strand.
TGCTAGAACCGTTGGTGAACCTTCATCCACTTGAAGTTGGCCAAAACCACCCAAAAACACCTTAAAAAGGGGTTTAAAGAGTAAGTATTCTAGCTTCTGTACAAGTGAGTTAATCCGCCACTTTGGCATGCTTTTATTAAGGGATTAACACCCTTAATTCCTCTAGAAAATAGGGCTTTGGAACACTTGGTAACAGCTTTAAATCTTAAGGTAAAAATCCATGTTTTAAGACCTTTAATGACTCTTATGGTTAGTTTCAGTTTTAAGCTGAGCCATAACCTTTACTCTCTGTTTAATGCAAGTCAAGAGGTGTATAAGCACACCTCCAAACTGCCGTGACAGTACATGGAGTGATAGGTTGCTTAAAGTCATTTTTAAGGTGAGAAATCTAGTTTTTCATGGCTTAAAATTACTCTTATAGTTGGTTCTGTTTTTGGAACCTAACTATATCTTATTATTACTGTTAGAAATTAATTAGAAGTTGTCTAAACCAAGATCTCAAGCAGGCGTGACCATACAAGCTTTAAAAAGCTTATAAATCAAGGTATAACACTCTTAACTATATATTATATGCTTTAAAGCTTATGGTATATATTGTGCCAAGAGTGGACTGGTTAAAATGGTTAATTTAAACCTAAGGGTGACCAGAAATGACTTAGTTAATATAAGCTAGTCATTTAGAGGATTTAATTAACATAATGGTCAAATTAAGACATTATATGGAAAATTGGTAAATATGGAAAAATTGGTGGTAAGGCGGTGAGTTAAAGTATTTTTGAGACATTTAAAGTGTAATTTATTTTGCAAGTTCAAGGTTGTAATAAGGCCATGTCATTAGGCCATTTTATTTAAGTTTAAGAGCCTATTTAATTTTATTTATGCATTTAGCATTAAGTTTGGGGTTAAAAGGTAATTACAAAAAATATAAGGTCGTAGGCTTTATTAGGTTGAAGTTTGGTGTTTAAAATGAATTTAAATAAAAATTATAACACCTTATAAAGTTTTGTTACAAAATTGTAAAAATAGGAAAGTTTGGGGTATATATAGTAATTACAGAAAGTTTGGGTTTCAAACTGAATTTAGAAGTCAAGGTTGACTATATAGGAGACTTTGACCAAGTTTAGGAATTTATGGAATTAAATACTAACTTATAATAAGTTAAGTATGAAATTGTAAAAGATTTATAAATATTGGGGTGAAATGGTGATTTTCGAAAATAATGGGTACCAAATGGAGTTTAGAACAAACCTTGGGTTATTAGGAATTTTTAGGAATTTATTTGGTTGAATTTGGAGTTAGTATGAATTATATAAGTATAATATATGATATTTTATATCATTGTTACATTTGGGTAACATATGGGGTAAAACCGTAAATACTGAAAGTATAAGGTTAGGAATGATGTTTATAACCTTTTGGTATAGTTTGGTAATTTTTGGAATTATATATGAGGTTTTATTAAGATATATGTATAATATATAGTTTTAATGACATAAGGAAACTATATGTTATAAAATGGGGTGACTTGGTGAATATAGAAAGTCAAGTGGTGGAAATTAATTTAGAACAGACCATGGGGTCTGTTCGACTATTTTAAGGTTTAAAGGTTATAATATAAGGTATATATTATAAGTGTAACAAAGAGATAATATTTGGGTTGATTATGTAATTTCTGAAACTTTGGTGGAATTAAATAAAAACCGACAACCAGATGGGCTGTTTGGTATTTTGTAACATTTTATAACTATAGGTTATAAATGTTTTAATGATTTAAATATCATAATGTATGTTATATAACTATGATGTAACATCATATAATTAATGTGGTGGATTTTGTAAATATTAAAGAACATAAGTGTTGTTTGGTAATAATGAGTATTTTAGAATAAGAATTTATAATATGGTTTATAATGTTATAAGAGTTGTAACATTTATAATATAAGAAATATTCATTAAGGAAGAATGAATATATTATAAAGGATTACCATATAATAAATGGTCCCATAAGTTGCTATTCGCAGTACAAAATTACTAATCACCGCAATACATTTTTTTTAAATCATATTAACGTTGTAAACATGTAATGATGTGTCCATGTGTTTTTTTTTTCAAAAAATGATATCTGAAAGTAATTTAACCCAAGAAGTTTGTAGTTGATTAGTACCGAATTTTGCTAGTTACTTTTTTGTTGTAATCAATACTGGAATCTTTTTTTTCTTTTTAAAAAGTGTTGGATTACATTTTTATGTGTTTACACTATTAATATGATTTAAAATTAATTTTTACTGAGATTAGCAAAAACTTTACTATTTGCAGTACAAGTTTTTTTTCACCAAACTTAGTTGAATAAGTTGGAATATTGTGGGGAGACATTTTTTTCTGAAACAATGAGAATTGAATGACCAAATTCAGTCACAATGAGTAAAACAAAGTTAGACAACTAAGTTAAAGAAAACCAAAGTTACAATAACTAGGTTAAAGAAAACTAAGTTACAACACAAATTAAAGAAAACTAAGTTCAACAACAAAGTTACAGAAAAACTAAGTTAGAAAGAGTTACAACATAATTGATATTATCAATCATCATTACTACCAACTGACTCATCACTCTCACCTTCATATGAATTGGAGAGTGATTCGAGTTCCACCAAAATGGAACTGTCATGCACTTCATTGCTTGCAACTGACTCCATTGAAAAGTCACTGTGGTCTTCATATGAATCTAGGAGTGATTCTGCTTCCCACAAGATTGAACTATCATACACCCCCACCCAGTCATTACTTTCAGTAGATTCTTCTTGGTTGTGGAGTTCCTGGTTGTGGAGTGATTCATTCTCCACCATTGAATATCACTATGTTCTGTATCAGAAAGGGATATGATATTAGAAATGTTTTTAGAATTTGACTGGTTGTGGAGTGATTCATTCTCCACCATTGAAACATCACTCTCTTCTGTATCAGAAAGGAATTCATGCTCCCATATGATATTAGAAGTGTTTTCGGAATTTGATGAGTGACTCATGATAATGTGAATGGGTTGTGAATTTGAAGGAGTTGGTGGTGTAGAAATATGAATTGTAAAGAATCAGTAGCAACTCTACTCCTTTTATAAGAAAGCACAAGCTCCAGATTTTTGCTTAAACATTGTGCTTGTGTCTGATAGTGACTCTGTCCTTAAAGTTGATGCTGGAGCTAATAGTGAGTGTGTCCTTACATGTATTCCCCATAAATTTGTGAAATGTCATTTCGTACCTTGTATAGTCTTATATGGTGGTTGTGTGTGATCATGTCTAATAGTGACTGTGTCCTTACATGTAATGCTGAAGCTAAATAGCCATGTAAGAAGGCACATACTTGTATTCCCCATAAAATTGAAATGTCATTTCGTACCTTGTATAGTCTTACATGGTGGTTGTGTGTGATCATGTCTAATATTGACTGTGTCTTTACATGTAGTGCTGAAGCTAGATAGCCATGTAAGAAGGTACATACTTGTATTCCCCATAAAATTGAAATGTCATTGTGTACCTTCTGTAATCCTATAAGGAATATTATGGGTTGGCATACTAGAATGCAGTAGTTGTGTAATAATGTACATGCATGTCATCCCTTTTAAAAATAAGCAATTTACACACACATTTACACACACACTCGTGTCAAATTAAAACACTAAGTGAGCTCACTCGTGTCAAGTTGAGACACTAAGTGAGCTCACTCGTGTCAAATTAAGACACTAATTGAGCTCACTCGTGTCAAATTAAGACACTAATTGGCTCACTTAGTGTCTTAATTTGACAAGATTTTTGGCATTTTGTATTTCCAATACATGTGGATATTCAGTTCTCATGACGTAAACATTGGTTTTATTTCGTTTGGAAGAATGGTTCTACATATAGCGTTCTTCGGTTTCATATAGCGTTCTTTGGTAGATGTTTGGATGTGGAATAAACGTGTTTGTCCTTACTGTACAAATACTTACCTTCGCAGCGGATATTACTTACTCAACGGCGGGTGTACAATGCCGTTAGTCACCACGTGACTAACAAGGCGATTACAATACTACATACTATCGGTCTGATGATTATGAACATACCGAGTGCTCTACACAATACATTACTTTCCCTTGCATACCAATCCATAATTCGATACAACTCCAATACAATACTAAACCGAGTATACTACAATCCCTAATTTTACCGATACAGTTTGGACTTCCAAATTTCCCCATACATTACAGGTTCCATCCCTTCCATACTACTACCCATGCTTACATAGCAGTCCCCGTCCTACTCTCTCGAACGGTGGTCAGCTTCGAGTACCTGCACACTAAAAACGGTCCCCCGAGGGGGTCAGCTTACGCTGCATATGAAATCCGCATATACCGCGTGCTAACCGCGGTACGCCGACTACTTTGGGTCGGATATACATGGAGTTCATTTTACATGCATACATACATACTCATACTACAACAATACAATCAAAGATACCTACATAAATATACAAGTTCAATACTTACTAGGGAATACAATTCAATAGTCAACCATTCGCCTTTATTATACATTCATTACTCTTCGTACTGTGTTCGATATTCGTTACTCTACTCATACTCGCTCCTTACTCTTGCATACTCATCGCTCCATGTTCAATACCTTACTCGTACACAATCCTTACTCTGTACTCGTTACTCTACTGGTGCATACTCACTACTCAATTCTCTATACTTACTCTTACATACTCGATACTCAATGCTTACTCATACATACTCAATACTCGGTACTCATTACATACTCATACTTGCTTCTTACTCGATACTCATTACTTGGCCTCTGGGCGAGTCATACACAAGACTCACCCCCGGACCTACAATACGAGGGATATACGCTTAGCTCCTCAAATACTCAAATGTCCGTACTACCGGACTACTCGAATTCCCAACACTCTTCTCTCGGAGTATATTACAATCTCGTGGATTAGCCTAGAAGTATCTCTCTCGATAACCTCTGTTAGCTTAGGGAATTACCACCGCCTAGTATCCTCAGATTTAAGGGTTTCCCCAACATATCGAATACTCTCTCGTTCGGGGCGTACTTACATCAGTCGAGTCCTCTCATAATGGGTCGACTAATTACTAAAGGGTTTGGAGATCCCTCCTCATTCTTTGCTACTCTCATGGTTCATGTTTTGCGCCAAGATTAATTCCTCTAATAGAGGTTACTTATATACCTCCACTACTTTTCGTTTGTGGATTATTCATTTCGTTTCTCCTACCGTTATCGGGAGGTTATTACTCCCGTACACTCTCTCACATTCTAGTGAGTTCATTGATTTACGTTATCGTTTATTGGTTCGTTGGTTTAGTGTGTTGCTACGGTTCCATTGGTTCACACAGGACTCTTACCACGAGTCAATACACAATAAGACTCATCTATGAGTCGGTCTACGCACTAAGTGAGGCCACACAATCAATCAAGAGAGGTTAGCTCAATCAACATACAACAAGACATGCAACGAAAGGCAATAAACCGTTTTCATGCTTTAGTCTTGATTAGCCGGCATACAGCACACAAATCAACGTAACTCGGTTAGCATACGGGGCATGAGGAAATCATACCTTTCACCGGAGTTAGCTTTATCATGTGTTCCCTTGTTCCTTGGTTCACACTTGTTCCACTGATAATGTTTTCAACATTATTATTAATACTATGCTCATACGATATACAAGTAATTACTACTCCCTTACTTACCCCGTTATCCCGGTACACTTAATGTTCTTATACTTACAACTTCCTTAACTTGTTTCCTTACTCACATGTGCATTTCCTCATCCTTTCCTTCCATTAATGTTGTGTTACTACATTTACATATACCTATGTGTATAGGCATATACTTATATACATATGATAACTCTAATCATATATATTTTTTTTTGTTTTGGCTCGACCGACCTTACCCAGGGTCGGTCCCAAGGTCGGTCGAAGTCAGTAAGGAATTACGCTGGAAAATTACAGGGCCGACCGACCTTGCAAGTCCGGTCCCAAGGTCGGTCCATTCCAGTGAGTTACTTAACGAAAATTTTAGCCCGACCGACCTTGCAAGTTCGGTCGCAAGGTCGGTCCATTCCAGTAGCTTACGAGACGGAAAATTTTTGAGTCGACCGACCTTGCAAGTCCGATCGCAAGGTCGGTCCATTCCAGTAGGTTGCATTACGGGAAATTCTTCTGGCCGACCGACCTTGCATGTCCGGTCCCAAGGTCGGTCCGTTCCAGAAGGTTTCCGTCCTTTGCAAATCTGGGCTTGACCGACCTTGCAAGTTCGGTCCCAAGGTCGGTCCGGCCCAGTACTTCAGTTTTCATTTCTGTTTTCAGTCCTCTCCTTTACCCATTACTTCCCCATTGTTCCTACACTTGGTCCCACATATTCTAACACTACTTAGGCCCTCAAAATTGCCTTAGCTCATCCAACAATTCCTTACTCTTTCTAAATCCACATACACAATTTCTCCTCACTTCCTTTCAATTCTTACAATTGTTTTCTTTACTCTCATGCCACAGATTTTCATCTTACCCTTTACCATTCCATACTCCCTCTACCAATGCTACTCCTAGTATCCCAAATACATTTCCAAGCAAATACAATATCTATACCCAAGTCCAACATTCCTTTACCAATTCTTGCACATTAATTTCTCCTAACTTCTCCAATGTATTCTTATACACTTTGCTACAGATTTTACACTTCTTATTTCTCATACTACAGTTACCATTCCAATGGTCATTAAACATCTCTACTATCCCCAACACATATCTTGGTTCTCCCATTCACCAAGTCATCCACAAATGTACATATTCCTACCAAAATTTTGCCATAGTTCACCTACAATCCTCACTTATCCACACATATCCATTTCACCAAAATCATTCCTATTCTAGCCATACCCATACAAGGGTCCTACCAGCACACATACTAAGCAATCTTAATACATCAATACCCATCAATCACAATACCAATACACATACTCATTACACTTGGCTCCAAAACCTTCAATTCAAATACTTGCTCTTAAATACTCAAATTTCACAATCCTCAATACTAGTACAAGGTTTTGGGTTCTTTAAATATTTTACCCATTCCCATTACTCTAATGCAATAGAATTTACATTAGGAAGGAGCTCTTACCTTGAGCTTTTGATTCCTTCATTTCTTTTCCATTTCTTCTCCTCTCTTTCTTGCACAAATCGATCACATGGGGAATGGAGTTGCCAAACTCCATTCCCATCACCCAAAGCACATCAAACAAGTATAATTAATACACTAACCCTTAGATTTATGCTAGTTCATTGAAGTGTTCAAAATACAAATTTCTAGGGTTTACCTTTGGAGTGCTTTAGGAGGGGTTTTAGCCCTTGGTTCAAGAAGGTGTTCTCACCACCATTGGAGGGTTGAAGCAAAGCTCCAAAACAAGAGGAAAAACAAGGTAAGAGAGAGAGGCAAAAATCGGCCATACCAAGGAGATGGAGAAAGGTAAGGTTTTTCATGGAGATTTTTACCTTGTTTGAAAGAGGAGACTCCAAGCTTCACAATGGTGTGTTTTTCTCTTCAAATGGGGAAAACCCATGGAGATGAAACTCACCCTTTTCGAATTTTGAAAAGATAGAAATGTAGAGGAGGATGAGGAGAGTTCAAATATGTGTTTTGTTTTACATTTGGAGCTCAAATGGAGCTAGAGCTTGAGGAAGAAGGAAGGAGAGCCATGGAAGCCATGGGAGAGCTCTCAAAATCGCCCAAATGAGAGAAGGGAGGAGGGAGACGGTGAGAGAAAAGAGAATGGGGGAGAGAGAAGAGGAAAAGTGAGAAATGAGAGGTGAGAGAGTGTTATTTTACTTTTTGTACTTTTACCTTTTTGCTTTTTGATTTACTTATTTGTTACTTGTGTGTGTGTGTGTGAGGGAGAGCTGTTTACATTAGTAAAAACCGGCCCCCACTGTTACACTAGCTGGAGCGTTTTTCGTCTTTTACAGAAAACGCTCGTTATTTTACCCGGTTTGATACTATTCACTAACCGGCCCGTTTCCGGAATTTCCTCGTTTCTTTATTTTTATTGGTTATTAATCTTCCATAAATGCTTAATAATTAATATTTCAATGATTTATAATTTTACGGGTTCGTCTAACCACTTAAAAATCACGTTTTCGGGTTTCCTCGAAAAACGTGCGCTAAAGCTCTTTTAGCGTTTTAATATATTTCTTGGATCCGTTTTCTTTGGGAATCATTCCCGTATACTAATTAGGCATGAATAAGCCTTAGGAATACTCACGATACTATAACCGAGGTCTCGTACCTCCTATGGTTATTTAACGCTCATTTTAGCGTTTTCCGCTTTCTAAGCATTTTTCTCATTTCTTTTTGGATTTATTTTCTTTACCAAAATTACTTAGGCACTATTAGGCCCTTAAATACTATATTAGAATAATTAAATCACCATATTTAAGTTCGGGGTATTTCAGTTATACTTTTTTGGATTTATAGTCTTTGGTAGACGTTTGGACGTGGAATAAACGTGTCGTTATACTTTTCTAGATTTATAATCTTTGGTAGATGTTTGGACGTGGAATAAACGTGTTGTTATACTTTTCTGGATTTATAATCTTTGGTAGATGTTTGGACGTGGAATAAACGTGTCGTTATACTTTTCTGGATTTATAATATGTGGTAGATGTTTGGACGTGGAATAAACGTGTCGTTATACTTTTCTAGATTTATAATCTTTGGTATATGTTTGGACGTGGAATAAACGTGTTGTTATACTTTTCTGGATTTATAATCGTTGGTAGATGTTTGGACGTGGAGTTTTTACATTTTGATATATTTCAGTTATTGTGACATAAACATTACGTTCTAACCGCTTCGTAGAGTTGCCGATTCCTATATTTCATCCTTCACATGTGACTGAACTCAGGCGCATGCTGAGTATGTTGTGTCTGAATTGCTTGAAGTTGAAGCCCAATAAGGTAAATAATTGTCGATTCCTATATTTCATCCTTCACGTGATTATAGGGTTTTGGGGTTTAAATCCCAAAACACCCCGGTCCTAGACAATTAACACAAATTTTACACACGCATGAAGAAATAGTTAAATCTACTTGCCAAACTGAAAGATAAGATAGTATATACCTTAGTCACTGACCAAAGGTCAATGACGACATGCCCACCGAAGCTGGTGATGACACTAGTCAGTAGTGGACCACCGGGTACTGGCACTTCAGTAAGCCTCCAGAAAGTGGGAATAACGGGCTCCATAGCGAGAACAGCTTCCTCATCAATCGCGCTCTCCTGATCAGGGTCGTCCTCGTCTAGGCCCTCATCCTCAGATGTCTCCTCAGCCTCCTCCTCATCTATGTCCATGTCAACGGGTGCTGCAGCATCCGGAGGGGTCCGGGGGTCATGATAGCAACACCCAACAAAAGTTTGTGCCTCTGCATGCTCCACACGGTGGTCATGATAGCTACCACCAGCAGAAGTATGTGCCTCCACATGCCCCACGTGGTGGATACTCTGACCCTCTATATTGTAACTGGAGCTATGGAGCTGGGCCAGACCAGCAGATGACCAATCACCTGCAGAGGATGAAGCTTCAGGCATCCTTCTCCTAGGTATGTGTGCGACTGGATCGGAAGCATGGAATGACTGGGTAAAGGATGGGTCCATGATGGGCTGCTACTGTGGGTGATATGACGAGTGACGAGGCGGGTCAGCATGATCCTGCTGTGGCTGGAAAGATGAGTGTCGTGCAGGCTCAGCATGACCCTGCTGTGGCTGGAAAGATGAGTGTCGTGGAGGATCAATTGCAGCAGCCCGCTCACGACGGAACGAAGCAGTCATTGGCTGATCCACATTCCTGCCCTTCTTCTTTTTTTTGGGTGTAGACGTTCATCAGAACATTCTTTAGCTTATCCATCACTGCACAAGTTGAAGCAACCCAGTTAAGATGAGTTACACAAGTAAGTAATAATAAATCAACAGAACAATTATAGTATAACCCCAAAACTTTCCAAATTCATCATTGTAATCCTTAACTCTTATCTAACTTAGCCAAAACTTGAAATATAACATATTAGGTCAATATTATCTCTAAATTACATAAGACTTTTGGACCTTTACCAACCATACCCCAAACTTTAAGAAAATTACCTTTTTGACATTCGATTTACTACACTTGTTACTTAGTCACTTAAACTTTATTTTAAATTACCCAAAACTTATAAAATAAGTTTATAAGTATATTTAGGTCATTATGAATAATTTTATACAGCAACTTCACCCTAGTTCCCTCATTTTACTCTTTAACCCCAAAATTTCATAAACTTGACATTTAAGTGCTTAAACCTTATTTTAACTTACTCAAACTTATGATATAAGTTAATAAACATAAATGTATCATTATAAACTATTTTATACAGAAACATTTCGGCCCTATACATAAATATCCCTTTAATTTTCAAAAATTACATTTTAACCCCTTTTTACTTATCATTTTGTACCTAAAAGCCCTTTAACTCATTCTAATGCTTTAACTTTGTTCTAAACACATTATAAACTTAAAATACAATAAATAAAACAGTAGGTATCCGGCCTTAATAGTTACAACACCAAAACACCATTAAAATGACATTTAACCCTAACATAAGGAGTTACCTCCAAAACACCATTAAATTACCTTTTTAACATTCGATTTACTACACTTGTTAATTAGTCACTTAAACTTTGTTTTAAATTACCCAAAACTTGTAAAACAAGTTTATAAGTATATTTAGGTCATTATGAATAATTTTATACAACAAGTACACCCTAGTTCCCTCATTTTACTCTTTAACCCTAAAATTTCAAAAAATTGTCATTTAAGTGCTTAAACCTTGTTTTAACTTAATCAAACTTATAATATAAGTTCACAAACATAAATATATCATTATAAACTTTTAAAAACATTTACTATTAAAAAAAACAAGTGAGTCACCCCAATAGGCGGGGCGACACTCACTGGCTCGTGTCAAGCGCAAGGGCGAGTAGCGAACAGAAACCACCGCCGCCAGGGTGAGTCCACCCAGTTCGTGTCCATATCTGGGGCGAGTCTAGTGTTTCCGTTTCTTCAGCCGGGGCGAGTGTAGAGGTCTTGTCTTCAGACGGGGCGAGGCGCCGTCATCTCTGTGGTCGAGGCGAGCTCCATCTTCGCGTGTCGACAACAAGGGCGCGCAGCTCCAAGTCGCCTCAGGAGGCGAGGCGAACCAGCCCAGCTCATGTCAATGGCTGAGGCGAGTTCGCTGTGTTCGTTTCAGTAGCAGGGGCGAGGCGACTACACTAGTGTCGGTGGGAAGGGTGACTGAAACTCCATTAATGGAGTTTTAAGGTTTTTTTTTAGATTTTTATTTTGTAGATCTATGCAAATTTAATGAGTCTTTCAAAATTCTAACAACAAATTTGAATTCACAACATCAAGATCTATAACTTGCAAAAAAATAAAATTGAAAAACACACCGGAAAAATTTTCCGGCGGTGGTCTGGCGGCGGTCCGGCGGTGGTCTGGCGGCGGTCCGGCGGTGGTCTGGCGGCGGCTCCAGTGATCAGGAAGAGCGGATTCCGGCGAGGTAGTATGGAGGAGAGATAGTGCGTGGGTGAGAAATGAAGGTACGGGACACGTCCCGTTTATATATAACGTGCGCATTTTGGAGCGTTTTAGCAAAAAACGCTCGTTTTGACTCGTTTTCAACATATTAATGTCGTTTCATAGTAAATACAAGAAAACATCAATATCGTAACATAAAATAACAATTATAACATCCAAACGCAACAAAAACGGGTTTAACGACTTTTACTACAATGAGAGTGTTTTTACCCGAACCTGGGATTTTCAACTACGTTTTCAGTACAACGTTTCTGAAACTGTAACAATGTTTGTAATTTAATCAAACGTAACGTAAAACATCGTTTACCAATGTCAAGTCCCAATTATAACATTCTAACGCAATAAAAACGGGTTTAACGTCTTCTAATACAACGAGAACGTTTTTTACGGTTCACGGTGATGAAATGATTTAAAAAAAAAATCAAAAATCATGACATGATGTCACTACATATTTAAAACACTAAAATGATTTAAAAAAAATTTGTACTGCGGTGATTAGTAATTTTGTACTGCGAATAGTAACCCAGTACATATATATAAATAAATATATGTTATGGAGTGAGAAATACAATATGGTTCAATAACCATATAATATCATAATTAAAATGATGTGAGATAAGAAGAAAAGAATTATAAACATTAGTTAAGGAAATTCTAATGTTATGTTGTTTATAGAATAACAAGGAGTTAAATAATTCAAAGTATTTTAAATATGGATTATACAACATTACATTTGGAAAGACTAACCTTAGGAAAATAACTACTAAGGTGAGATGTATAATATATGATCAAAACTATACACGCAATATAGTGACAAACTATATCATATACAATGTATATTAAATTACATGCGATAACGAATGTTGAGTTAAGTATATTAATATACCACGACGTAAACGTGCATGTAATATTACGTTAACTAATCCCGAGTTAAACCGAAAACCCGACAAACGTTGTTAGTAATTAACGGGGAATGAACCGGGAGGGATTAGCGACGGTACGGGCTACCGTAGAGTAATGTTGTTATACGGGATACTAATCTGTAGTGTTATAAGTATTATTAGACTGTTAGAGACGATGCGAGGAGCATTGTACCTAGCTGATTCATACTCCACCGTTCTAAAATCAGGGTGAACGGTATGTTGTTATGTGTCTCTGATTGTCTCTGAGGGCTTCCTCAGTTCAGAATTATGTGCGAAATCTGTGATAAGATTGTTTGTCTAAATGTGTGAATTAATATGCATGAACTGTATATTTAAGCTGCTTATTATTTACAGTTTTTGCGATAACAGTATTGGTTCGTATATATGAACCTATATATAAACGAACTAGCGGCTATGGTGCTATCTTATATGTGTAATATAAGGAACGTCAGAAAAACGTTGTAGCACTAGGATAATAAGATATGTATATTATCCGAGACTTAATTACGGAGCATTGGCCTTTCTAAACGCCGCTCTTGTATCTAACACTGGATTCTACTTCGGATTGGACTAATGACCTTAGTCTGCTTTGTTAGAAAATTGGTAATGTGATGCGATGCGATGGTATAGATGTAACAAAGCCAAGAGGATGTGGCTCTTGGTGCGCGCTGTGATCACAAACGATACCAGGATGTCCGCGTACGGGTCCGTAAGTATCAAGAAATTTCCCGCGAACTAGAATGGTTCGTTGGTCGGAGACTCTACCGTTGGAGTGGCTACTGCCGTGGGTGACCCACCATAATATATGGGTAATTTAGAGACACGTCGTTTTAACGAGACGTTGTCACCATGTATAACTGAACAATTACGAACAGCTTGTTAGCTCGTACATTTGGTGAACAGTATTGGGCTTTTATGCCAAAGATGGAAAATGATACTTGTTTATAATTCTCATTATTCCGCCTTGTTGTTCATTTGTTATACTGTGTGGTTTTATGTTGTGTGAAATGCATGATAATGGTTGTGTTCTATTGTATGGTTATATTGTTATTGTTTACAGTTTAAATATTAAAATGGTATTGCATGTAACGAATCCCATGCTCTCGACCAAATAACTGAGGGGGCATGACGGGGCATGTGATGACATACTCAGCAGGGGCTGATTCCCTACCACAACCATGTTTATTTTCAGGATACTAGCTGTTTGTCGACGCAGGGCGCGACACTTGTGGAGTAGACATCGGTACGGTTTGTTATAGTGGTTATATTGGACTCGGGTTTGGTGAACCGAGGTGTATTTTCGCTTAGACGCTCACGTGTACAGATTTATGTGTAAGGTGGTATTATGTTGTAGTTCTTTTGGTATTATCTAAACTGCTATCTATCTCTTGTGGTCACTGCGGGAAAACGTTTCGTATGTTGATTATCAGGTAACGTGTTATCACTCGTATGGGCGAGTGGTAATGGTAACACCATTAGTACGACAGTTTGTTATTTACCGCTGCGATTTAGTTATTAAGTACGACGTTTATTATGACAATTAGGAGCCGAGTTAGTATGGGTGTTACACCAAATCACCAAACTCCTACCAGAACAATTATTTCGGAACCAAACCTGGACAGCTTCCGGAAGGATCCACCGGAAGAAACCTAGCATAACAGACAACTTTCACCTGAGACAACATCAAAGGTTAAAATATAGACAACTAATAAAGCTATGGTTTTCTGAGGTTTTTCAGGTAGTATATGAGAGACGAGTTGTGAATGCCATAGGAGTAGTGGCTGGTCGGAAATGTGAGAGCTTGGATCTGTCCAATAAATATGATATATTTTTCTTGAGACGAATATAACACATGTGCGTTATGCTCAACTTGAATACCCAGAAAGAAATGCAATGCACCCAATTCTTTGACTGGGAAAAATGTAGACAAACGATCAATGAAGCAAGATATAATCTTGGAGAATGGTCATCGACGTAAATTAGAGCATCTAGAGTTCAGTGTTGGTGGAGTTTTGAATTTTTGTGTTCATATCAAAATAAACCTAATTTTACAATTTATGGTACATGTGTCTAATATGACCTAGATGACGTATCTTATGGTGAATTTTGATGTTGAAGACAACTTTGTAGATGCCGCAGTCTAATTCGTCATATCTCATTTCCATCGCTCTATCTAAATCTTGTACAATGCGGAGACAATGGTAGTTTATCTCTTCTACGACTTAACCTGTCACATACGTTGCTTAGTCAGTTCCTACATTAGATGACTGCCACCATTCAATATCGAGGCCGCTCAGCGGAATTTGTGTTGAAGTATAACTGAAATGCAATGAGGGTATCTAGTGAAAACTAGCCGGTGAACAAACTTGAGAGATATTTGCTATACATATCTCATAATTACCTTCTAGAAATTGACCATTATATATCAACTGTCAAACATTTGATTATCTGGTGTGAAATTGTGTATTAGCTAGTTTTAAAATAATTGAGAGAAATTATATTTGAAACAATTAAAACTATTATATTAGGGCATCCACAGTGGTGTGGATTCCACCCACATTTGTCAGTAAGAAATTAAAAAAACATCTGCAGTGGTGTGGAATCCACCCAAATTCTCTTTCATCGTTTCTTAAATAAGGAACGTACGGAAAAAGAAATTGATTGGTTACATCTCTGCGTTATCTAACACTTCCAATAAAAAAATAGTTTTAGATGTAAAGTAAAAAGAAATAGTGAGAGGTGAAAGAAAAAATTAGTGGAGGAGCGAGAAGGTTAAGAAACTCGTTATTGTAGGGATGAACAATCACTAGTACAAAACAGGCCTATGGCAGCGGTTGTTTTAGGTATATCGCAGCGGTTCTAGAACCGCTGTAACGAGGTGCGCTGCGATAGGGTCTCGACCTACCTCGGCGGTTGTTGAACCGCTGCAGTAGGTTACCTATGGTAGCGGTTCCTAGCTAACAACCGCTGCCATAGGTGGGCTTTAGGACAAAAAAAACAAACCTATTGCAGCGGTTGTTAGCTAGGAACCGCTGCCATAGGTGGTCTTAGGATAAAAGAACACACCTATTGCAGCGGTTGTTAGCTAGGAACCGCTGCCATAGGTATTTTTATTTTTTTAAAAAAAATTAGCAGCTTCATCTTCTTCCTCGCACGCGACTGCAGCAGTTCCAGTGATGCGTCTCTATGGACGCGCAGAACAATTTCGCCTGTTTGAGTTGTAAAATTACCAAGACAATTGAGAAGAGTCGAGACACAAAGTAATGTTCCTTGTTCATCTGTTTGGGTGCAAAATTTACATGAGAAAGAAAGGCAAAGAGTAATAATCTTGTATGTCAGTTTAGGTGCAAAATTACCGTGAGAAAAGAGGCGCAGAGCAATCTTCCTTGTTCGCCAGGTAGGGTTGCAAAATTACCGGCCGAAGGAGAGGCGTGAGAAGTGTTCCCTGTTCTCCAGTTTGGATAGAAAAATTGCAGTGAGAAAAGAGAGGCGCAGAGAAATGTTTCTTGTTCGCCAGGTTGGGTTGTGAAATTACCATGAGAGAAAGCAGAGCAATGTTCTTGTTCGCCAGTTTAAGTTGGAAAATTGCCATGAGAAAGAGAGGTGCATAGCAGTATTTTTCCTTGTTCGCCAGGTTGGGTCGCGAAATTACCGTGAGAAAGAGAGGAGGCGTAGAGAAATTAGGTTGTAAAATAACCTAAAGAAGTGGAAGAGGCGCGTATATACAAAATTTTAGGTCATCGATTCAAAATTTCAGAAAAATACCCTGGAAAACTTCTATGGCGGCAGATCTTTAAAAAAACCGCCGCCATAGACTTAAATTTTAAAAAAAAATCGGAAAAAACACCTAAGGCGGCGGTTCTTAAACAACCGCTGCAATAGGCTTAAAAAAACGGGAAAGTGAATTTTTTAAAAAGAATAAGCGGGAAAAATTAGTCTACTGCAGCGGTTGTTATAGGAACCGCTGCGATAGATTGCTTTTTTTTTTTGAAAAAATAGACCTACCTACCGCAGCGGTTCCTAGCTAACAACCGCTGCGGTAGGTGATCCGAAATTTTTAAAACATCATATTTCAGCGGTTTCTCTTACAACCGCTGCAATAGGGGCGCCGCGGTAGGCCTGTTTTGTACTAGTGAATTGAATAAGTTGCTTAAGTAATAAAAAAATATTTTCTGGTGACATGGCACCTAGGAATTTGTTAAGAACCCCATAACCACTGTGGATACCCTTATAAGATTACTAAGACTTGGAGGCTATATCAAATGAATTTTGAATTTTTTTTCTTTTATACAAGAGAATCACATCTTCGTATACTATAAATATTTTGTAAAATACCAATATTAGTAAACCGTGTAAAACCACTAGTAAACCATAAGAAAATGTGATAAGCTAAAATACACTCGCAAAATCTTATTCATTAGATGTTTTTTTTAACTTATTAAATAAATATTCATCTTTTAAACGTAATAACAAAAACTAGTGTTTTCAAACACTTATCCCAATTAACAATTTACATTAGCTATAAGTGAGTGTTACATCTTCCCAATACTTTGCGATTTATCTAATCAATTAGCGGATTCGTATATATAGCTGACATGGGGTGTGAGCCCGGGTTTTTGAACCTTTATCCTATGTTAATTGAGTTGATTATGATCCGATTAGGTTCTAGATCCACTTATAACCTAAGCTTAATAAATATATTATAAAAAACTATAATTATTAAAACTAGGGTTAGCCCACTGAAATCTATTATGAGTCGCCACCTAATTTTAACCTACGGTAAATTAGAAAAGGTTAGAGTTCGGATTCGGGGGTTTGGTATATAACTTTTCCGGGTTCAAATTACTTTTACTACCCTTCTAAGTTATTTTTCCTCTACTTATGTCACGAACGACTTATTATAAAGTCGATTATCCTAAGGTGTGCATGTTTCTATCCTTTTTGTATTTTTTAACATTTTTTGGCTAAAAATTTAAAGTGAAAGTTGAAATTACTTAAACTAGGGTTTCAGAGGCCGAATTAGATTAAATTTCTTTATGCTCATGACCAAAGACCCTAATCTACCAGATTAAACAGATTATTTGAATTTACAAAAGTTGAAAATTTCAAAGTGTCCGGGGCCACGGACATGTTTTAGAAAAACCTAAGTTAAGAAAAAAAGAAGTCCTGCCACTGTACAGGGGCGTCCGTGGCTTTGGACAATGCGTCCGGGACCCCAGACGGGACGTCCGTGGGTGTAGACCGCTCTCGGACGGTGGTGTTCGGTAGGGGTGGCAATTTTTACCCAACCCGATAACCCGACCCATACCCAACCCGAAAATAGCGGGTTTGAGTCACGATTATTGACCCATTTAATTATTGGGTCGGGTATGGGTTACCTATTAAATTTTTGGTTGGGTATGGGTTCAAAGTCTAACCCATAGTCAACCCGACCGTTTATTTTATTTTATTAAAAATAATAATAAATAAATAATTAGATAAAAATAAATATATTATAAGTAAGTGCTAACCTACTATTAGTATAATACAGATTATGAAGTATCTTTTTTATGAGAGGTTGTTTATTTGATAATACTACTTTGATGTATTTCTTTATAAAGCAAAAACAAGAGTATTCGTTATGTGGATTGTCAAAAGACAGTGTGTTGCTCTCTCCTCCACAGCTCCTACTGTGGTCTTATCTCTTCTGTACTCTAAAGATTTTTGTCTATGTTTTGATTCTATATTCTGAATGAGAAAATACAGTTATATTTGGCCTAGGCGCGTACACGTCACCTTCTTCTGTTAAGTGCTACTAAGCACGACATGTATGTGTAAAAAGAAAAAAACGGAGGATAATGAAAACTCTGGAATATCTACCATATTGAATGTATGATTTCATTCATTTGTAACTCCGTTTGAGCAATCATATAAAAAATTTAATTCCAGGTCTTTTAAATTTTGTATAGCCTAATTATGTTGGGTAAAACGGGTCGGGTATGGGTTTAATCATTTTATATGGGTCGGGTATGGGTTGATAATTTGTAACCCGATTATTATTGGGTCGGGTATGGGTCAATACAATTTTAATCGGGTCGGGTATGGGTGAGCCTCAACCCAACCCATTAACCCGAATTGTCACCCCTAGTGTTCGGCGGTGGGAGGGAATAGGGAATGGAGGGAGGAAATGGCATGGGGAGATCATTCTAGTGGTATTTTCGACTCGAAATTTATGGGTAGATAGCCTGAAAGATTGTAAGCACATTGATTGAAAGTTTTTAATTTGACTTCGAATTAATGATGAAACTTAGCAAACAAGTTAAGCATACAAAAAGTCGTAAAACTTGAATAAACAACACCAAACACCCTAAATTCTACTGGGAATTGACGCAGAAGGTCAGTAGAGGTTCGAGGTTTAAGAAAATTGAACTTCTAATCTAATGTGATGACCACGATAGATTTCTCCTTCACAATAGGATTCTCTGATTACTTCGTCGGAAATTGATTTGGTGGGACTTAGACTTCAGCTTCCAGATTCTCTTTCTTGATGAGATTGACCATGTTTTGTTTATGATTTGGTGGTGTTTTGATGTTTAAAGTTTGTTGAAAGATCAAAGTTTGAAGCTTTAGTGGTTTCGGGATGATTTCGGTAAGGTTGGTGCTCGGTTCGTCAGTAGTCCTTTGGGTTGGACTATGACCTCTAGCTTCTGGATGAGCCTCCTCTCTTTTGTTCTCCATATTTTGTGTGTGTTTGATGGTGAATCGGTGATTGGAACTTTGAGGAGAAAGCAAAGATTGAGTTTTTTGTGTGATTTCGGTAGGGTCTCGGTATGAATCGATGTGAGAAGATTGTAAAACGTGAGAGGCAGGTTTGTGGGAGTTTTTTCTGACTTTTGATGTGCTCTGGATCGTTTGAAAGAAATGGTTTTATAGGAAAGACATGACCAATTGATAAAAAAATTTGTTTATCAAATCTTTTTTATGCTTTAATAGAATCTAACTTTTTAAAATAGGCTACATGCCGAGAAAAAAATATATAAAATTTCAATCATAGGTGAAGAAATTTTATGAATTTTAAGAGTTGGAATCAAGTCATTTTGATAAATAACCGATTAGATAAAAATGTTACAATCTAGCACCTCTTATAATTCATTAATTATTATTGGAAATTTGAAATTTGAAAATTCCAACGGGGTTTTTCTATAAAAATCATCCTCTATCATGTGCTAAAATTTCATGAAATTTGAACTTGATTTGGGTATTTTCTAAAGGAGAGAGAAAATTGCAAGAATGTTTGAATTTCTCTTTAAAATTTTGAGTTAAGGTTCCAAATAAACATTTTCAGTTTTATGATTGTGTGTAGTCATGCTAAACATGTGAAAATTTTATTTTAATGTTTGGAGACCTTTTTTTTCTATTTTGAGGCTATTTCATGTGTTAAATATTAAGGAAATATAAATTAAAAGCTATATTTCCAAAATAAATATTATCTGAAATTATGAAACGCCTATCATAATGACTATGGTGTTTGAAAGTGTTTTGAGATGGTGAACAAGTCATATGAAAATATAAAGTCCCAAGAATGTCCTTGGAAAATCCCGGCTTAGTGCATTTTGACCATTTGACCCTTGTTTTCAAATTTGTGCATTAGAGCCCTCCCTGAGGGTCAACATTTTGGGTATAACGGGGGGGGGGGGGGGGTGATTCGAAGTTCTTGTTCTCTCGCCTCTCTCCTTAGTTTGTAGGGGTGACAATTTCAATACTACCCATTTAAACAACACGAACCCGACACGAAGTTAGCGGGTTTGGGTTTAAAATTTGACACGCTTAAATAAATGGGTCAACCCGAACACGACACGTTTAATAACCGCTTCGGGTTTGGGTTTAACATGTGTAACCCGCTAGCCCGTTTAAGTTATTTATATTAAATAAAAATATATTATAAATTATAGATTAAATATTTTTGATCAAATTTGAATATTAATAAGATATACAAATAATATAAAATAAGTATCATAGAATGACAAAACTAATGTTAGTTAGTCAATTATTTTCTTATATATAACTAAATAGGTTAGGTTTCAGTTTAATATATACAGATTTGAGTTTCAAATTCAGACACGATTAATTAATTGGATTGAACGGGTCAACCCATTAATAAATGGGCCAACCCGTTTAATATACGGGTTGGGTTTGAGTTTCATATTTGAACACGATTAATTAAATGGGTTGGGTCGGGTCAACCCGTTTAATAAACGAGTCGGGTTTGGATTTAGCCTAACACGACCCGTGAACCCGTTTTGCCACCCCAATTAGTTTGCCTTGCATGTCGCCCTTCTGACCACCATTAATATTTATGTCACTTGAATATGCTTCTCCAGCTTTCTCTAGTCAAGAAGAAGGCAGCGACTCCTGCGTTGGCCTTGCGGAACTCTTATGGCAATCACTTTCCTCATACCTATTTCCGGTGTCTATCCCAGTCGGATGAGGTTCCCTCTCTCCTCCTCAAATCTTGCTGCATGTCATTCCTTTATAAGTTCTTCCCTTTTGAGACGGCAGTTCCTAGTGACAACATGTAGTTCTCGTGTGATAAATCTTGAAGTCTTCTCATGTTGCAGTAGTCACATAGCAGATACTCGGTGCTAAATCGGCAGACTCCGTTTGTTCTATGTTTCTCGTTTGGTGGGACATAATGGTTGATCTCGTAGAGGAGCCATGGGTGATTTTGAAAAGCTTAACTAGGACATGCAATTGGATTTTTGTAGTGTCAATATGCTTATCAATGAAAATTTGTGCTAAGAGAGTGACATAGTGATGTTGATCTCGTTGATTCTATAGATGGGGGTGTCCAATCCTCGTTCCTCTTTGTCCCAACTTCAAGTCTCGGGGATTTTGTTCATGATATTAGGTAGTTTTGTGCTCACACTCGCCGCTGGGATTGGATTTGGAGCAGCAGGGATAGCATTGCACTCCACTTGAGACGAGATGAGAGGGTGTTGTGGTGGTGGTTTTGGGGTATTTCCCGAGTCGTCGTTGAGATCCACACCCACAATTGTGGCTTGCCGGTGGCGATGGCCATGAATAAGGAAAGAAAGGAAAAAAAAAAGAAAAAAAAGAGAAAGAGAATGAAAACAAAAGTCTTTCTAAAAGCTTGTTTTAGTTTGTTTGTACATACTTATTTTAGTTAGTTTTGTCTCTTGTTAGTTCATTTGTTTTGTTCATGGAGTTCCTTTTTATCTAGGCTATTGTTCAGTTCGTAGTTATTTATTTTCTTGTTTTTGTCTTTTCTAGCTTAATTAGTTGGGTCTCGGACAATTTTGGACACTCTTCATCAACGAGGGGCAAACAGAGGACCATGCCCATAGGTATAATGTTTGGGCATATGCTCAAACAATTTCTAGCCATTAGATTACAATTTATTTTTTAAAACATTAATCTCAGCCGTATATGTATTTATTTATTTAATAATTAGTTTTATAAAAAAGATAAAAATCAAATAATAATAATAAGGGTATAATAGACTTTTTCAATTATAACCAACTACTCCCCCTTATTGATGGGAGATAAAGTTTACGGAAGTTTTTTCACCCAACTTCTTCTCTTCCATGTTAAAAAAAATCACTCATTTATCTCTCTTCACTCACCAATCCTTCTAAATATAGAACGTGGAGATTGTAAAAGTAATTAGCATTTTAATAATTATTCCACTAGTAACTTCCCTAAATATACGACATTGACATTGTGGAATTTTCTTTCTCACATCCATTAATGCTACAAAGTTTATGTCAAAAGATGTTTTTTTAATTTGTTATTTTTAAATAGTGTAAGTTGCTTTAAATGTGGGATCTTTAATAGAATTGATGGTTTATAGTTTTCTTTTCAAAGTAGATATTTAACTAAAATTATACAATTTTCAAAATGCAAATGTAGATTTGTTTGCTCATTTAAGAAAAAGTGTAGATATTTAGGTAAAAGGATAGATATTTTGAAATGAAGGTGTAGATTTGTATGAGGGAAGTGTAGATTTTAAATATTCTCTAAAAATGAAAGTAAAAGTGTAGATATTCAGATAAAATTATAGATTTTTCAAAATGAAGGTGTAGATTTATTTGATAGAATTGTAGATTTTTAGTAATTGCTCATTTAAGTAAAAGTGTAGTTATTTAAGTATAAGGATAGATTTTGTAAAATGTAAGTGTAGATTTGTTTGATAAAAGTGTAGATTTTTTATTTGAACAATACAATTTTAAAACGAATGAGTGAAATTATTTTAATGAATAATAAATAAGAAAACCTAGGAATTTCACTTGTGATCTTATATTTATTTTAAAGGGTTCATGTCAAAGTATTTTCTAATTGCTTCTTTCAAAACAATTTGTTTAAAATGTACATCTTTTTTCTCTTTTTCTAACTAGATCGGCTACATTCCCACTTTAAAAAATATTAATGGTTTATCATTTTTTTACAAATTAGATCGTGCAATATACAAACTCATCTAAAATTACATTATTATTTAGATATTTTAGTAAATGTCATATTTTTAAAATGCAAGTGTGGATTTTTTTAGAAGTGAATTTTAATTAATTCCTAATTCAAGTAAAAGTGTAGATATTTAGGTAAAGTAATAGTTGTTTCAAAATATAATTCTTTGATTTATTTTTGTTTGATTGTAATGTTTTATTAAGTAATAAATAAATTCAACGTTATTCTTATACATTTCTATAAGGAGTCTTGTCAATTAAATTTCTAATTTATTATTTTTAAATAATATTTTTTTTGGCGTAAAACGTGGGACTTTTGATTTTTCAAATCACTACTCCACTACTATTACAGTTAAAAAAATTATAACTGCCAATTGTGGAAATATTTATTAGAATGATTGATTTCTTCCTTTCTCCGTCGTGCAATCTTACATTTTTTTCCATTATTGTCTAAACTAAAAATTAAATTTGACATCTATACCCATATAATAAAATAAAATCTAAACCTTCAATTTATTTGTTATAAATCCAACGGCCATGATTTAGTTGAGCACCATGCTCAAAATTTGTTTTGAGCACCTTCCCCTTTAGATTTTACTGTTTATTATATGGGTATAGATGTCAATCTTAATTTTTAGTTTTTAGAAATAATGAAAAAAATGTAAGATTGCACGACGGAGAAAGGAAGAAATCAATCATTTTAATAAATATTTCCACAATTGGCAGTTATAATTTTTTTAACTGTAATAGTAGTAGTAGTGATTTGAAAAATCAAAAGTCCCACGTTTTACGCCAAAAAAATATTATTTAAAAATAATAAATTAGAAATTTAATTGACAAGACTCCTTATAGAAATGTATAAGAACAACATTGAATTTATTTATTACTTAATAAAACATTACAATCAAACAAAAATAAATCAAAGAATTATATTTTGAAAACTATTACTTTACCTAAATATCTACACTTTTACTTGAATTAGGAATTAATTAAAATTCACTTCTAAAAAAAATCCACAATTGCATTTTAAAAATATGACATTTTACTAAAATATCTAAATAATAATGTAATTTTAGATAAATTTGTATATTGCACGATCTAATTTATAAAAAAATGATAAACCATTAATATTTTTTATACAGAATTGCTATTCCTTTTTCAGTCACACTATCACAATAGAAAACTAAATATATTTCTTTTTGGATTGTTTTGTTATTGTCTTGATATATTTTTTTAATATATTTCTATAATTTAATCTATATATAGAAATATTAGACAATTTACAGTTGATAAAATAAAGAATTTGTTTAAAAATTGAAATTGAAATTCTATATGTCTAATATATTTGGTGGGAGTGAAATTGGAGAATTGGAGAGGTGTGTGTGTTTGAAACTTTTTCCCGTTCGCCTCGTTTCCTGTCTAGTGTCTACTGCTCTCACAAGTCTCAAGGCTGCCCAAACCCAGTACTCTTCCGGTTTTCTCCTTTATCATCGTCTGCCTTCTCTGTTCTTCGATTAAAAGCTCGCAACGCCACTATTGAAGATGCCTCAAGGTTGGTTTTAACAATGATACGTTGCTTATGCATCTGACTTTCAAATTGTATGCTCGTTACGCAAATTATGTCGTCGGATTCTGAATTTCAACTGTTTGCTCCAATTTGACTTGTCGGGATAAGGGAAGGATTTTTGAGCTTTGAATTGCTATTTTGGTGATGCGCAGACCTTCCAGGATTCTATTATGATGTTGAAAAGAAAAGGTATTTTCCAATCAAGGGACCTATTCCGGGCTCTTCTAAAAAATATGCCTCTACCCAGAAGCTGGATTCTCAGAGTATTCAGGTTAATTAATTTCTCCCCCGTATTTACTTGATTCTTTGAAATTAGATCATTCTGTGCTTATTGGAATGAGAAAATGCTGTATGATTAGTTCATGGAGGAGCTGCATTTAGGAATGTCTAGTTTTAGGATCAAAGCTGCTGAATTTTTGACAGTTCTTCACAAAAATTGATTTAAACTGAACGTTGTTCGCATACATCTTTCTCAAAGCTAAGCAATTGAAAGTATAGTTTGTCGTGCCTGTAGTTTTCTAGGCTCCCATTGATATTCTTTCCTGTCATTTTAAGGATGTTTTTAATAAAACTGGTATAATCGAGATTGAAATAGAAGTAGTGTTTAGATCAAAATGGATCTGGTAATTTTTCTCTTAGCATGAGGAAATGAGAATCAGTCGCTGGAGTTCTGTCGCCAACCGCCTGGGCATGGGACCACTGCTGTAGCGCCTCTACAGCCCTGCGAGTTGCCAAAGCAATGTGAGAGTGCTACTTCTGGTTGGCTGTTGAACCATTTCCCTTTGGTGATATCCATTCACACAGAAAGGGAATGCACCTCCACCTTGCATGTGAAATTATCTTTACTTTTTAGTGTTTGGGACTGTAACTTATGTCGGAAAGAAGAATAAATGGAGATAGGTAGCAAAGGTAATTTTGATGCCCACACTATTTATATTTTTGAAACAACACCCTTCAAGAAAAAGTACCGTTTAAATGGTCTGTCTCTATACAGTCATCGTAGAAACTATCAGGTGTAAGTTCAACTTTTTCCCTAGATAGTATGGAACTACCATTCTGGTTGGCTACTCTGAAGGAACCGTGCTTCTGACTACACTATTGGCTATGCTAACTCAGAGTGTAACGAGAACAGACGTGACACAACAAGTTGCTAGTATAACTTGCTCACACAGGGGTCTGAAAGGATTTTGGATAAGGCTTGTCCTCGGGAATATCAGGAGCTTTTGATCAATGAGGTCCTGGACCCGAAAAAGAATTCAAGTGAACTATTTTTATATCAGTGTGATTGATCTGTACCAAAGAGGCAGACATCTAGCTAACATCTGGCCAGGGTGATTGGAAAAGATCAAAACCTATTTGAAACAGACACATCGCTGAGCACAACAGAATGAGAATGAAGAGACATTTTTTTCATTTCAAATCGAAATATGGTCATTCAGTAATACGTTTTGCTCTCATCATGAATTCTTTCTCTTGTTAGGGTTCACATGGTCAACTTCTGGTGTCATATTTTTAATTTCTTCTTTATTTGCTTTCATCTGATGTACCTATTATTTGCCCAGGTGAAACAGATATATCCTATCATAGAGTGCAAGATCTTTATTGTTGGATGATCATGTCTTCTATTTTCCTTGTGCTTCAAACTGCACTGAACTGAGTTTTGTATCTAACTACTACCATGTAATCAATACAGGCAAAAAAATTAGGTAGAAGGAAACGTAAGGTTCCTACTCTACTCTGTGAGCGTGAGCTCTATGGCCAAGCTGTGTTGATAAATAAACGGAAGAGAAGCTTTCAAGAAGAATACAGAAATTTTCAAGCATCCCAACCCTTGGTATAATTTTGTTGAATATTTTTTTTATATAATCTTATGGGTCACTCATTACTTCCAGTTCACCGTGAGAGTGAAAGTTTATCAGACTTGATTCAAGATTGATATATAATCATGGAATAATTAATTGTCTTCTATCAGTCGATTTACAAAAAACTTTGCAGGAAACGCCTGCTGCAGTCCAGTCAATATGTTTGGATTGACGAGTCTAATTTTACTATTCATTTCTTTTCCCTTTAACCTTCACAGCAGCAACACTCTCTTTACTCTTTATCTTTCCAAAGTCCTCTGACAAATTTTTGCATTCGTATTTGGAGAACTGTTGGTTTCACTAACTGTACCGCATATTAAAATTTCACCATGCTTTGGAAGTTGGAACAAAACCAATCCGGCGAAAAGACACCCCATCAGGTGAGACCAAGTCAGTTGGCTGAGAGAGGTAAATGAAAAAACCAATGCTCTCTCTTCCACAGATTTTGCCTCCTTTAAATAACCTTGTTTTCTATCCTAACTACCCTATCAGAGATTTAAGGATATCTAAAGTAATAAGATCTGCTTCTGAGGGGATTAAATCTGAAACATTCTCTTATCCCTAAATATCTGACTTCAACTCCTATTATATTCTCATTAATCCTGTTTTAGACTGAAGTCCACACCCTCCTGCTGGAACTGCAAGGGTGGCAAATCCGGCCATGCATGAGCCTTAGTTTGATTTCTCTGGAATCTACTTCCCGTAGCTACTGTTTGCCCTTTGATCTGGTCACTATTCTTTATTTTGATACTTACGAGTATATTAAACTCAAGGAGAAACACCAAAACTTTACAAACTAATGGCTGCTAACTGCAACCTTTCTACTTACAAGATTTGCACAGGTCTGTGCTGTACAAAAGACTCTCCTAAGGTTCTATTGTTCCTTTCTCTCCAAACAAAATAGATGAGAGAACTGAACTCGGAAGAGAATCTATAAGCATTACACTTTTACCTCCATTTACTGCTCACCCATCTAACAAGCCTAGTGTAGTTAGAAGATACTTCTTATTGATGTGTGCTTATCAAGGAGAATTAACATCTTATTTATAGGGAAAGGTCGCTTAAAGAATAAGCTAACTAGCCTAATTTACAAGTATACCCTTCATTAGTATGTATAAGGAAAATGATAAAGGAATAAGGCCCAAGGCCCATTACATAATTAAGTAGGTCTAATAGCACGCCCCTCAAGTTGGTTTTGTAGATATCTTGCATTCTCAACTTGGAGATAAGTCTATGGGACCTAGGACTATGTAGAGGTTTTGTGAAGACATCAGCAACTTGGTGTTCAGACAGAATGTAGTTTAGATTGATCAAGCCTCCCTCCACCTTTTCTTTGATGAAGAACCGAGTTATCTCAATGTGCTTGGTATTGTCATGTTGAACTTGATTGTGAGCTATGCTAATTGCAGATTTATTGTCACATCTAGTGCGGCCGGTTCAGTCGGTGGAAGATTTGTAAGATGGTCAGCAAGTCTTTTTCCTAACAAGAGAGAAAGTAAAACTTTAGATCAAGTGAGATAGTTGGTTCTGCTTTAGCGGAACCGTAAGTGTACAACAGGTAGATTAAACTTGAGATTTTTAGTGGATGTGTTAGTAACACCAGCAGCTGAAGAAGAATCTTTCTCCATGATAGGAAATCGATGTGGAGAGGCTCACACAAAACAGAAAGACGTCCTGTGCAGCATGCTATGGGATAGCCAGATCCGACCATCCACGGTTTAAAGCTATGTAACTAGGTCCCGAAACGAAATCTTGAAACTTACTAAACAAAATGCATTAACATGCATAATACGTGAGTAAATCACTTATACAAACTTAGGGATCATAACCCCGTAAATAGAAGCGAAAACGGAGCCCAAACGAATAACTTAAGCAAAAACAGCTGCCTGTCCGGACATGTATCCGGGCTTACATGTCCGGACACGTGCCGTGGGAAAAAACCAGAGAAGTCCGGACACAAGCCGAGAGTTAAAATAGAGAGAACACCACCAGGTATGTCCGGACTTGTGTCCGAGCTTGCAAGTCCGGACACAGGCTGAGACTTGAAACCCAGAACTCGTCCTCGCACCCTGTCCGGAGATGCAAGTCCGGACGGAAGTTCGGACATGTTCAAAAACTGTGGAAAGAGAAGGCATCCGGAATGTTCGGACAAAAGTCTAGACCCGGCAAAACCTAAGATGAAAATTTGCAGAAATTTCACAATTTAGCACCAAAACATACACAATAAAAAAGCAGACCAATTACAGAAAGATCCATGGGGGGTTTTTGAAGGTTTAAACAACAACAAATTAGCAAGGAGAACAATTCAGAAAACACATCGAACACATCCATAATTAACTCAATTTCTAAACTCCCCATTGTTGAACATCCCCCATCGAATCCATTCACCACCTACCTCAATCGAAGAGCAGAAATCCATATACTGAAGCCGAAGAGCAAACCCGCAAACCAAATTGAACCCAAGAACACACTGAATGACAATTGCAGACCAAAACCAAAAATCAGAAACCAAAGCACCAACCAAGCATAAAACCACAAACCGAAACCCACAAATCAAACATGAGAGAAGATGCAGAGACTGTACAGCAGTGGAGACTTGAATTCATACTCACACAGCAACAGCAATTCATCAGCAAATCAAAGAAAAACTGAGAAGAAGAAGAGAGGGAGAAGAACGCTCAAAAGAAAACTGCTAGGAAAGAAATAACGGGATAAAGAAACTTCTTTTTCCTTATTCTCATTACCTTAAAAATAGACTTCGCAAAAAGACTAACTCACCCTCCCTTTCTCCTCAAAACCACAAAGCCACCTAAATGTCATAAAACCACTTAAGACAAGATAGCAATATAAAATCCGACTTAATATAAAATCCGGGTTAATAGCAAGCTCAGCTGATATATCCTCTGGATTGCTTTTTATTTGCTCCCAGAGTAGAAAATATAGTATTTCTAGCCTGCCTTCTTTTGATACAGCTAGGAAAATACTTATTGTTTCTATTTGAAGAATTGAGCCAGTTGCTATGGCTCTTTTGTATGAGGAAGCTTTCCTCAGCACAATAGAGCTGCTGCTTAAGCTTTAAAAAAGCAATCTTCTCTCTTCTGATTAGGTTATCACTGAAAAGATCAAGCTGTAACTTTTCCTGGAAGCCATCAAGCTCCCTTTGAGCCTCCTCCTCTCTTCGACTGATGTTAGAAAACTGCCTATGATTCAGCCGCCTGAAGCTGCTCTTTAACTCTTTCAACTTGCTACATACCTGGCCCGTAAGGGAGCCTCGATGACTCTTATACAAGACTGAGTGACTAGCTGCTTAAACTATGCTTGAGCACTCCACATCATAGAAAATTCAAATGATATGGGGCCC
Source organism: Limonium bicolor (assembly GCA_023374045.1). Lineage (NCBI taxonomy): Eukaryota > Viridiplantae > Streptophyta > Magnoliopsida > Caryophyllales > Plumbaginaceae > Limonium > Limonium bicolor. The sequence continues at coordinate 159,529,807 of CM041779.1, forward strand.
AAATTAACACTCTCCTGCACTTTTTAGCTATGGCTAGACAGTGGTCAAAGACGCTCGGATGTATGAACTGCGCAAACAAATCTCCAAATGTAGCAGTCCACACCCCTTTGACTATGACTATCAAGCTTAGACAGACTGTCCCTCTTTTCTCATTCTTATTCCATCTGGTTAAAAGATACCCCATATATTTTAGATCATCCATGCAGTTTCTGATTCACATGAAGACACCCCTTTCTTGCTTCGTGAACTCTTTTAAACAGATCTGTTGTTTTAATAGAATGCATCTCTTTTCATCCTAGGTTTGGAAGTATCAGGGCACAGAGCTGGAGTGTGACGAAGCTCTAGGATTGGTGCATGTATATATGCAAACGGGGACGGGTATTGTTGGGTCCAGCATCTTATTGACGGGTACAAAAAATGGTGGTGTCAGGTATGGTAGGGTTTGATTCTATGTTTGTATGTATACTGATTCTCTTTCTTAACCGTCATTATGTGTAGTGTTGCTCTAATATTTTGACATTTTATTTGTAGACGGTGGTTTTTTTTTATTCTGGCATTTTGAATATTTTGTTCAAACTATGTTTGTTGATACTCCCTTCTGTTTCTTGTAGAGTAAATGGATTTGTCTTCTTTTTGATACAAGTGTCATCTTCTGTTCGAATCCAAACTCTCTTCTTTTGTCTTCTATGGGCTATCAAAAATTGAAATGAATATAATCAGAATATCTTACATAGTTTCTGCCCTGATTTAGTGGCCATGCATTTCAATACCATTTAATGGTTTGACACAAACTATGGCCATGCATCTGGAGAATTTTTGTGTAAAATTTAGGTATTATTCATGTCCTAGAAGGGATACTTTCCAGTTCAACTACATACAAAGAAAAGGAAGAAGATATGCAACTTGAGATTGAAGAAATTTAGAGGAAAGTCGTAAAATTTTGTTGACAAAGTGGCAACCATGTTAATTATGAGGGTGAACTAGTAACAAATGAGGTGATATGAAGAGATTAAGATTGACAAAATACATAGGATAATAGCTGCATGATTGTGACTTTTATTTGAGGTCGTTTATTTTATTAAAGGAGGAAGGATACACGTTAATGATGAAGATGCATCATTCTGTTACTTTTACCCTACATCTAATTTGTATATTAAAGGCGTTTGATTTATGTGTTTTGCTTTTGTAGTCTTTTAGATGTTGGCAGAGCTGGGGAAGATATATTTAATGGGGAAAAGTTAACTGCAAAGCTTGTCTTCCCGAATACCGTGGATTCTGAAACAGAGTGGGCTGTAGGGTCAAAAGACATTTGGAGATTGAATGACGAGTCACTCTGTTTCGCATCAAGTATATCTTCAATCTGTACTACTCAAAAAGAGACATGGTCGGGGAATCACGATGCTTTAGGATCTGAAAGTGCTCTGTATCCTTTTTATTGGCCGGTTTTAAGTAGTCTTTTTTTCATTTAGTCCAGATTATTTCCAATCCTTTCCTTATTTAATTTTTTCTCTGTTTTTTTAGCCATGTAAGATTGTCTTTTGTTTATGTTATATGGTTTTTTCCTCTTCTTTTTGCTGATTCTTTCAAATAGTTTACTTCATACACTTGCTTACTAGATTGCCGGTACTTTGTTGTTGAGTTTTGTAGCTAGCCATTTCATGCGCAAGCGCAAGGTCTTCTGACCCCTTGTTGCTGTTACTTCTACAGTTTTTGAGTAATTATAACACTCACATATTGCTCACTTGGTTCAATAGAGCTTCAGGACTGTGGCTGTTTCTCAAGTAAAATCACATACTAAGTTAGTAATTGATGTTTTGCTGTATGGTGTTGGAAAGTGGTTTGTTACTTTATGTATTACCTCTACTGCTTCAACTTTGAGTGCTCTCTAGGGCTTCTTATAAGTCATGTGAAATATGAATATTGCTACAACTTGTAGTCCTTAAATTTGATTATAAGATTTACAACTCTTGGATCTGAGTTAGTTGGTGGACAAGTTTTCTTTTTAAAGTTCGATGCTAATGATCTCATTGAGGAGGCGACTATGTTTCCTAGAGTAAGAAGATTGCATCAGATAACCACTCTCAATTGTACTATTTGGGATTCAGATTGCAACTTTGACCAGAATAAATCTGTGGTTGGTGAGTTCTTGATGCAAGTTGCTATTGGGGCTTTCAGCAGATTTGCTGATTTCTTGTTCACTATCGACTTTTGCCTGATTGCATTACATGGGTAGCTGATCATTTTTGTGTTGATATTTTTGATTTGGATTTGTTCAAAACAGAACCGAGAGATGTGTTAGAAATTGAATATTGATTGCATCGATTTTGCTTGGTGCAATATCAATTTGTACAAAAAAAAATGTAGTTTACTATATTTCATTTTTAGCTGACTTGTGGCTCTCTCTCGTTGTATTCTGGCAGTTAGATCATTTTGTTCCATTTGTGTGCAGGGACTAATCTAGGAGCTACTCTTGTAAATCTGCCTAATGGAGTTTCATCAACACTCTGCCTTTGTAAAAGTGATGTCTTATCAGTACAGTTCATTCAACAGGTAAATGGAAATTCTTTTACATTTTAGTTCCTATTCGTACTCTATAATTCTGAATTGATTTTTTTTTGTCTCATATTTGCAATCCATGTGACAGTTGCCTTTGATTTAGTAATGACACAATAAGCTTCTTTGTCAATCAAATTATGAATGTTATTTTATGCATGCTTAGATGGTTATTTCTGAATTTGGATAAGTTCTACCTCATAATTAATAATTGCACGGTCTACAAACTAATCACTTTGCTGCGGTACACCATATTTCTATGGATAATTAGCAAACCTATATTTGTTACCGTGCAAATCCTGAGTAAATTAGCTTTTGTCTTAAGTAAGTTCTTTATGGGGCTGATAATTTTTAGCGGGTCAAATTTAGGGTTTTTGATTATCTTTTGAACGATCTTATCGCTTTGTCTTGACATGACGAGGTTTTTTGTGCAAAGCAGGAGATAAAAAGAACCTGAGTATGATCTTAGTGCTCTAGCAATTGGGGTCAATAACTAACAAAGTCCTTTGCTAGGAAAGGGGTTTATGCTTGACTAGTTGTCGTATACTTGTGGTTGCATTTACATTCCTAAGAGATATCTTAGTTCTATCTATATGATGTATTCTGAATTCATTATCTTATCATCATAATGAGATTCAAAACAGGAGACATATTTGGTCTCTGGGTGAGATATCTTTTTATATCTTCAAGGGAATATGCGTATAGTTTGTCTTGCTGATTACCGAAACAGCAAAAAAGATCATCTGTTTTTCCGCATCAGCAGTAGTGGCAAATCTCTTAGTTCAATTGCTTTCTGTCTGCCAATTGGACATCATTAACGACGCAAAGTAAACATGTTGTCGAACATGCTTCATATTATGTGCGTGATAATATAATTAGCTTTGATAAATGAACATAATGGTCTGCAGTTTTTGCTTGTTAGTACCAAACTTTATCTGACCTTGTGCATCATTTTTGTATGATTCAGGGAAATGTTGTTTTATGTGGACTGAGAAATGGAACGATATTGACTTTAGATATCAGAGAAAGGCAGCGTCCACTTCCAAAACATAATATTTCCTTTCCTCCTGGTGAATCTTCAACTCAGAGAGGAAAACGGTTCTCGGTAAAATAAATGCAGTGTTCATACATTTTTAATGTCAACGTATATCCTTAAATTGCTCTTGATCATTGAGTGATTGCGTGCTAAAACTATATTAGCAGCTATTTTACTGATTACTATAGATCCTCTTTTTTGTGGCTCTTCAATTACTGATTCTACCTCTCTTCTGTTTGTTAATCGATTTGACAAATAAATAACTGATGTTACTATTATTTGCAGGTCAGTGGAAGCATAAGCCCAGCATGCACTGCATTTATGCCTTCTTCTATCTCAAGGTTGTTAGTTTAGTTTAGTTCAGTCCATAACTGTTTTTGTACTGATACTCTATTCACACAATTAATCACTGTTTGTGGTTGTTATCCTGTGCAGTCTGGCACCCCTTAAACTGTACGACCAATACTTCTTGGCCAGCTCCAAGGATGGATCGGTAAGTAACTGGATTTGTAACTTGTTGGTCCGTACAAACTTTGTTGCTGCATTGTACATTGTTTAGTTGAAAGCTATAATATAAGGTAGGGTTTTCTGAGTTAATTGTCCATTTCTGGAAACTGAAAGCACAAAACAAAATTTCTGTTTCATTTGTAGATCAACCTTTTTGACCATCGTTTGACCCAACGAGGAGCTGTCCAATCTTACGAAGGCAATGTGAATACTCATTCACGTATCCAGCTTGGAGTTGACCCATATGAAAGATGTGTTGTTTCAGGTAAAAATGGAAAAGAAGTTAAAAATGCTGATGACTTTTTTCCTTTTTATTTCATACTTTGATTTGTTTGTTGATACGATGACGCTTCAGGCGGTGAAGATCAGAAAGTAAGACTCTGGAGCATTAAATCTGGTGAAATGCTGTTTGAGGAGAAATTCGCATCTTCTGTTCCATCTAGTTTTTTGTCCATGGGAAGTCAATATATGTCAGGTAGGTTCAAACATCTCCAGCTTCCTCTGGACATTTGATAGCCTCATTGTCCTGTCTCCTCTGCTTCCGCTAGTGTTTATGTATGTTCTGCATTTCAGAGTTGAACATTTGTTGAAATTGCAACTTGTGCCAATTAATTCCACAGGCAATCGGAAATCTCTTTTGGGAAATCTGGGATACAGTGGAGGAGGTTCTAGCTGGGGTGCATGGGTCGGTTCATCGGAATCTTTGTTTTGGATGCAGTTTCAATGATGGATAGCTTAGCTTAGCGGCTTTTCTATAAATCAATTAATGTTTTATGTTCTGATAAAAAAAAATTAATGTTTTATGTATAGTGGTAGCAATTAGCATAGTTCATTAGTCGGTTTAGACCGGAGGCATAGTAATTTTTAATTTTAATACTGTTTTTACATCGGTAGTACCGTACTAGCAAAGTCAGTTGTTGTGGTGGTTGATGCGAAATAGAGGTGCCTCCCATCTCATGGGTAGAAACGAAATGGAAATTATTGACTCAATCAGAGAAAAATATTATAATTTAAGAAATCTGCCTAAATCTTATATTTAAACCCAATTTGATTAAAACTAGTATGTAAAACCAACCTCTATTATCACATGTACATCATGCAATGTTTCTCTCAAATGACATTTCGTAGTTAATAATGGACTGTGATTAATCATTTTGGATATTGTCTTTGTCTTTCTTTTTGCTAATCATAATAATATTAATTTTATTAGCAAAAGGTTTAGTTCATCCGAAGAAATTCCTTGAACCAATAGAAAGAACGCTTGGGGTATCGGTTGAGCCCAAACCTAATATTTTTTTTTTTTTTGAAAAGCAAGATATATATTATATTATATTATAAGAAGGGATACATGTAAAGTGACACCATGTAGGACATGTGTCAACTTCCCTAACCAGCAAGTTACATATGTCATTGCTAAAAAAGAGTGTGCTAGATTGCCTTCTTCTCCACGCTGACAGTATGAACGCACCATCACCATGGCTACCGCCATCGGCACCACCGTTGGTGCTAGCGGCATAACCGGCTTTTACGGTATCGTCTGCTACGCAGACTTCATTGACTGGCATCTGCTCCACGGAGCAAAGATTAGACGCTTCAGCTCTGGCAACAACATTGAAGATGGAAGCTGTGATTGCAAATCCCACCCAAAATCCGAAATACAAAAAAAAAACACAACCATACACAGCAAAAAACTCTCCTAACCGGAGAGAAGACAAGAAACTAAACATAGTTATTATTAAGCAAAAGAACATCTAGAGACTAGATGTTGAACTACAACTAAGTAAAAACCATGAGGACAAGAAAAAACTAAAAACAAGAAGAAGAGAGAGGAGGGAGCTTTTCTCTCTCATGGACTACATGGTGCCCAAACCTAATAGTGTAACCAGATTCCCATTCAAAGTCATCTAAAAATGTCCATGCATAGTAGTAGCCTTTGACGTTGGTACCTTCCCTGCAAGATCGTCGCGTCGCAACCAGATTGTATAATGAGTAAATACTGCCGTGTTCAATAAATAAATAAGGAGAGTTAATTACTCCCTCCATCCCTAATTGAACTTCCACTCCTACTATTTGGCCATGTCGTTTGACTTCAATATTTAACATATAAGATAACATAATTTTATAAATCTAAGTATTGTAATGAAATCCTTATATGAAAAACTATGTTGCAGAAATTTGTTTTCTAATATTATTTTATCTTATATGTTTAATATTGAAGTGGAAAAACATGTCAAAAAGCAAACAGGAAGGTCAATTAGGGACGGAGGGAGTAATATTTATCAGGTTTAATTACTTGATGGATTTGAGAAGGTAGATTAAATGGGTGTGATGGTATTCAACCCTTGTGTTGTCTATAAGAGCTTGAGGGTCCATAGATAGCAATCCGTTGTTAGGATCATCTACACCTGAGAGGAGAATATAATTATTTTATATGATGATTTTAATAAATATGATTGAATTAATTACCATTTTCCGTGATGAAGATGGGTGGATTATTGTATCTCTTCTTGATGTAGAGTAGTAGATCCCGAATTCCCTTTGGATATATATATACAGTAAAAAAGAAGCAGTCTGCGAATTAAATTAAATCCAATTAATTAACATCAAATCGTGTTACATGTAGATAGTTAATAATAATGGTGAAGCTCGGTTATGTAATTCTTACCGGCTGTCCTATAGGAACTCCATTCTTGAAGGCTGGTTGGTTATCATTATATAAATTAATTAATACAGGAGAAAGTGTAATGTAATTAGTGAATTGATTATTATTGCTCTTGACTAAGCAGTGTATAAATACATACAATGTGTACGTTGAAGTAATAACTAGTTCCTAGATCTAAGGGGTTAGTGGAGAACTATTAGGTTAGTTGAGAGATAAGGATGGAGATGGTTAAGTAGTGGAGAGATATTAGGAAGGTAAATAGAATAATAAATGTGTTAACTATTTTCCTTAATATGCCCCCGCAAGCTGAACGGTCGGTGGTTGAGTTCGAGCTTGGAGATGTTGGTGTCAAACTGTGCTCGTGGAAGTGCCTTGGTGAGTACGTCCGCAAGTTGGTCAGTTGTCGAGATGTGTTGGATCCGAAAAATGCCGGCTTGCACCTTTTGCCGAACAAAGTGGTAGGCAATGGCGACGTGTTTCATGCGGGAGTGAAACACCGGATTGGATGACAAGAATGTAGCACCCATGTTGTCGCAGTGAATTGTTGTCGTTGTGGGGGTCACATGGTGCTTTAATTCTTGCAGGAGTGAGAGTAGCCACAAGACTTCAGAGGCGGTGTCGGCAAGGGCTTTATATTCTGCTTCGGTGGAGGAGCGGGCTACGGCTTTTTGTTTTCTGGAGCTCCAGGAAATTGGTGTGGTGCCGAGGTAGATGAGATATCCGGTGGTTGATATGTAATCGTCATGATCACCAGCCCAGTCTGCATCAGAATATGCATGGATAGTGGGGGACGGATGCGGCCTGATGTGGATACCGTGTGTGAGGGTACCGGCGAGATAGCGAAGTAGGCGTTTCAGCGCTGTCCAATGTTGAAGGGTGGGTGTTTGCATGAATTGGGAGAGCCGGTTAACGGTGAAGGCGATATCAGGACGGGTGAGGCCGAGGTATTGTAGGCTGCCAACTAATTGGCGATAGAGTGTGGGGTTGTCCAGAAGATTGGTGTCACTACGAGTTAGAGGTGTGGTGGATGTGATAGGGGTGGGCGAAGGTTTGCAGTCATCCATACCAGCTTTGGTGAGGATGTCGTTAGTATATTTTCGTTGAGAGAGGAACAAACCATGAGCTGTGGGAATGACCTCCACCCCAAGAAAGTAGGAGAGGGGACCAAGATCTTTTAAGGAAAAGCGGTTTGAGAGTATGGTGATGAGGCGTTGGACAGCCGCGGTTGTGGTGCCGGTGATGATTATATCATCGACATAGACAAGGAGAAGAAGAGTGGTTTGGTTGTGGGTATAGATAAAGAGGGAGGTGTCGGACTCGGAGGGGTGGAAGCCCTGAGTAAGAAGGAAGGTTTTGAGTTCAGTGTACCATGCACGTGGGGCTTGGCGAAGTCCATAGAGAGCGCGGTTGAGGCGGCAGACATGATGTGGTCGGTCGGGGTCAACGAATCCGGGTGGTTGGGACACAAAGACTTCTTCATGAAGGGAGCCTTGAAGAAAGGCATTGTTGATGTCTAACTGGCGCAATGGCCAGTTGTTGGAGACGGCGAGGGTGAGGATGACGCGGACGGTTATGGGTTTGACTACCGGGCTATATGTTTCGTTGTAGTCCCAGCCGGGTCTTTGTGTGAAGCCTTTGGCGACGAGGCGGGCTTTTAAACGATCAACCGTGCCATCGGGATTATATTTGGTCCGGTATATCCACTTGGTGCTGACGATGTTGTGTGACGGTTGAGGGGGGACGAGAGTCCAAGTGTTGTTGCGAAGGAGAGCGTCGTACTCCTGTTGCATTGTCGTGCGCCAGGATGGGTGTTTGAGTGCCTGAGTGATGGTGCGGGGCTCGGGCGGGGAGGAGGTGGTGGCTGTGAGATTGAGTTTCTGAATTGGTTTGGAGATACCGTGGGATGAGCGTGTGATGGGGCGTGTGGGCATGATTTGTAAGGGGGGTGGTGTGGTGGGATCATGAGAGATCGTGGATGGTGATTGGGGCGGAAGAGTGGTGTGGGGATTGGGGGTGACGGAGTTGGGCTGGTAGGCGGGAGCTGGGGCGAGGTTTGAGTGGGCTGGGGAAGCAATGGGGCGGGTGCAGTAGCGAGTGGGGTGGGGAGTAGTGGGCCAGGGAGAGGCGAGGGTGAAGTGTATTGGGCTGGGACGGTGTGGGGGGGGGGGGGGGCGCGAGTGGGATGTGGAGCGAGAGATCTGTCCAGGCGGTGGGATCGAGTGGGGTAGGTGATTCTTGGGCCGGTTGGTGGGCCATAGTTTTGTAGGGGTAGACATCCTCGTTAAATGTAACATGCCTAGAAACATACACGCGGGTTGTTTTTGGATCCAGACAATAATACGCGTGCTGACTTGTGGAATATCCTGCAAAGATACAAGCAACAGACTTGGGGTCTAGTTTGTTAGTTGTGTAAGGTTTTAACCACGGATAACACAAGCAACCGAAGCTTTTTAATTTCGTATAGTCCACAGGTTTATTTAATAAACGAAAATACGGGGTGTCGGAATGAAGGGTGGGAGTGGGTAGTCTGTTGATGAGGTACACGGCGGTGAGCATCGCATGAGGCCAGAATTTTATGGGGAGGCCGGAGTAACCGAGCAGGGAGAGACCGGTTTCGACCACATGGCGGTTTTTGCGTTCCGAAATGCCATTGTGTTCGGGGGTGTGAGGTGGGGTCGTGAAGTGACTGATGCCGTTAGTTTGGAGATAACTGGTGAGACCGACATATTCACCGCCATTGTCGGTGTATAATATTTTTATTTTCTTGTCGAAGAAGGTTTCCACTAGTTTATGAAACTGTGGAAAAATAGTGGAGACGTCGCTTTTGCGTTTGATTGGATATAGCCAAGTGTAGCGAGTAAAGTGGTCAACGAATAAAACATAGTATTTGAAACCGTTGTAAGAGGGAACGGGGGAGGTCCAAACGTCGCTAAAAATTATTTCGAGTTTGTCAGAGGAATGTAAACTGGAACGAGCAAAAGGAAGTTTGTGACTTTTATTCAACTGGCAAGCAGTACAGTCTTTTTGTGCGAAATTGGAAATACAAAACCGATATCGTTTTTGTAAATATTGGAAAGTAGATGTGGATGGGTGGCCCAGACGGTGATGCCAGGTGCCGTTGGATGTGGAACTTAGGTGATAGGCCGATGATGGTGGTGTGGGCCACGTATAGACGCCGTTGGTGCAGGGCCCGGTTGCGAGGATATCACCTGTGGTGAGATGCTTTACAAAGAAAGAGTCGGGTAAGAATGTGACGGAGCAATTATGTTGGTAGGTGAGTTGTGAAACAGATATAATATTTTTAGTCATTGAAGGGACACACAGAGTATTAGGAAACTTAAAAGAACACGTAGAGCCTGATAGTAAAAGAGTTCCGGAGGAGGTAATGGTCAAACCTTCACCACTCCCCATTTGTAATTCATCGGGGCCGGTATATGGGTATGCGGGTGTGAGGTGCGCCGGGTCAGTAACGACGTGGTGCGAGGCGCCGCTGTCGAGGAGAAAGCCAGGCGGAGAGGCGGCGGTGGTGATGGTGTTCGCCTGAGGAGTGCGGGGCGGAGGTGGTGGCGATTGCGCGTTGGGGAACTGGCGCTTGAAATCGTCACAGACAGTGATCCAGTGTCCTACTGCCCGACACCACTGGCACCGGCCGAGAAAGGGTTTCGGGGCGGCGTGGGGATTGCGGGTGTGTTGGTGTTGGCGATTGGAGGCGTTAGGCGAAGCGACACCAGGAGGCGGGGATGCGACGCCATAGTGGGGGAGTTGCGGGCCGCGAGATTTGCCAGAGTAGGAGCGGTTCTTGGAGGTGGCCACGAGGGCGGTGGGAGAGGCGAGACTGGCAGCGGCGGTGTTGGTGAGTTCCAGTTCGCGAACCAGGAGCTTGTCGTGCAGCTCCGCGACGGCAATGGTGGAATCCCGCGCCTGGATGGCTTCAACGATTGCAGAGTAGGAATCATCGAGGCCATGGAGGATGTGAGCAACGATGTCGTCGGCGTCAACTGGTTTGCCCAGCTCGGCCAGAAGATCGGTAGTGGCGGTGACTTGTTGTATGTACTCTGAGATGGTGTGAGTGCCTTTGGTGGTGGTACGCAGCTTCTGTTTGAGCTGATTGATGCGCCCCTTGGAGGGATTAGCGTAGGTCGATGTTAATGTGTCCCAGGCTTCCTTCGTTGTTTTGGCGCGGGTGATGAGCGGGGCAACCGGCGCAGTGAGAGTGCCAACAAGGGCACCAAACAGCAGCCGATCTTGACGATGCCACACTGTGTATTCTGGATTGGAGGTGGTGGACTTAGCGGTGGTGGTGGTCTTTGGCGGGGCGGTGGAGGAGCCATCAACGAATTTCAGAAGGTCGTAGCCTTGTAAGATGGCTTGCATTTGGATTTTCCAGGTAATGAAGTTCTGGTGTTAATTTGATGACGTTGGATAGATTGACAATGATAAATGGTTGGTTGGCATCGTTGGGGTTGGTGAGGGTGGTAGAAAGGTTGGCCATCGGAGGATGGTGGGTAGAGCAGAGACGAGACAGAGAGGTGTGGGTAGATCGGGATTAGGCTGATACCATGTAATGTAATTAGTGAATTGATTATTATTGCTCTTGACTAAGCAGTGTATAAATACATACAATGTGTACGTTGAAGTAATAACTAGTTCCTAGATCTAAGGGGTTAGTGGAGAACTATTAGGTTAGTTGAGAGATAAGGATGGAGATGGTTAAGTAGTGGAGAGATATTAGGAAGGTAAATAGAATAATAAATGTGTTAACTATTTTCCTTAATAGAAAGAATATATATAACAAACAACAGACATAAATGGTTTATTATATATGATAATTAATCAACCAAATTAAAAAAAAGTTATTTACCAGTGGAAATGGTATGGCTGTCTGTAGTATAGCTGAGGGTAGTCACTTGAGTTGGGGTGGAGTCAAGTGCATATGAAGTTGTGTAGTAGTTCAATCCAACATAGTCAAAGGATTGATCCAGCATTTGGGATTGATTTTTGGTGAATATTGGTAGCCGATTCCCTACAATCAACCGCATTGTTTTAGGGTAAGTACCATAGACAATATGGTTTAGAATCCTACATACGTACACAGTAATTAATTAAGCCAAATTCTTGGCTACAACTCAAGCCATCTAGGTACATCCAACATTTTTTTTTTTTTTCCTTGCAGCAAGCAAACCGACGTGATTTTTTTTCTTATTTTTGTTCTTTTCACACGTAACGTACAAATTGTTTTCTATATTTTTTTATTTTTTCTTTATTACAACATTTTAAAATGGTTGTAACTTTTAATATATAAGTCCAAAATGAAAAACAATTATATCATTGTTCATGTAAATTCAAGCTCTTCAAAACAAGACCAGTCATGAATATGTTTTGACAACTTTTAAAAAAAATTATTTTTACATGTATACGATGATATTTTGACGTGAGGATGTATGTACATATTTTATTGTGAGAATGTACATGTTCTAATGTGAGAATGTACATGTTCTTTGATGAACATCTGTACATGTTTGTATGGCCATATGTACATGTTTTCTCCCTTATATGTACATATTTTAATATGAGGCTGTACATATTTAATGATTCGTACATATTTATGTGATCATCTGTATGTTTTTAATGCGAGGATGTACATGTTTTTACGTGCGAATGTACATGTTTTAATTTACATTTATATAGGTTTGTATGACCATCCGTACAAGTTTTCTTTTACGTTATATGCACTATAACCCTTATAGCATCCATTATACTTTTCTGTAAAAAAAAACTTGACACGTCAGTGGATGTAGCCAGAATTGCTACATCCGGTTGTAGCTAAGACACACCCATTAATTAATTAGTTCAACAATTTAATACCATACATAAACCCAAATTCTTAGTTACAGCTGTATGTTGCTAAGATAGCTACATCCTAGGTCAATTTTGTAATTTAAAAAAAGTGGAAGGAAAATATAAGGGTAAGTTTTGTAATTTAGAAGGATATATGAGAGTGACAAAAATAGAAAAAAAAAGAAACGTGTATGAAAGGAACGGAGGCGTATGTATTTATATTTGTTTTTTCTTTTTTTTGAATTTTTTTCTTTGTTGTAACTTTTAATATATAAGTCTAAAATGAAAAAAAAAATTATATCATTGTTCACCTTAATTCAAGATCTTTAAAACAAGATCAGTCATGGATATGTTTTGACAACTTTAAAAAAATTATTTTTACATATATATACGATGATATTTTAATGTGAGGATGTATGTACATATTTTAATGTGAGAATGTACATGTTTTAATGTGACGATGTACATGTTCAAATGTGAGAATGTACATGTTCTTTAATGAACATGTGTACATGTTTGTATGACTATCTGTACATGTTTGTATGACCGTCTATACAAGTGTTCTTCCTTATATGTACATGTTTCAATATAAGGAGGTATATATTTAATGATCCGTACAGGTTTATATGACTATCTATATGTTTTTAATGCGAGGATGTACATGTTTTTACGTGAGGATGTACATGCTTTAGTAAAAAAATGTACAAGTTTGTATGAACATCTATACAAGTTTTCTTTTACGTTTTGTGCACTATATATGTAAAAATAATTTTTTATAAAGCTGTCAAAATATATCCATGACTGATCTTGTTTTGAAGAGCTTAAATTTAGATGAACAATGATATAATTTTTTTCCATTTTGAACTTATATATTAAAAATTACAATAATTTAAAAATTTTATGATTACAAAAAAAAGACACGCTTGGCTTGATGTAACCTAAGTTGGCTACCTCCCACTAGCCAAGACAGGCCGTACAGAAATTACAAGTACTAACTTAGACCCGGCAATTTTGACCCAACCCGAAACCCAACCCGAACCTAACCCATATTTTTACGGGTTAGGGTCTTGATTATTGACCCATCTATTTTTTGGGTTGGGTTAGGGTAATAAGCTAATTTTGTGGGTTGGGTTAGGGTAGAGATCATAACCCATGACCCAACCCGAAACCCGAAAATATATTTATTAATAATTAATTCACATTATATATATATATATTATTTTCATATGAAACTATACCTTAGCCTTAAGCCCAAGTGCAGTTGGACTATCCCACCTTAATAATATCACATACTTTTAACTAAACAAACGGCCTAACCAGCTGCATATCAACAAAGGGCCCACCAGACCTTAACATAATGTTGAAACAAACTCAAATACTCTCGTCTTGTAGACTCACATCCCATTTTTCTTCTCTACGTCGTTGTTCATGTCTATGTCGCTCTTCATCTCTGCCCAATGTTTGTTTTTCTTATTCTCACTGTCATAGTTGTTCTTGAGAACATATGTATGTTTAGATTTTCTAGAATAGTGAACAAAAGTAGGTGATATGTATTTTTTGTAAGTAGGATCTTGATTATAGACCTCTTAGTGAATTCTGAAGCCAACAATACGGATAACGTGCTGCATAGAAGTTCCTCAACTGTTGGTAACGATTAAGTGATTGTGATTTTACTTTTCTCAAGCATTAGCACTCATTTTAAACAGGTGTAACTCTTTTTAAAACTATTAGTCATAGTTTGAGGCTTTGAGCTCTCAGTTTATAAATTATTTCTAACTTTAGAAGATTTGTCTTTAATATATTTCTCTAATGCATAATGAAGATTTTCATTTTTTTTCCCTCTTTATTAAGGGCACTAGGATCATGTGCATATCTAGATAGGATTCCTTCCCAACAGTGGTAGAGCTTTATGCTCAGATTGATAAATATAAACTTAAGGAAAAAGTACGTGTTATTCTATTCATGGGAAATTGGTGTAGTACTTTTACATTCTTGCATAACATGAAATTCGTTTAAAGTTGGGTCGATCAAGCACGATTACTTCTCTTCCTTTGTTTCAATCATCCTAATTAGTTCCCTTTTTTTTTTTTTTTTTCTAGTCTACTCCCATCCGTCTAAATTTTTTCTACTTAAAAATGGGTTGGGTTTTTGTTGGGTTTAGGGTTGAAGGATTTTAAATGGGTTGGGTTAGGGTCATGATTTTCTGACCCTCCATTTTTGGGTTGGGCATGGGTTGATGATATTTTAAATGGGTTGGGTTAGGGTTGATATCAACCCGACCCAGCGACCCAAATTGCCAGGTCTATACTAACTCGTACTGCCGCTTTTCTATTTGCACGTGTTTGGTTATATGGTAAAATCATGTTGCTCATAATGTTGATCCCAATTATTCCCTCCTGCGATTTCTGTGAAGATGATTTACATACCATGTAATTAATTAATACGGTGTGGTTAAGTTAATTAATTACCGTACGTAATGGTCTATTATTTGACCTGGTATTTGCTCCTGTACAAGTTGACGGTCGCAGAATGACAAAGAAGAAGATGGTGAGTTGAGCTGTTGATATAAGTTGAGCATCGACCGGGTGCTGTTACGCCTTCGGCATTTCCATAGTCATTACTCACTAGTTTTCCTTTATCTCACCTCATTCTCCTCATATAATCTAGTTAACCCTCTCTTGATCTCAAACTGTGGCCCAAACAATATAAGCGTAAGTTGGTTTGGGCCCAACGGCCATCGGCGACCTGATTCGGCTCCCAATTGAGGCCACATTTACTTTCCTCTTTCTGTACCCAGAACACAACAAAGGCAGTAGCCGTTAAAAGATCATTTTTCTTTCCTTTTGTCTCACTGACTAGAAGCTTCTTTTCTCTGTTTTTAGAAGTTCTTCCACCACAAACGCTATAATCGACAGAAAACGACGTTCGCCGTCGCCTCCCATACTTCCATCTTCGAATAGAGTAAGTAGCGCTGGAAAATTTTCTTTAACAATCTTCTGTTCTATCTTTCCTTTCGCTCTTGTTTCCAGATTTTTTTTCTCGGTTTCGATTTTGTTACAACGTTCAATTCCTTGTTCTTTGCTCTCTCGACTCAATTCTCGGTCCTTGTTTCGTTTTTGGATCCTCCCCACCCAATGAGTCTTAAGACGATTGGTTTAGAACAGGAATCATGGTACGATCAGAATTACCTCCGAGGCTCTCTTTATCTCCCTTCTGGTTTCCTTCATTCTTTCCGTCTGCTGCTCTTCTCCGTTTTTTTTTTTCGTTCTTCCTTGTATTTTACTGTCGTTTTGATCCCTATGCATACACCAATAATCACCCGATTCTGATGTAGGTTTACGGGTTTGTGAAGTCGCACAAGGCCTTGATATCATCAGTGTAGTATTGAGATCATTTTTGCTCGCCTCATCACTTTTCCGTTCTCTTTCCTGCGACCGGTTTGAACTGAATTGCTACCTTTCTATGGAAATCCGAAATCCGCTCATGACTGATGTGGATGCGCCTGCAGTTTGTATCCACCTCTTCATCTCTTCGGTTGTTCAATCGATTATCTTACGAACTAACATGTTTGGCTGTTTTGTGTGTATATTTTAGCTCTTCACAGGGGATCGTCTTTCTCCCTCTCTCGGTATTCCGCCTCAACCTGTTCAATCGATTATTTTACAAGCTAACAAGTTTGCTATTTTTGTATTTATATTTTCAGCTCTTCACAGAGGATAATCATTCTCACTCTCTCGGTATTTGTACTTAACATGAGCTAATTTTAGATGTTATTACTGATTATACTTCCTGATTTCTTGTCTTATGTTTCGAGAATACCATTGACATCGATAGCTTGATTTGTGCGAATATGTAATTTTTTTTTGGCAGCAACTAATTAATTGTCTGTAGCCACATTTCTGATGATTTTTTTTTTTTGAAATAAAGCCACGTTTCTGATGATGGTTTCTATAAATATGTTAGATTTTAAACTTAGAACATCTTGACAAAAAGGGGAAGAAAAAGAAATTTGGTCAAGCTGGTGTTGGCCGATTAATAAGAAGAATAATCTGTTCACGCTCTCTTTTACTTTAGTCTGTTAAGATATAGCTAACCATTACAAACAATATTAGGAACAAGCCCATCCTCACCATTCTGGGTTTGAACTAGATTTACCTGATATTTCATAAAACCACAATGCACAAAGTTCAATATAAATACTGAAGCAAATTGATTACTTTATATACCTCGGGTTATAGTTCCATCCCATTTTATCTTATGTTGACCATCTCTGGTACTGTTTTCGTTCGTATTAATCTTTCTTCATCATACGATATTTGTTGAAGTTTGTTAATGTATCAATTGTCGGGTCTTGCCCATTTGGGAGACAGTATTCCCGATCCAAATATAGCATTATTTTTTGGGGCTGAACTCATCCCTAATCATGCTGGTTTTAGTATAGGCAACCCTAGAAGCCCTTAGGTTACCCACCCATTTTGAGAACTGATTTATCGTTTCAGTCCTACAATTTTACGTGGGTCTCTTTAGAAAAGCCCTAAGATTATTCGTACTCATTGTTTAAAAGTCCATAAAAGTTAATCAGAAATACATTACTCATTGACCAAGAGTATAGTAACTATCCAGTAGTTTAACAAATGAGTAAGTGCTTGTTCGTTTATTGGTTGTACAAAAAAGTACTTAGCTTTATCAATAAGCTATTACATATTAATGGCCCAACACATTAGTAGGTCCCATTAAAAGTATACTAAAACACACTTGTTAAACTCTTCTAAATTAACTAGACTATAATAGAGTACTTTATTCATTTTTATAAGTCGTTTTAGAAGTTTGAACACTTATTAAGGAGAGTAAAAAAGATGACACATGTACCCATACTTTTTTGTTTTTTATCTAATTAATGATTACTTTTGCATTGAAGACTAGGGACAAATATGGAAAGTAGTGTATCAAAATGCTAAAATGACTTATATTTTTTTAACAAACTTTGGATAGTAAAATGACTTATAATTTAGAACGGAGGAGTAACTAAATGTGCATTTATCTCAAACGTAGGAAAATGACGATGGGCAAACGACACCTTATAGTAAATTGGCATTAGTGAGCTTTTGGTGCAGAACCCACTTTTTCTTCACTACTCTACTAAAATTTTCAATAGCTAATCTTACAGCGGATAGGTACTTTACAAACGCTACTTTTCAAAAAATTGAGGACAGATGTCAAATTGTTATTGGATTTATTTATTATCATGGCCCACCAAATTCTGACCACATCCCACGCGGCATGCATTTGTTAACCATACATAGATTTATAGAAAAGCAGGGAATAGCTGCGTTTGGTTTTTTTTGCCGCCGTCAGCGAACGGGACCTTAAGGCCCCGTTCGATCCCGACAATTCGCGGGGTTTTTGACAATTAGTAGGAATAAAGTCTTAACGTTTAGAGATAAAGCTTACATAAAAGGGGTAGATTAATCCTAAATTGAAGCTTTATCCAAACGCAGGTTTTAGCTGCGTTCATTTCGTAAAGCTGTTCCACCCCATGTTAATTACCTGCATACCCCTGAACATCTTTCTGGTTTTTCACAATTCGTCGTTCGGCAAGGGTGAAGTAATGTTTCTGGGTTTCATTTTTTTGCTGATTTCACTTTATTTTGAATTCTGATGCGCAGAGTTGATAGTTAATAGTCCTTTGCTAGTATTGTTGCTGGTGGATGATTTGCGACGATGGATACCGATGGTTGCAAGAATGAGTTTGAGCTAATTAATATCTTGCTTCTTCGTGGGAGATTTATACAGTGTATTCCTCGGACTCTAGTCCTCCTGAACGCTGTATGATTTGTGTTGGGACTGAAACTCTGTGACGATAAAAGATTGAAGAAAAGTGAGAAACGGTGTGATGGGGAAGACGATGACAGTGAGGGTACCATGGACATTTCACAGCCTCTCTCATTACTTTCTTTAATGTCACTAGCGAACATATATAAATAAAATTGAAGCTTAATATCCACATAAAGCTTGACAAACATTATGAGATTAATGTCACTCAATTTTTTAAGCTCACCATCGAACGACACCTAAATGTAGAGAAGATGACCACACATGTAGAAAAGAAATTACCTTTAGCTATTCTTTCTTAGTTTTATTTCGTCGCCACTTTACGTTTATTATGTTCCTGAAATTCTCTCGGTGGTTTATTTCAAAAAAAGAAAGTCTCCTGGCCATCGCCTCTCTCATTGTCCTATCATACGCGCTTTTTTCCCCGATGTCATTTGATCATTTCACCCCCCGACCCCGACCCCTCTTTTCATTCCCATTGTCTCTCACCTTTCAGGGATCAACATCAATGAAGATCGATTACTGATCTTTAATTCCTATCAATCAATTAACCCTAACTGTTCTCTGAAAGCGAAAACCAAAGTCAGTCACTTGTTAATTGTGTCGCATTGTCTAAACAACGCAGCATTGATATGAGCCGTTGCTGCTGTTGTCGGTGAGCGCGATCGAAGGGACTGTATGGACAGAGAGACAACACACAGAGACAGGGAGTATGGAAACGGACGTGCAAAAGCCGAGCGATGCCACGGTGATCATCGTCAGTACTTCTTCGATGAGCAATCCCTTGGTACTTGGCCACTGGCAATGACTTATCATGGAGCTTTGGTTGGGTGGGCTTCTTCTTTTATCTTCTTTCTGTATCTCGAAACTTCCAGTTTCTTCGTAGTCTTACTCTTCTTGAATGATGATTTCAGGGTGGATCATTTCCATTTGCCTGGAAATAAGCTGTTAAAAGATCGATTACAAAAGCTTGTTCAGGGCCTATTGTCGTCTGGATAGGTATGTTTATTCTTTCTATGTGAATTTAACGCAATGGTTGAATAAGTTAGCATTTTTATTTGCCCTACCTTTATAGTTGCTGCCTCCTTGGTTCTTTTGCTCTCTATCATCATCAAGTTCGACATCCATAGGCTTTAAGCTCAACTAGATTCTGATGTAAAGCTCTTAGAATTTGAGCATACTATGCTAATTTAGTTAGTCATTCACTTCTTGACAAAGCTTGATAAAGTTTAATATAGTTCAGAAGCCTTAAGAACGCCCATTTAAGGCTCAAATCTCTGATCTGTTTTTATTGTTCAAGTTTCTGCGTGAGCCTGATGGAGTTGAGATATTACCAAGCTTTGAGTGAGCTTAAATAATTGATAAGAAGCTTGGTTTGTTCACATTTAAGAATGATTATGTAGTTCTAGAACTTGCCCCATACTATAATCAGAATGGGTTGTTCACACTTAAGAATGATAATATTGTTCAATGGTATTTAGGTTGGTAGCTCATTCTTTCATGAGATGAGCCTTAGGGTTATTTCTTATAGTTGGCATGAAATAATCGAACGAAATTTTGGAATCTTAACAAAGCACCACCTTTTTGGTTGCAAGTTGTGTATATATATATTTGTATTTTTCACACTCATTGTCCTTATTAATGTATCTCTTTCAGCTAATTTGACCATTTTGTAGCTGGCAAGTATCGGTCACAATGTTATTGGAGAACTTGTCGACATACCCCATTCATTGAGGGGTGTAAATGAGTGCAATCTTGATCAGGTTTTTTACTCAAATATCACTTGTTCATCTTTTTATGTTTCATATTGGCATCCTTGAGTTTCTTTTGGTAATGAGGTGGAGGATAAAGGCTTTGTAAAAACCAATGCATTTATGATCTAGAACATGTCCTCTCTTTGTCTGCCGATGAGATATAAACGGTTTTTACTCGACAATTTTGTCCCATTAATCAGTCTTTTGAACAGTCTGTTCCTAACAGAGAGCAATACTATTTTCACCCAATCTATTGGATCCTGCTTTTTGGATAGGTATATGTTTGCATGGTCATTGGTATTTTTTATATCATGACCATCAATCTTCCAGGTGTGCTGAAATCTGATCCTATTCTGATCTCAAGAAAAGGATCACCCTAAATTGTGATTATCTAGGCTGGCGGCGTTTATGTCTACTTTGTAGAAAAGAGGTCCTGTTATTTACATTGATCTTTCCTTGATTAGAAGCTCGTCTTGATAGGATATCATACAAATGATTGTACATAAAGAGGGGATACTAAAAAAACGGGAGGAACCCTTGTTTGCTTTTTTAATAAGCAATATATTAAGGATCAAATATCAACGTAAAAGGAATGGGCATTAAAAACTTATGTAAGCATGAATAATGCCTTTGTTAGGTATAAACTAGAGAGGGATAATTCTGTAGAACAGAGGAACTACTTATTAACCACCCAAATTTTCAAACACTTACACTAGTAAGCTTTCAAGTAATTCCATAGTCCTCTAGGCATTGTTGCCCAAATTTCCTCCCTACGTTTTTGGAATGACTGTTCAAACGTAAACGGTAATTGCTCAAGTGTGAAAGGCTTTCAAGTCATTTCACAATACTCTACCCTTCATGTCTACTTAATTTATAGGCACTACATCCCAAATTTCCTCCCTACTTGTTTAGTATGACTATTCAAACATAAAAGGTAATTGTTCAAACATAAAAGGAAATTATTCAAACGTAAAGTTATTTGCCTAAACTCTCAACTTTATCCTTTAATTATTCCCCTTCTTTCCCTCCCGACTCAAATGTCCCTCTTCTCACATAAACCTTTCAATCCACTATCTTAGAAATTAATTTCCTAACATCCCCACCCCTACTAGAACAAGCCTTCTCCCCAAGGCTTGAAAAAGGGATTTGGGCCTGGAATTCAGCACAACTCAGCCATGTAGCTTCTTTTGAAGGCTTGTGGACTGAACCAGCAACTTATGACATGGGTTTTCCGCTCGTGTTTGAGAATGAACCGCAAAAATCATCTTTGAAATGTACGCTGGTTTGTACAAAGCAATTGAAAGGGGAAGCTCCAGTTGTACAAGATGATTAGCTAATACCTTATTCAGTTGAGACACATGGAAAACCGGGTGAATCTGGAGGCTGGCGGGAGGTGCAGGTGGTAGGCTACAGTACCCACCTTCTCTGTGATCAGGAGAGGTCTGTAGTAATGAAAGGCTAGCTTTTGACAGATTCATTTTGCTGTTGAGACTTGGTGATACAGCCGTAACTTAAGGAAAACCATGTCATTCACCTGAAACTGTACCTCTCTCTTTTGTGTGTAGTATCTGATTTGGTCATCATTGTTGAGCACGCTGCAAATGGAAGTGCTGCTGTCTCAATATCTTCCCCCGATCGGTAAATGCTTTCGTTACTGCAGCTACTTTAAATTCTCCCGGCAGAAACTAACGTATAGTAGGTGGAAGTCGCCATACACCACCTTGAAAGGGGTCCAACCTGAAGTAGCATGAAACTGTACCTCTCTCTTTTGTGTGTAGTATCTGATTTGGTCATCATTGTTGAGCACGCTGCAAATGGAAGTGCTGCTGTCTCAATATCTTCCCCCGATCGGTAAATGCTTTCGTTACTGCAGCTACTTTAAATTCTCCCGGCAGAAACTAACGTATAGTAGGTGGAAGTCGCCCATACACCACCTTGAAAGGGGTCCAACCTGAAGTAGCATGAAAGTTCGTGTTGTACCAATATTCAGCCCAGTGCAACCACTTACTCTAGGTCTTTGGTTGCTCAGTCATGAAACAACGAGGGTATGTTTCCAAATGGTGGTTCAGGTCTTTAGTTTACCATCCGTCTCCGGGTGGTAGGCACTGCTCTTGCGCAGTGTTGTCCACTGGGCCATGGAAACCTCCCTCTAAAACTGGCTCAAGAACAACGGGTTCCGATCACTAACGATTGAGTGTGGCACTCCATGCAAGCAAACAATTTTCTTGGCTATTAAGTATGCAACAAACCATGTAGTGAAGGGCGGTGGAGGCCTAAAAGCGACTGCTCTTACTGAGCTGGTCTACCACCACTAGGATATAGTCCACCCCTGCTGACCGTTACAGTCCGAAGATAAAGTCCATTGAAATATCAGTGCATCTAGAATCGGTAAAGGTTGTAGCAGCCTAGTTGATGATGGTATCTCATACTTGCTTTGCAAACAAATAAGTCAATCGGTTACAAACTTCTGCACCATCATCATTTTGGGCCAATAAAAGCTAAGTGCCAGTTGGCAATAGGTTCGATATGCTCTTGAGTGACCACTCATGGGTGTTGAGTGAAACTCCCCCATTGATCTAGGTACCCAAGACAACTAGGAAGTAGAACTATTAGTCCCTCCGGAAACAATTGTCCCTCCACTAGATGATAGAGATGGTGTGATTGAGGATTTTGTATAATGTCTCGGAAGTGGGGATCTTTGTGTATCTCCTTGATTTGTTGAGCATCCTGCTAGAAAGGGATCAAAATCGCAACTCTCCTTTCGGGCCTCGCCTAGAACAGGCATCAATTGCCTCATAATTTACCCTACCCCTAATTTACCCCCGATTTGTACTCCACACTAAAGTCGTATCCCATCACCTTTGCTAACCAATTTTGCTTTGCCTGAGTGGTGAATGTTTGTTGGAGGAGGTGTCACAAACTGCTGTGATCAGAACAAACTTGAAAACTTCGCCCCCATAAATACGGGCGCCAATGTTGGATGGCCAAGACAATTGCCATCGTTTTCTTCTCATATGTGGACTTGGATAAGTTCCGGGGTGCTAACACCTTACTGAAAAATGCCAGTGGCCTCCCATCCTGCATCAATACTCCCGAATACCAGCCCCTAAACATCACATTCAAGAACAAATTCCTTGGAGAAATTAGGAGAGGCCAATACTGGTGTTGTAGTGCTCGCTTGATTTAAACGCTTAAAAACCAATTATGCCTCTGCTGTCCATACAAAGCATGCGACTGCCTCCTTTTTTTAACAGGTCAGTAAGTGGGCAGTCAATAATTTTGTATGCTTGAATGAAGTAGCGGTAATAGCCGGTTAATCCTAGGAAACCCCATACTCTTCAAACTAAACGAAGCACCGGCCACTCTATAATGGTAGATACTTTCCCATCCATTCTTATTGATGTTTCTGGCCATAAAGCCTTAGGAAAATGCAGAGAAACTTACTCCATTTATATGCTATCTTTAGGTGTTCTAAAGCTCTCTTAGGTGTTCATATCTTTATTAAGGAATCTTAAGGTCTTTGGATTCCTTCATACTTTATAAGGTTAATTCTAAGATTATCCATCCCTTATTTCTCCCATGTATTCGTTGGTATTCATAATTCCTTTAAAGGTTATGTATTAACGAGTTTAAAGTAAGGTTCCTGAGGAAGGAAATGGTGATTTAAGGTGTGAGAGAACCTACCCTAAGTTAGGCAAATTAAGTGGAGTCTTTTGGCTGAATTTCAATGAGATTTAAGAGCTAAACCTACCTTGAAACTAACCTGGTTAAGTAGGTTAATACTATGGCCTGGTTAAGTGGGTTAATATTATGGTTGTACGTGTTTCAAAAGAATCCAACAAAAGGAACTTTTAAACTAAGGTCTTGTAAGGTATTAAGGCATTTTGAAGCTGGTGCATTATATTGTTGGTTAAGGTTAAAAGAATAAGGACTAAACTAATGAAAGGTTGGACTGAAAAGGGTTTAGCAACTAAGTAAAAAGGGAACCTTAAAGTAAGGGTTTAAAAAGGTGTTGTAAGATGGTTATCTTATGCAGTTTGTAAGGTGAAAGGTGAATTATGCTTATATTTTTCCTGTTACAGCATTGATAGAATGGGTTAGATACTTGGTTTAGCTCTGCAATAGTGCATATGTCTTGACAGCTCTATGTTCGAAGAATTGAACATGTCATGCTCTGCTTCTATGTTCCTTAGTTTGCTGTTTTTATAGCTCCTTAGGGAATTCCTATGATAAGATTGACTTAGACATACTAGCGCCATACTTTTTGCACTTTATTACAACCTCGATAGAATGAGATAGATACTTGCTTAAGTTCTGCAATAATGCAACTGTCTCGACAACTCTATGTCCGAGGAATTGAAAATCTCCATTGTTACTTCACCCTTGTTAATGCTCCATTTTCTTGCTAACTTCTATAGCTTTTGTGTTTTTTGGTGTTTCTCATCCATTCCCATTAATGTTTCTAACTGTAAAGCCCAAGGATTAATCAGGGAAACTTACTTTGCCAGATTTATATTTCTGCCTGTGTTAGCTGTTCTCTGAATCAGTATGCTCATAATTACCTTGTTTGAGGCTTTCTTATGACATGTTTTAATTCCCATGCTGATATTGCCATACATGCTTAGACACTCTCAGTATTTGGGTCAGCTATTGATCAACGATTTGACTCAGCAGTATTTGAAAAGCTAAATACTCCTTTAAACACAATCTACGTACAACCTATGACTGTCTTTCATTTAAGTTGCTTTCATTATCAGTTTTCATTAGATACTTCATGTTCTTACTCTTTTATTCACTCACTTTTTTTTACTTGTTTCCTTATCTTTGTTATTCATAATTACTTTTCCAGCACCATTGTTTCTTTCCTAGAAAGTAGCAAATCAAATGCCTTCAGGTTGCAAATAATCCCGACCTCAGTAGTAAAGCTAGCTAAGAGCAACCAAGTATTGATCCGTGATTTGAAAATAAGAAAGCCTAATCCTACGAAAAAATAGGAAATTTAAGGGGATTGTCAGGTTTGTGAAATTAAACTAGCATGATGCAAGTAATAAAGCAATTAAATTAACGAGCGAGTAAAAAGTGATTAAAGTGATATGAATGCACGGAATCCCAGGTTCAGATAATTTGTGATCGGGTAGATAATCCAATTTTTACAATTTAATGTGAGAAGTGGATTTACAAATTTCTTAATATCTTTTCAAGACTAAATTTTAGTCATAGAGAAGCTCACCTATCAGAACATGTAAAATCTAGTCTAGAATCAAACAAAACTCATGTAGATGGATTAAGCGCAAGGAATTATTAAGCACCTAAAGGAAAACCTAGTCTATCTGATTCTATTATTCACAAGTTAATAGATTAATTCAATCTTCCGATTGTCATCAATCAGTTCAAAAGAGGATTCATAAGATTAATCAAGAAATTCGCGGGATTTAACAAGAAATGTAAAGAATTATATAATCTGCAATCCATAAAATTCTCATGTTGAAATTATAGAGTTAGTCATACCATCCCTCAGAGTAAAATCAAATTAGCCAAGTATATCGCAAAAAAGAACAAACGAAAAGGAAAGAAAGTTCATGGTGTTAAAGAAAACTTCTATGACCATTTCGCAATCCAAATTTATAGAACACTAAGCCTTGAGATTGAAGATGATGGATGTTACTCTTGACGACACGGATAGGGTTAGAGTGTGAGTGTTTTTGTGTCGTGAAAGAATTCGTGAATAAGTTGCGTGTTTATGATCTCAACTCGCCTTGTTTTGTAGAAGATTTTTGCTAAAATATGTACCGACTTGTGTTCGGATAAGTAGGGCTTAACAAGACTCGGGAGTATGGATTTTTGCTTTGTGAGGTGTCTGGGTGAACTAGCTAGGGTCAGACAGAGAGCTGGACAAAGGATGTCCAGATCATCGGGGCTAGACAGAAGGGCCACACATCAGTAGGAAATAACGTTTTCACTTAATACATGCAGTCCGGGTCTGGAGGGTCGGACATTAGTCCAGACAGATATACTATTTGTGCGTTCTCCTTCGCAAAATATTGAATTCCTCGTATATCCATCATAATTCGTATAAACATCAAAATAACTTGTTTTCAAATAGTATTATCTTAGACAGAGAAATGAATTTCAATTAAGCACAAAATCAGAGGAAAAACGGTAACAAGAGTGAATGATTTCATCATTAAAAATTAGGTAAAATATCGGCATATCTAATTCCCCACACTTGTCTGTTTCTTGTCCTCAAGTAAATTTTTCAAGCATAAGTTTAAATCAAACAAGTGAGTTTTAATCAGAAAGAAAGCTCAGAGGAAGATGTTGCAAGTTTTCATATCATATATACTTTCAGCTATGAACTTTTAAATACCAAATTAGAAGTCATCAAGGGCTTAATGACGAGAAAATGAGTCATTTGAACTTTGTTTTTAACTTTGAGCCTTGGAATGGATTGGAATGTAAAGGTGGAAAAGAACAAAGGCAAGGTACTCCGCTGATCCAAAAAGGCAAATCTGATCCAAAATAGACCTCGTCCACTCGGTTATTAAGTCCTTTGGGGTGCTTTATCACCTAACTACCTAAGGTTCTCGGAATCTGGGATAGTTGACCCAAAGCCGCTACAAGGGTGGAGAGAAAAGTCGAAAGGTGACGAATTAAATATACTACACTTGAAGTATTTATGCATTTAATGAATTGGATGTTAATTTCAACTCCTTTTCTTTATGGATCATGAGTACGTGGCACTGAAAGGTATAATGGAATAAGATTTTACTTCGTGCCCCTTGTCGTTCAACGAAATGTGAATAAGAAAATGGTGGTTGGCTCAAAGTTAAAATCCTAGTTCTTATGGTTCTTTTTCTTTTTGTTAAGCTTCTGATGACTTCTAATTTAGTGTTTGAAAGTTCATAGCTGAAAGTTTATATGATATGAAAACTTGCAACATCTTCCCCTGAGCTCTTCCTTTCTGGTTGAACCCCATTTGCTTAATTTAAACTTGTCCTTGAGGAGTTTACTTGAGAATAAGAAACAGACAAGTGTGGGGAATTTGATACACCGTTATTTTATCTTTTTTTAAATGATGAAATCATTTACTCTTGTTACCGTTTTTCCTCTGATTTTGTGCTTAATTGAAATTCATTTCTCTGTCTAAGATAATACTGTTTGAAAATATGTTATTTCGGTGTTTATATGAATTAGGATGGATATACGATGAATTCGATATTTTGCGAAGGAGAACATACAAATAAAATATTTGTCCAAACTAGTGTCCGACCCTCTAGACTCGGATAGCATGTGTCCGACCCACCAGACCCTTACACATACGTATTAATTGAAAAATGTCGATTCCTACAGATGTCCAACCCTCCTGTCCTGCCCTGCTGATCCGGACACCCCTTGTCTAGTCTTCCGGCTGATCCTAAATCATCCGGACATCTCAGAAAGTAGAATATCTCGCCTACAATCTTGGGTATTGTCTGGTCCTGCCCATCTGGATACAAGTCTGGATAAACATTTTAGCCAAAATCTTGTATAAAACAAGGCAGGTCGAAGGCAGAAACTCAACCCATTCATGAACTCTTTCACAACATAAAAACACTCATGCTCCAACCCTAGCCGCTGCGTCAAGGGTAATCTCCATCATCTTCAACCTCGAGGCTCAGTGATCTTCAAATCTGGATAGTGAAGTGGTCCTAGTAGTTTTCTTTACTACTATAAACTCTCTCCCTCTTCGTTTGCTCTTTTCTGCGATATGCTTGACTAAGTTTTATCCCGGGGATGGTTAATTTTAAATGGATATGATTTTGTGACTTACTCAATAATTTTACTATGACAATTTCATGGATTGTTTCACATTAGTATAATTTTTTTTGCGCTTATCATTAAATCTCGCAAATTTCCTGATTAGCCTTACGAATCCTATCATGAACTAATCGATGAATAATTTGAAGGTTGAATTAATCTGTTAAACTTGCGGCCACAACTAGGGTTGAAGCGTGAGTTCCGCAACGCAAGAAGTTACTATCCTAATGTAGCTTTGTGCGCTGGCTTTTCACGAGAGTGCGAGGTAAAAGTTCGGCTGGTTTCTTACCCTGTGCGATCCATGATGCTAAGGAGGAGAATGAATCCTTTAGGGAGAGAGCGGTAGTTCCGTGTAACTGGAAAGGCGAGAGTGACTCATGTTGGAAAGTGAAAACTATACCATTCATCTTCTTTAGCCTTTACTCTTTTGTCATTACAAAATCCAAAATACACAAACCCATATTCAACTCCACAAATTGAATCCCACTCTGAAACAATCATTGCACTTGTCGATAGATGCTTCTTCCAGAATTCTCAATGATTCTCATTTCCATACAACAGACTGGATGCAAGAGAGCAAACAATTTTTTGGCGCCGATGCCGTCGAAACGGTTTGCAAATGCTTAGAGTTGTTTGGTGCTATATTTTTAGCATTCTTTTCATACACATCTTATCCATGTCTTTCTGTTTCATTCACTAACTTGTTTTGCTATGTTTTTTATTTGGATCTGTTCCTGATATGACAACTAATCTTAAAATTTCCGGTTGTCGATAGGTGGTACCCTTAAGAACCATTTTCATCATTTGTCGAATGTGAGCAGATTTATGGTCATCAGTTGGTCAACCACATCTTGCTTGTTGTGTGTATATTTGCATCTGTTTTACTCTAGCTAACATCTTCAACATTTAAGATTTTCCGGTCCTGGTCTTGCTCGTGTTTTGGTGGGCCCCATGCTAAAGTTATGGAAGGTATGCTCTTAAAAAACTTTTCTCCTGGGCCAAATCTTTTTAAATGGGGCAGCCTTAGGTTGCTGAATCATGTGGGTACTTTTTTGTTTCTTACCTTCATGTATATCCACTTCCCTATGCTCTTTCTATTCTAGTCTTATTTCCTTGCCTAAATGTGAAAGGTCATTTCACTTTTGAGTTCTTGGTGGTTGTTTTTATGTTAATATTTTCCCTTTGGGTGTTATTGTTTAGTGGTTTAACGAGTTGCAAACCAGAAGGATGCTCACTGTTCGGGACCTCCTTTCTTGGATTGCTTTTATCTATGCCTCACAAAGGAGTTTGTCTCCAGAGTATGCATTTTTACATGGAGCTTTTGTAGTTAGCTTGATGGCTTAACTTCAGGTAACATTATGTTCATCCATCATTGTTTTTATGAACGAAGCTATATTTGTTTGTTGCGCAACCAATTTTGTTTTCCTTATTGATCAAGTGTGATAGTGAAAGATGGGATGCGGTGGATGATGGCAATTACAGATTGATATTATATGCACTCTTTAGGACGCTGACTGCAAATGAAATTGTCACCCCAGTGGTCATGGTTTTGTCCACCTGGTTTTTGTCTCTGCAAGAACTAAAAACACGTGTCAAGCAAATGTCAGTGGCTATATACTCCAGAACTTTTTTCTCTTTCGATTTTCCCTTTCAGAAGAATTTAATTGTTTTTAGTTGGTGTCAGGGATTGGCATAACGAGTACGAAGTCGTGAGTTTGTGAAAGAAGTGTCTTGATTTTGTTATTTTGGAACTGCAGAAGAAAGGTGAACTGGACTTCCAGCTTTCCATGATGGGAAATTATGGTTGGAATGGCCTACCTGCTAGTATATTGGAGCATGATGGCATGGAATGTGAAAATGTTTTTGGCATTCATCCTTTCTTTATTGAAAGAGGTAGCTGTGGAGTTTTTTTTCTTCCGGGATGAAATATCCCACTAGTTTTGCTGTTTTGTTTTGGTATGGAAATATGCCTCATTTGATGTTCTATTCATATCATTTAGGTGATGATTCAGGAGTTGGGGGATTTTTGAGCTCATGGCACCAACAACTAGAAAAAATGTTTGAGAATTTTGCAAGCTATGCAGCTTTCTAAGTCTGGTGCTCTTGTTGTTGGTTCATACTAGTCTGGTATTCTTGTTTTGAGAATTTTGTTGTGTACGGCAGTCTGTTGGAAGGTAGTCCTGGACTAGGTAAAACAAGCTTGATTGTTGCCTTAGGAAAATATTCTGGTCATAAAGTTGTATGCATAAACCCGTCTAAGCAGGTAGCTGTTACATACTTTGTATTTTTTTTAATGATTGTTTATTTACCTTTGCTTTTCGCATCTCCAAATCAATCGTTTTTTTTTTACACCTAATTCTCGTTCAATGGTGCTATAGACCTACTTAACAGATTTACTGGGCTCGGATTTGTCTATAGAGAGTGACACTGGGATACAGTTTGCATGGTTCGATGGCATTTTATTGCAGGTCAGCATTTAATATTGCAACAACATTATGATCTTCTTGGTGTTCGATGCTGAATCTTAACCGTGTTGTGTATTTGTACATCTTTTTTTTCTATAGGCCCTGAAGGATGGAGCTTGGGTTCTCTCTGATGAGCTTAATCTTGCTCCACAATCTGCTTTAGAGGCATGGCTAAGTGTTTCGTCTTTCCTTTGTGTTTCTTATTCCCTTTATCCTCTTTGCAATGTCTCTAAAATTTGAATTTAGGCTGGTGGTTGTGGAAGGACTTTGTATGTCATCATATGTAATGCATGAATATGACAAAACTGAAGTTCAGGTTGTTTTTTTACAGTTAGCAGAGATATATAAGCTGCTTTCACAAAGATATCAGCGTGAAAATCACATATTGAAGGAATTTAATGAAGTTGACAAGTTGGAGCTAATGTTGTAGAAGATCGCTTGTTGTACAACATCTCCGGAGATGATATGTACTCCTTCTAGGTTTGACTGTTGGCTTGAAGCTGCTCTTGTTGCTGATCAGAGAAGCCTGCTTCTAAATTTGCTGTTGCTTCAAAAATTGCCAGAGATAGTTATTGCTGATACTGACAAACTTAACATGGTACGATCATCATTGTCTGCTATGTCCTTTCATAACACATAGAAGTTTTATGTTTAGCTACTGAGTGAATTGTATTTTTTCTTTTCTATAGGTAGGCTTTGTCTCGCTTATCTGGAGATCTAGAGTCTGCCTTGCACTTCTCCTTGAAGTTCTCTTCAAGGTCTCCAGTACATCTGCTGGCTCATCAAAGATGTTTTCGACACTACATCTGCTATGGCAGGTTGGTACTTCTTCCCTTCACTTTTGTGTCACTGTATCAAGATCTGTTATATTTATTTAATGTGGTATTCTACCTAACATTGCAATGTATGTGAAGATTGCCAATTCTACTTTAGAAATGTGGTTCATATGACATTCTTTAGAAATGTGGTTCAGAACTTTCACAATTCAGCACCAAAAAAAATACAATCGAAACCAGAACAATTGCAGAAAGATCCATGGGGGGTTTTTGAAGAATTAAACAACAACAAATTAGCAAGGAGAACAATTCAGAAAACGCATCGAACACATCCATAATTAACTCAATTTCTAAACTCCCCATCGTTGAACATCCCCCATCGAATCCATTCACCACCTACCTCAATCGAAGAGTAAAAATCCACAGACTGAAGCCGAAGAGCAAACGCGCTTACCAAATTGAACCCAAGAACACACTGGACAACAATTGCAGCGCAAAACCAAAATCAGAAACCGAAGCACCAACCAAGCATAAAACCACAAACCGAAACCCACAAACGAAACCCACAAATCAAACATGAGAGAAGATGCAGAGACTGTACAGTAGCGGAGACTTGAATTCATACTCACACAGCAACAACAAATTATCAGCAAATCAAAGAAAAACTGAGAAGGAGAAGAGAGGGAGAAGAACACTCGGGAGACAACTGCCAGGAAAGAAAGAACTTCCTTATTCTCATTACCTTAAAATTAGACTTGCAAAAAGACTAACTCGCCCTCCCTTTCTCCTCAGAACCACAAAGCCACCTAAATGTCATAAAACCACTTAAGACAAGATAGCAATATAAAGTCCGACTTAATATAATGGCCAACTTCTCTCAAGAATGGGAAAACAAAAGGAAAAATAAAGATTTGCATTTGATTTTCTTTTGCAACAAGAGATGAGAAGAAATAATTTGGAATTGTGCCTTTTACAGAACACTCAACTCTCATTTGTTGGTTACCGATGGTGCCTCTCAAGTCCTTTTAAAAATTTCCACGAGGAAACACCCCTTAGTAATCCCCAGATGAGAAGATTAGAAAGGACCCCTAAGTAATAAAAATTCACCAAGAAAGGGATTTATGGAAGCACCGCAATTAATTGCTCTTAATTGCTCCTCAAGAGAGAAAATTTGAAAAATTTGGTGGAAAATTCTAAGCATTCATGGAAAGACTTGCTTAATACAAATAGAACTTCTTCATGGCAGCAATAGATATGTATAAGGAGATGGAGAAGTGCATGTCGTTTCCCCCACACTTAGTACATAAAGTTGTAAAGCATCGTATAAGTATTTAGCGAACGAGTACTCCCCTGATAAGACGTGAATTGGGCAAAGGGTTCCCCCACACTAGAGAGTGTCCGGGGTCGTTGAAGCGTGAGACCTAGGAAAATTTTGCAAGAGTTCCTCTTGCATGTGTCTTATTCAGCGTTGAAGGGTGCTTGCATGCAGTGTGTATGTAGCTACAATGCAGAGACAAAAATAAACTAGGCGCAACAGGATTCCGAGGAATACGCTTAAAGCCCATGGTTAGAAATCAAAAGGGGACTCATAAGTGAGTCCTATATCAAATGGGTTCACAGTGTTATAATTTAAGCGGAAAGCATAAAGAGAGTACGGTAAAGCATAACTAAAGAAAAGATAAAAGACTATAACATAGAGATACATAACAAGTTTCAAGACACAATATTCCAAGCATCCAACCCCATGAGCAAACTACTGGGCCGGTGGTCCACCTCGCTCGAGCATGCGGCGCAGCTCCTCATACTGGGCTGCCAACTCCTCCACGCGTCGCTGGTGGGCCTCAAATTCCTCCCGGGAAACCATGGGAGGTGGTGGAGCTGGTAGGGCTGGTAGCGGGGCAGCTGCAGTAGAGTGCGTGGAGCGGGAAGAGGAGATGGAGGAGGACTCTGCGCTGCCGGCTGGCCGTATCTTCTCCCAACCTCCTGGAGCACGGTAAAACCCCATTCGTCGGAGGGCAGCATGGTCAATGGGAGCCATGGGAGGCTCAGGGACCGCATCTCCAACGTCGACTCCACACTCAAGGAACTGAGTGTGGAGGAAATGCGGGTAGTCGAGGTGCTGGGTGTCCCGCTTCGCGACCATATGGCAGAGGTGGTCAAACATCAGCCCGGAGATGGAGAGTGGCCTGTCCGGATTCGGGGCTGTGATGCTGTTGAGGAGGAAACAGTCCATGACATTCATATCCTTATTGTCCCGGGGCAGAATGTTATAACGGATCAGAGCAAGGATGACGCGCTGAGCGGCGTCCTGGATCATATTCGGGGTCATTGTGACCCGGGAGACAGTGCCCGACTGATTCTTCTTGCGGCGCGTGGTCGGGAGAGTGGCGAGAAACTGTCGGCGGTGGCTCTGGAGGTAGCTGTCGGGGAGGTAGCTGTCGCTTTCGTAATCCTCCGGAGGGATGTCTAAGGCCTCGATGAAGATCTGCTGAGTGATCTCGATCTGTCGACCTCCGACATATGAGATAAGCTTGGAGACGCCCTCCCGAGCCGCGTTCGCATAGAACTGGCGGACGAGGTTAGGGTAAAACTCCCCACCCATCGTCAGGAACCGACCCCATCCGTAAAAATCAAAGAGCGACTGGAGGTCGAGGTCCTCGACGATAGATGGGTCCATGTGACTCTCCTGGTCGAACTCCCGGCGGGGCCCATTATGGTACCAATTCTTGGCCTCATCACTGAAGATGCCGTCAATCAGTCAGGTGCCGAATGGAAGCCGGGCGGCCATGCCGCGGCGGAAGGTGGCTCGGTTGACTGGTTGCATTGTCTGAAACCAAAGACAAGAAAAGAAAAATAAGGAAAGAAAAACAAAATACAAAATAACAAAGGAGAGTTAAAGATCGATAAGGAAAAGAGAAATGCAAAGGTTGTTTGTAGACATATTCATGAAGTGCAGGTGAAAAAGAAAGAATAAAAAACGACACAACAATTCACAAAAATTTCGGCATGATCTCCCCCGTTTCCCTATGTTTTTGCGGTTCTAAGAACCTCCACAAATCAACCAAAAGGTTGTCATTCAAGTATTTTAAGCTCACCAATAGCACAAGCCAACCATAGAGCACAAAATATATCAAGCAATGTAAGAAGATATCCAGTTTAAGCACAATGTGAGTTATCTCAACTCTCAACCAGCAAAGTGCACTACCATAGCCAATTAATCACTATATTGCATTCATGACACCCAGGAAATCCCACAAAGCCATAGCATAATTTAAATACCATTTATTTATACTAGATAAAGCACAATTCAAATTAAGCGAGCAATCACAAAATTGAAGCCGAAACCACCACATTGCGAAGTTTTACCTTAAATTGTGCACATACGCCCTATAATTAACACCTAGAGTCAATCCAAATCACCAATTTTGCAAA
Source organism: Limonium bicolor (assembly GCA_023374045.1). Lineage (NCBI taxonomy): Eukaryota > Viridiplantae > Streptophyta > Magnoliopsida > Caryophyllales > Plumbaginaceae > Limonium > Limonium bicolor. The sequence goes on from CM041779.1 coordinate 159,564,459, forward strand.
ATCATAATTTTTCACCTAACGCCCAGTTTGGTTCGACCTAATTCTAGCCCGAAGTGTAACTTGCTTAAAAATTTCAAAAATTGACAAAATAAAGTTAGATTCATATACCTTAGTGTTTTGGTGGTGAAAATAAGTAAAAATTTGACAGATTGGGGGCTATAATCGGTGGAAACCGATTTGGGGGTAATTTGGGGGTTAGGGTTCGGAGTTGGAGAGGGGGGCTGGCGCACAGGGGCTGGGCACGGAGTGTGAAATTGGATGAATTGACCGCTGACAGTTTCTCGCCACTCTCCCGACCACGCGCCGCAAGAAAAATCAGTCGGGCACTGTCTCTCGGGTCACAATGACCCCGAATATGATTCAGGACGCCGCTCAGCGCGTCATCCTTGCTCTGATCCATTATAACATTCTGCCCCGGGACAGTAAGGATATGAATGCCATGGACTGTTTCCTTCTCAACAGCATCACAGCCCCGAATCCGGACAGACCATTCTCCATCTCCGGGCTGATGTTTGACCTCCTCTGCCATATGGTCGCGAAGCGGGACACCCAGCACCTCGGCTACCCTCATTTCCTCCACACTCAGTTCCTTGAGTGCGGAGTCGACGTTGGAGATGCGGTCCCTGAGCCTCCCATGGCTCCCATTGACCATGCTGCCCTCCGGCGGATGGGGTTTCGCCGTGCTCCAGGAGGTTGGGAGAAGATACGGCCAGCCGGCAGCGCAGAGTCCTCCTCCAGCTCCTCTTCCCGCTCCACGCACTCTACTGCAGCTGTCCCGCTACCAGCCCCACCACCTCCCACGGTTTCTCGGGAGGAATTCGAGGCCCACCAGCGACGCGTGGAGGAGTTGGCAGCCCAGTATGAGGAGCTGCGCCGCATGCTCGAGCGAGGTGGATCACCGGCCCAGTAGTTTGCTCATGGGGTTGGATGTTTGGAGTATTGTGTCTTGAAACTTGTTATGTATCTCTGGAGATTGTCTATGTTATTGTCTTTTATCTTTTCTTTAGTTATGCTTTACCGTACTCTCTCTATGCTTTCCGCTTAAATTATAACACTGTGAACCCATTTGATATAGGACTCACTTATGAGTCCCCTTTTGATTTCTAACCATGGGCTTTAAGCGTATTCCTCGGAATCCTGTTGCGCCTAGTTTATTTTTGTCTCTGTATTGTAGCTACATACACACTGCATGCAAGCACCCTTCAACGCTGAATAAGACACATGCAAGAGGAACTCTTACAAAATTTTCCTAGGTCTCGCGCTTCAACGACCCCGAACACTTTCCAGTGTGGGGGGAACCCTTTGCCCAATTCACGTCTTATCAGGGGAGTACTCGTTCGCTAAATACTTACACGATGCTTTACAACTTTATGTACTCTATGTTTCGTGCTTTGAAAAGGTCTTCTGTTTGTTTCCCTTTGGGTTTAGTTTTGACCAATGAGAACATTGTCCTCCTCAAGTGTGGGGGAAACGACCTTTTCTTTTTGATGCACTTCTCCATCTCCTTATACATATCTATTGCTGCCATGAAGAAGTTCCATTTGTATTAAGCAAGTCTTTCCATGAATGCTTAGAACTTTCCACCAAATTTTTCAAAATTTCTCTCTTGAGGAGCAATTAAGAGCAATTAATTGCGGTGCTTCCATAAATCCCTTTCTTGGTGAATTTTTATTGCTTAGGGGTCCTTTCTAATCTTCTCATCTAGGGATTGCTAAGGGGTGTTTCCTCGTGGAAAATTTTAAAAGGACTTGAGAGACACCATCGGTAACCAACAAATGAGAGTTGAGTGTTCTGTAAAGCAAGGCAAAATGCCAAAGGCACAATTCCAAATTATTTCTTCTCATCTCTTGTTGCAAAAGAAAATCAAATGCAAATCTCTATTTTTCCTTTTGTTTTTCCTCAATACCCATTCTTGAGAGAAGTTTCTATGGTAAAAGTTCTCCAAGTCCAAAGATCTTTAAGCACTTGGAAACACTCTAGATCATACCCCGAAGCTCTATATTTTTATTTACCCTAAGCACACCCAAGTCACCATGAGAAGGTTGGTTGCACTCCTCTTGAGATTTTTCACAATTTTGCTTACCTAAGTTCAAGAATTTATCTAAATACTTGCTTGCTATAAATGTTCCTTCTTGCTATGGGTTCCTAGCAAATTTTGCTTGAGGACAAGCAAATAGATAAATGTGGGGGAGTTGATAAGTGGTGAAATGATGTATTTATAAGGTCTTTATTTACCTTTATTTCGTGCAACTATTGACTTATTTCACCAATAGAGCATTTCATTAATATAGTTGAACTCATGCAGTTTTGATTTAAATTTAGGTAAAAGCTCACTTGAGCAATGATTTTTGGGAGTCTCTCAAGACTTTGTAGCTGAGCTTTAATGCCCCGCGGAGTGTGTCAAAGACGAGGGGTCAAACGGGACAATTTCGGTGCAGAATAGGCACTTCTGGTGTGGACCACCTCACAGGGGCGGTCCGGTTGATTTCGAAACACTGGAATCACCTCTGGTGTGGACCGCCCCTGTGGGGCGGTCCCGACGGAAATTTGCCCAGAACGATTGTTTTAAAGACGGGAAAACAGAGGGGGTTTTGGCATTCTTTGCATTCTACACTTACACACCCATAAGAGAAGAGAAAGAAGGAGAAAGAAGAGGAGAAAGAAGAGGAAGAAGAGAAGAAGGAAGAGCTCACCTTCTCCAAAGCTTCCAAGCTTCGACAATGGCTTCTTCTTACTCTTTTCTAGTTTTTCTTTCCTCTATGCTGGAGTAGTACTCTATTGTGCTTTGGGATGGGTCTTTGAACACAAACCCTAGAATGTGCTTGTGAATCTTGATTATGCCTTAATATAGTTGTTTCTCTCTTAATTATCATTCAATGTTCTCAAATTGATCTTTTGAATGCATTTGTGGTGAACCCTATCTACAAATTGGTTTTGAGTTAGGGTTTGTGACCAAATTGAGAGAGAACTCTTGATTTATGCTCCTAGGATTAGTGAGTATAATTTAGGGCTTTGTGAGTTTAGTCCTAATTGATTTTGAAGGCTAAAATTAACTAAGTAAGAATTAACTCATCTATTATCATTGTTCAAAAAGACAACTATGGCATAAGAAGAGTTGCTAGAATATCTAGGTAGTTTGGGTGATTGCCAAATTCCCAAAGTACTTCTCCATCCAATCCATTAAACTATCACCTTTAGTTTATTTGTTGTTCTTGCAATTACTCAACCAACACAATCAAGCTTGCCGCCGGCTAAACCCCAATTTACTGTTTTCATTTCAATTACTAAGTACCGAGACTAGGAAGTTAGGATCAATTTTCTTGTGGATACGACACTTGTTGTACTACACCGATTAGGTGCACTTGCCTATTCCTTGCATTTATTTATATACCTTGTTATATAGTTTTTGCCCAACAAGTTTTTGGCGTCGTTGCCGGGGAAATGGAATCAATTTCCCTAGTTTCGGTATTTTTAGTTTTTGCTTTTGTTTAAAGTTTAGTGTTTTGTTTTCTTTGATTGTGTTTTCGTTTATGTTGTTTTATCCTATCCTTGTTTATATTTTCTATTGCTAAGTTGTAGTACTGGTTTTTCTTGTAATTGATTAGGTACCTTGTGTTTCTTTTGTGTTTGCCAAACACTCGGTCTAGTAGCTCCCCGCTTGCTAGTCCGAGATCCGAACTTGAGCGCACTCTGAGAAGACGCATAAGAAATTTAAACATGGCGGATGGAGATCAACCAGAAATTGAGAATAATGGGCAGCAGCAACACCGAGCCCTCTCTGATTACCACCAGCCGGATACCGAAGGGAGGCCTTCGGCTATAGTCCTCTCAGTGTTGACACCGGAGGAAGCGAGACAATGGGTTTCAAGACTCATTTCATTACCGCAGTTCGGGACTTAGGAAAGTTCAGTGGAGCAAATCCAAATGACGCTCCGAACCACCTAAGTCTCTTCCTCGACTTTTGCAATTCCTTCGGGAAAGCCGGTACGGTAAAGGAGAGAATCCGGTTGCAGCTCTTCCCCCATTCCTTATCCGACTCCGCATCGAGGTGGTTTAGAAGCTTACCGCCCCAATCAATCCAAACATGGGCACAAATGGCTCAAAAGTTCTTTGCCAAATACTACCCGACTAGTAGGACGAGGCAACTGATTGGAGAGATTAATACATTCTACCAAGAGTCCGGAGAAACCTTGTACGATGCATGAGACCGGTTCAAGGAGATGTTAATGAATTGCTCCCACCATGGGTTGGATGACCATTCGTTATGCCTATCTTTCTTTAATGGGCTTGACGATGGGAACCGTTTGCTTGTGAATTCATCCGTGGGAGGTAGCTTCATGACCAAGTCCCCTCAAGAAGGAATGGAACTTCTTGAGACAATGACTAGCAACACGAGGCAATGGACTAGAAATAAGGGAAGAACTCCAAGAGCGGCCGGTCTACTTCATGTCGAACCATCCGATCATCTTTCTGCCCAAATATCCTCACTCACAAAGATGGTGGAGAAGCTTGCTACATCCCAAAAAGAGAATGCAAAATTTGTAGTTTCATCATCTTCCACTTCAGCCACAGAGGGGTGTGTTATATGTGCGGGTCCCCATGAGACCCATTTTTGTGAAGGAAGAAGTTACATCGAGGAACAAGAAGATGTTAACTTTGTTAGCAACCGCCCCGGCTACAACTATAACAACAACAATGCCCCATGGAGAAATCATCCTAATTTCTCATGGAGGAACAACGATTCCACCCAAGGAGGACCGAGTAATATTTCCAACAACTCGATGGGTTATAAACCTCAAGAGCCACACCAAGCAAACAATTCTCAAATGGGGTATAGACCTCAAGGTGGCCCGCCGGGATTCAAACAACAACAACCATCCTCCTCTTCTGATGGTAACTTGGCTAGAATGGAAGCCATGATGCAAAACATGCAAAATATGACGATGAACTTCATGACTACCGCCCAAACTAAGTTCACCGAGCGGGAGGCCTTCAATGCCAACCAGATGACATTTAATCAGAGCCTTAAAACTCAAGTTGATCAAATCTCAGAACAACTTGCTCAGAGACAGCCTGACACCCTCCCAAGTCAACCGAAGCCTAACCCAAGAGAACAAGCTAAGACGGTTACTTTGAGAAGCGGTAGGCTCCTAGAAGAACTCTCTCCCCAAGATGAAGTTGATGACCATGAGAAGCAAAATCAAGAAAATCAAGAGGAAGACCGAGAGATACCTGAGGAAGTTCAATCTCCACAGAAAAATATTTCCAAGGAGAAGAAGTCTCCTGAATTACCTATCTCTTCCACTCTTTCTTTTGCTGATGCTTTGAAACAGATGCTCATCTATGCAAAGTTCATGAAAGACATTCTCACAAATAAGAGATCTTTGCTAGAATCTGAAACGGTGCATCTCACTGAAGAAATTTCAGCGGTCCTACTAAGGCACCCTCCTCAAAGCTTGGAGACCCTGGTTTGCCTATCATCCCTTGTTCTATTGGTGATTTTAATTGCGGTAGTGGTCTATGTGATTTAGGAGCTAGTATAAATCTCATGCCACTTTCAATTTTTAATAAACTTGGGATTGGTGAGTGCACACCTACTACTGTGCAATTGCAACTTGCTGACAGGTCTCTAGTGTTTCCGAAAGGAAAAGTTGAGGATTTGGTAGTGACTGTGGGAACCTTTGTTTTCCCCGCTGATTTCATAGTGATTGATATGGAAGAAGATGTCAAGGTCCCTTTGATTTTGGGCTGTCCATTTTTAAGAACTGCCAGGACCTTGATAGATGTGGAAAAAGGGAAGATTATTTTGCGTCTTCATGATGAAAAGCTTGAGTTTGACATGTCTAAGATAGTGAAAAGACCCGCGCATGCGGAAGGTATTTTTGCAATAGATGTTGTCGACTCCATTTTGTAAAATAATCCACCCCCCACTCTAATTATGATGCTTTGAGTTTTGCTTTGCTTGAGTCTGATGATGAACAGAGATGGATCAGGAGGTGAATGAAATGGTAGTTGCTTTGGATAGAGCTCCAAGATACTTCAGAACGCACTACCCACCACCGGAACCACTGGAGAGAAGCGAGCAAAGAATACCTCCTTCGGTCGAGAAGCCTCCCACCGTGGAGATGAAACTTCTACCTTCTCATTTAAAATATGTTTATCTGACTGAACCTTGTGATCTACCTGTCATTATCTCCTCCTCCCTCACAGGTGCACAAGAGGACAGTTTGTTGAAGGTGCTTCGAAACCACAAGGGGGCAATTGGTTGGTCAATCTCCGATATAAAGGGTATCAATCCCCATTTCTGCACTCATCGAATCTTCATGGAGGATAACTACAGGCCACTCGTTCAACCTCAAAGGCGGCTCAACCCGAATATGAAGGAGGTAGTTAAAAAGGAGGTCCTAAAGCTACTCGACTCCGGGATCATCTACCCCATATCCGATAGTCAATGGGTGAGCCCGACCCAGGTGGTACCAAAGAAAGGAGGAATCACGGTGGTGTCAAATGAAAAGGGTGAGTTGATTCCCCAAAGAACAACAACCGGTTGGAGAGTGTGCATCGACTACCGGAAGTTGAACACGGCTACAAGGAAAGATCACTTCCCCTTGCCCTTCATCGACCAAATGCTAGAGAGGTTAGCCGGATAAGACTTTTATTGCTTTCTTGATGGCTACTCGGGGTACTTCCAAATCCCCATAGCCCCGGAAGATCAAGAGAAGACCACATTCACATGCCCTTATGGAACGTTCGCATATAGAAGAATGCCTTTCGATTATGAAATGCTCCCGCAACGTTCCAAAGGTGTATGATGATCATCTTCTCCAACTTTATTGAAAAAAGCATGGAAGTTTTCATGGACGATTTCTCGGTCTTTGGGCTCAACTTCGACTCTTGCCTAGAGAACTTGGACGCCATTCTCTCCCGATGTGAGGAAGTCAATCTAGTACTCAATTGGGAGAAATGTCATTTCATGGTGAGAGAAGGGATCGTCCTCGGGCACAAGATCTCCTCCAATGGAATTGAAGTTGACCGGGCCAAGGTCGAAGTCATCGAGAAGCTACCACCACCCACCTCGGTTAAAGACATTAGAAGCTTTCTTGGCCATGCCGGGTTCTACAGAAGGTTCATCAAGGACTTTTCCAAAATCTCTAAACCTCTGTGTGATCTCTTAGCCAAAGATGCAAAATTTGAATTCACTGAAGAATGTCTGAAGTCCTTCAACACTCTCAAGGAGTGCCTTATCTCAGTCCCGATAGTTGTGTCACCAGATTGGACCCTCCCTTTTGAAATAATGTGTGATGCAAGCGACTATGCAGTGGGGGCAGCCCTATGTCAGAAAAGGGAGAAGATTCTGAGAACTACCTATTATGCAAGCAAGACACTCAACGATGCTCAGAAAAACTATGCCACAACCGAGAAGGAGCTTCTAGCGGTTGTCTTTACATTGGATACGTTCCGCTCTTACCTCTTGGGAAGTAAGGTGATTGTTCATACGGACCACTCAGCCTTGAAATATTTGTTTACCAAAGAGGATGCCAAGCCAAGGTTGTTGAGATGGATTTTGTTGCTACAAGAGTTTGAGATCGAAATCAGAGACAAACCGGGTGTGCAAAATGTGGTGGCCGACCACCTCTCCCGCATGGAAGTGCCCGATGAAGGTGTGCCTATAAATGAGTTCTTTCCGGATGAGACTGTTTTCGTGATCAAGGAAGCTGATGATCCTTGGTATGATGATCTTGCAAACTACTTGGCAAGAGGAGTAGTGCCCCATAACTTGACCTACCAGCAGAGGAAGAAATTCTTCGCTGACTCGAAGCACTACTTCTGGGATGATCCTTACCTCTTCAAGACTTGTGCTGATGGGGTGATAAGGAGATGTGTGCCCCTAAGTGAAGTGCAAAACATTCTCACCCATTGCCACTCTCTTGAAGTGGGAGGGCATCATGGGCCGGCAAGGACCGCAGCAAAAATTCTACAAGCAGGTTTCTTCTGGAAAACCTTACACAAAGATTGCCATGACTTTGTTGCTTCCTGTGACCGCTGTCAAATGATGGGCAACATCTCCCGCAAACACGAAATGCCTCTTAATGTGATGCTAGAGGTTGAACCATTTGACTTGTGGGGCATAGACTTCATGGGACTCTTCCCTTCCCCCTGCTCCAATCTCTTCATCCTTGTAGCTGTGGACTACTTGACCAAGTGGGTGGAAGCCGTTGTCTCTCTCACAAATGATGCTAAGGTGGTGACCAAGTTCGTGAGAAAGAATATCTTTACAAGGTTTGGAGTACCTAGAGCAATCCTTAGTGACGGGGGTTCTCACTTCTGCAACAAGCAATTCGAAGCTTTAATGAAGAAGTACGGAGTGAGACATAAGGTCGCTCTACCTTACCACCCCCAAACTAACGGACAAGCCGAGGTCACCAATAGAGAGCTGAAATTGATCTTGCAGAAAACGGTAAATTCTTCAAGAAATTTTGGTCTCTAAAGCTCGACGATGCTCTATGGGCATACCGAACAGCCTACAAGACTCCCATTGATATGTCCCCTTACCGTCTTGTCTACGGGACAGCTTGTCACCTACCGGTTGAACTTGCACATAAATTGTATTGGGCTGTAAAAGCACTCAATTACGACCTCAAGAGTGCTGGAGAAAAGAGAAAGTTTCAGCTGACGGAGTTAGACGAGATCCGGGAAGCTTATGAGACAACCGGATCTACAAAGAGAAGACAAAGAGATGGCACGATAAAATGATCCTCAAGAGAGAATTCCATGAGGGAGATCGGGTCTTACTCTACAACTCTCGGTTAAAGCTATTCCCGGGTAAGCTCAAATCTCATTGGGCCGGGTCTTTCTCTATCACTAAGGTGACTCCATATGGTGCTGTGGAGTTAAAGAACACGAAAGGTGGAACCTTCATGGTTAATGGTTCGAGGCTTAAGCATTACAAGAGAGGTGACATTAAACGGGTAGAAGCTCGTCCTATCTTCCTTCGGGAACCAGGTTTCATCTAAACCTTACTATGGTCTAGCCAAAGACCTTAAAAAGAAGGGTGGCTTTTCGGGAGGCAACCCGGATTTCTTTCCTTGCCTGTTTAAGTGTTTTAACTTGTTAGTTTCATTATTGTTTTTGCTTGTGTTTTTGGTGCTTGTGTTTTTGGTGCTTGTGTTTAATTTTTACTGCTGTTTTGTGATTTTGGGATTTGGAGTGTGAAATTGGATGAATTGAGGTGAAAGAAAAATGAAAATTTGGGTTTTCAGTGCGGACCGCCCCTATAGACCGCCCCTGAGGGGCGGTCCCGTCGATTTTCACCGAAAAAATTGCTCTCTGTTGCGGATTATCACCGAAAAACGCTCTCTGTCACGGACCGCCCATGTGGACCGCCCCTGAGGGGTGGTCCCGTCGATTTTCACCGAAAAAAATGCCCTTTGTCACGGACCGCCCATGTGGACCGCCCTGGCGGTCCAATCGAAAATTTTGAAAAAAAAAATTCTACGCTCTCTGTTAGGGACCGCCCATGCAGACCGCCCCTGTGGGGCGGTCTCATCGGAAATTTTGAAAAAAAAAAACCAAAAAACGAAGCGTTTTTACTCTTTCTTTCTTCTTTCTTTTCTTTCTTTCTTTCCTTCTTCCTTTCTTCTTTGCCCGACACCAACCCCCAAAAACTTGTTGGGCAAAAACTATATAACAAGGTATATAAATAAATACAAGGAATAGGCAAGTGCACCTAATTGGTGTAGTACAACAAGTGTCGTATCCACAAGAAAATTGGTCCTAACTTCCTAGTCTCGGTACTTAGTAATTGAAATGAAAACAGTAAATTGGGGTTTAGCCGGCGGCAAGCTTGATTGTGTTGGTTGAGTAATTGCAAGAACAACAAATAAACTAAAGGTGATAGTTTAATGGATTTGATGGAGAAGTACTTTGGGAATTTGGCAATCACCCAAACTACCTAGATATTCTAGCAACACTTCTTATGCCATAGTTGTCTTTTAGAACAATGATAATAACCCTCTAAACCAAAGATGAGTTAATTCTTACTTAGTTAATTTTAGCCTTCAAAATCAATTAGGACTAAACTCACTAAGTAGCATTAAGCAAGTTCTAGAACAAAGCCCCAAATTATACTCACTAATCCTAGGAGCATAAATCAAGAGTTCTGTCTCAATTTGGTCACAAACCCTAACTCAAAACCAATTTGTAGATCGAGTTCACCACAAATGCACTCAAGAGATCAATTTGAGAACATTGAATGATAATTAAGAGAGAAACAACTATATTAAGGCATAATCAAGATTCACAAGCACATTCTAGGGTTTGGGTTCAAACACCCATCCCAAAGCACAATAGAGTACTACTCAAGCATAGAGGAAAGAAAAACTAGAAAAGAGTAAGAAGAAGCCATTGTCGGAGCTTGGAAGCTTTGGAGAAGGCTCTTCTTTCTCCTCTTCTTTCTCCTTCTTCTCGTTCTCTCTTTCTTATGGGTGTGTAAGTGTAGAATGCCAAAACCCCCTCTGTTTTCCCGTCTTTAAAACAATCGTTCTGGGCAAATTTCCGTCGGGACCGCCCCTGTCCACACCAGAGGCGATTCCAGTGTTTCGAAATCAACCGGTCCACAGGGGCGGTCCACACCAGAAGTGCCTATTCTGCACCGAAATTGTCCCATTTGACCCCTCGTCTTTGACACACTCCTCGGGGCATTAAAGCTCAGCTATAAAGTCTTGAGAGTCTCCCAAAAAATTGCTCAAGTGAGCTTTTACCTAAATTTAAATCAAAACTGCATGAGTTCAACTATATTAACGAAATGCTCTATCAAGTGGTGAAATAAGTCAATAGTTGCACGAAATAAAGGTAAATAAAGACCTTATAAATACATCATTTCACCACTTATCAAATATGCGTATAGTTTGTCTTGCTGATTATCGAAACAGCAAAAAAGATCATTTGTTTTTCCACATCAGCAGTAGTGGCAAATCTCTTAGTTCCATTGCTTTCTGTCTGCCATCATTAACGATCCAAAGTAAACATGTTGTCGAACATGCTTCATATTATGTGCGAGATAATATATTAGCTTTGATAAATGAACATAATGGTCTGCATTTTTTGCTTGTTAGTACCGAACTTTATCTGACCTTGTGCACCATTTTTGTATGATTCAGGGAAATGTTGTTTTATGTGGACTGAGAAATGGAACGATACTGATTTTAGATATCAGAGAAAGGCAGCGTCCACTTCCGAAACATAATATTTCCTTTCCTCTTGGTGCAACTTCAACTCAGAGAGGAAAACGGTTCTCGGTAAAATAAATGCAGTGTGCATACATTTTTAATGTCAACGTATATCCTTAAATTGCGTGCTAAAACTATATTAGCAGCTATTTTACTGATTACTATAGATCCTCTTTTTTTTTGGTGGCTCTTCAATTACTGATTCTACCTCTTTTCTG